>LPNX010205878.1:0-28581 GCA_001517045.1 Pseudotsuga menziesii
ATAGATTATGTCAATTATGTGATAGACAGAAAACCAAGATTGAGAAGCACTTTGTATGCATACGTCCTTGATATTATGAGATACATAAACAATTCTATAATTTCTTTGACGTCACATAACTACCTCTCCACATTCTTTCAATACCAAAAACAAAGATACTTGGATCTATATATGGGAGAGGCCCTCGTAGTTAGATTTTACATCGATTGGTTATCCCCCTATCCTAAGTTGAATAATACTCAAATGATCACATATTTAGTTGAGGTGCTCCCAGTGTAAAGGACACAAGTGGATAGCGATAACATTTTATCTCCCAGGTCCATTAGACCTCGAGGAGTAGTCTAAACCTTGCTAGTGATAACCTTATGGAGTCACCAACATAAACCTCGAGGAGTAGTCTAAACCTTGCTAGTGAGAACCTTATGAACTTGTCAACATAGACCCCAGGAGAGTTTACACCATATTAACAGACAATCTACCTCCTCTAGATCCCAGTAATGGGCCACCTCTTCTAAACATAGTCATTCCTTAGGATAGCTCCATAAAAGCAAGGACTGAGACAGTCGCATCAATAAGAAATTGTCATGGATTTTAAACTGGCATGCCCAAATGGTAACATGCCATTACCAATACCCTGAAATTGACGTGGATTCTGAACTGGCATGCCCAAACGGTAACATGCCATTCCCAATACCCTAAAATTGACATGGATTCTAAAATGGCATGACCAAATAGTAACATGCCATTCCCAATACCTTGAAATTGACATGAATTCTAAATTGGCATGCTCAAATGGTAACATGCCATGAATTATAAATCGGCATGCCAAAATGGTAATATGCCATACCCAATGCCCTAAACTCGATTCCGAGCTTGCCTAAATAAAAAACCAAAAAAACAGTAACCAAACCAATTTTAAGCACAACCACATAAAAGATTCAATGGTAACAAATCAGATTACTAACATCCACAGCACAGCAGATCAAAGATTAACTAGCATACCCAGATGCTAACAGAACATTCCCGATGGATTTGAATTGATTTCAATAGAGATCCAATCACAAATAGTGAACATAAAGATCCCTACATCTATCTAATACAAATTTCCATAAATTTCGCACTATTCCCGAATGGCAGCATGTCAATTCCCAGCGCCTTGAAATGAATTTCAAGCAAAACAAAATGAATAAATCTACATACATACAGACACAGACGAATTAACAGAAACCAAAACATACCTTGTATCTATTTACCAAGTTCTTCCACTTGCATTTGCACTGCTCGGAGCTCCTCCTGAAACCCTTCTCCTTCATCCTCGAAGAAATGAGCTCCCACAAATTCTTGTTCCTCTTTGTCTAAGTGAAATCCTTCTCAAGATCATACCTGATTGCAATGAATTCCTTGGTCTCATTGAATCCCCATTGAGGAATCCTATCATCCTTCTTGAGGTTGTTATTAAGACCACCGCCGCCATTGTTTGTAAGAAGGCTATTGTTATTGGATCCTCCAAGGTGGTCTCCCAAGGAAATTGCAATAGTGGGAGTTAACTGCAGAGGTAGGGCGGCCATCACCCCCAATCCCATGCCTTCAACTTCTCCACCACCGCCCATCATCATTTTCACTTGCTTTAAATATTGATCTTGGAACAGAGGATAGAAGTGCCGATGAAATGCCAAATAATGAAGACCTTACGAGGTTTGGAACCTTACGAGGCCTATTTGAGGGCTTACATGGTGTTTTTTGGGTTCAAAAGATCATCCCTTACACAACTCCCTTAACACAATTCCATACTTAGATTCCTTTCCAATGGTGCAAGATTCATCTTAATCGAAGTCCATATGAAGGAGTTATTCCTTTTGCAAACTAACCTATCTAGTTGACCACCATGATACCATGTGGACTCCTTGTGATCTCTCATTTCTCACACATGAAAATTTGGTTACGTGTGGAAATTCAAGGACATTTTAGAAGGTACAAAACCCTAACCCTAATCAGGAATCAATGAACGAAAAAAACCTAAAAATAACCCTATATGACTATGAGGTTACATTAAATACCGAGGCATTAGGAGAAGAGGGGGCTCCATTCTTATGATATTATTGTACTGTTCCATAGTTGAGTAATAATAAGGGGGTATATATTAGAGTAAAACAAAGGGAGTAGGAGATTTATGGCTTGGAGTTTCCTCATAATGGGTTATCCTAGGGTAAATCTTATGTTGATCTTGTGTCTATATTTTCTCTAGTTATTTTTCTTTCAGTCCCAATTTATTTAGCATTCAATAGAAATATGCTAATACAAATAATTAAGTTGTAAAATCCATTGTGACAAACTGTTCCAATGGAATATACATGGAAATTTATGAAACATATTGTTATGAGGGAAGTTTTCTTTGGGTTTTTGTGGAAAATTGCAAGATTTAGTGGTGGAAAAATTCCTTAAACCCTAAACACGGTGGACACGTATAGCGAAAAACTTGTAGGTGATTATGAGCAAGGATTTAAAAAACTAGAAATACAAGTCACTAATATCTCATGCAACATGTCTATCCTCACCGTATCTCTAGAGAGAAAGTTTGCACCTTCTTGTGATTTTGGAGGCTCTCGCTTAGATATTGGATTAGAGTGGAAAACATAATATAGAGGCAAGCTAGAAAAGGAACCTAGGAAAGAGCTCGAAAAGGAGAATCTAAGTTTTAGTACAAACATTTTTTTTGTAAGTGGCATAAAATTATATTAAAGTACAAAAAATATTACATCCATAGTGTTTGAGACATGTGTATCTTTAGTATCAGGGCACATACATAAAATTGTTGCATCAGTCCGTACATTTCCCTTTGTGAGGGAAACCAAGTCTTCCCATTCAAAACTATCATATTTATTCGGCATACTAACAAATCTAAATAGAAAAGAGAAAAAAAAAACACATAAGATTTTAGAAATTCTTGGGACCTTACAGCTTTCGCCACGGTTCTTTGACAATGGGACACGACTTGATGTGGCCGTCATGTTCACTAGAGAGAGCAGTTTCAATATCCTTATGCGTCTCCGTTGTAGGAGGAGGTGTCGACATCTGTTATGGTGAGTTGTCAATCTGCATGTGCCCTTCTTCAGTCTGCCCCCTTGTCACCACGTCGAGTGGAGCCTCTGACATACATCATGTGTACTTGGTGTCCTCAATCTAGTTAATTTCTTTGGCAGGGTCCTGCTGGTTCAGAATCAATGAAGCCAAGGATGTTTGTTGTGTTGAGGAGCTATCAAAATCACTGGAAGTTGGGGGTGAGGGAGCATAGTTGCTTTCCTATAGAAACTGGGAAAGAAAAATATTCATCCGCTAGTAGTGGAAAAGCCTATGACGCAAGGGTTGTGTTGTGCAGTGATGAGCTACGAACTCGACTTCCCAGTCATCCACCACTCTACGCGCACTTATGTGGATATCGTCTCTATACCCAATAGAAATGGAACGACAGAATGTTGTTTGGCCTTGTTCTCCCCTCGAGCTGCTACCCATGTGAGGCATTGCATGGAGTCTAAGCGACATTACAGTGAGTGAATTACTTGCTTGTTGTTTCTTTCTCTCTATTTGGCTTGAGAGATGGAATTCCTAAATTCAATGGAGTGGTCGTAGAGGATGCATATTATAATCTACTGCTCGAGCCAAGTCCGTACAAGGCCATTGAGCAGGGTGACCAGGTAGATGATCCGAGTGCCACCGACCTTTAAATTCTTGTTATGTGTTGAGAGAGGCATCAAAGACAAAGCCTGTGCCAGGTGACCGATGGTACAGGGTAGAGTGCCTTCCAAGATGGATCCACTAATACATTTGGTCATATTTTTCCACGAAATATTTCCTTGTTTTGAACATTCGTGGATTAATACTTCATTTTTTTTATAATGGCGAAAAAATCGTGGCAATATTGATGTTTTTAATTTTAGAGGAACTTTTGTCTCTATATCGACGATATATGGCTATCTTTGCACACCCGCCAAACCAATGCTAGCTTTCAATGCACGAGTCAACTCATGCATTTTCGACACATTTGTTGTAGTTGCGACAAGGTTCTTGGTGATTGATTGAGCGCAAATTGAGCCCAGATTTCTTTATCAACCATATCCAAAACTAGAGAGATCAGCCATACTCTATTTCTTGAACGAGTGACTCAACCAGAAAAAGAAGATCAGCCAACCTTTAGAGGACAATATGGAACCTGTGGGAAACGAAATGCCTTCACTTTCCCTTGAAGAAGATGTTGTTGTCACAACTTTGGTTGGAATGCATGGAAATGAAAATGCAGATCAATGGGAGGAATTTGTGAACAATGATATGGACCATTCACCAACGAGTGATGAAGACCTAATTCATGCCAAATATTCTTTTGATGGTAGATTTGTTTTTTCTTTATTTGATAAAATGGTACATTTCAAAGAACAATCTACCTTGTGGGAGGATTCATTCAAAGCTAGCGATGAATTGTGCAGAACTAAGGATGTCCAAATTCTTGATTTGGTACATCGTGTTACAGGTTTAGAGAAAAGAATTGTGAAAACTGAAAAAATAATTGGCCAGAAGGATCAACTTATTAAGGATCAATGTTCTAAATTTACTGTAGTTCTAGTAGAATCGATTTCTGACCTTGACAGACTGAAAGACATGTATCAGGCTCAAAAGAAAAAAAATGAGGAAACTATAGCGAGACTTGAAAATGAGCTAAAAAACAGGCCTGAAGTTTTGAACATGCCACCATTGAAGACTGTATTTGGTAAGGAAGCAGAACTTCAACAAGAATTAAAGCAGAAATAAACATTTATTGCAGGTTTGAAGGTTGGGCTTCAAAGGGCATTGAGAGAGATGATCATTAAACAACAAAATGAGACTGCAGAATATGAAGCAAGATTGGAAAAATTGAATAAAACAATTAAAAACAAAAATGAGTTGCTACAAAAAAAGAGAATTGAAAGGATTTGAGCAACTCTCGAGGCTAAAAGTCCTGGAAGAGGAAAAAAATAAACAGTCAAGGGTAAAAAAGTCTGCACACCAGAAGAATCAACAGTCAAGGGTAAACAAGTTTGCACACCAAAAAAATCAATAGTCAAGGGTAAGTATTATATTTACATTTATTACAAGTATAGTATGGATGGACTATGAATGTATGGATTTTAACATAATTCCCTAAAATGAAGCATGTTTTGTTGGGAGAAAGAAAATTGGAACAATTTCAATATTATGTTTCCCTTGTGGTTTGAATTTTGTACTTTGGTGGGGTGTTTTAGAATAATCCCACTTGTTATGCATGCTTTAAATGGTAAAAATATCCCATATGCTTTAAATGATGATGATGATGAACTATATGACAATGATAGTGATGATGTTTTTAATGAAGACAATGATGGAAATGATGATGATGACGATGATCATCATCTTTGTCATTGTCATCATGATTATCACAATAGTCATCATCATCAGCATAATCATCATCCATGTCATCAACATCACCATTGTCCTTGACATCATCATCATGGTTATTGACATTTCATCAGTTATTCATCATTACCTTTGGCATAAGAAATATCATCTACCCAAAATATGTGATTAGTGGAAAAGGGTCATGGAGGACACACACGATTTATGCATGACAAATAACAACTTATTTTTTAAGATGATCAACATCATCATTCTGATTGTACTCATCATAATTGTCATCATCCCCATCATCACCATTCATTTCATTGCCATCATAATCATCGGCAATGTCGTCATTGTCATTATCCTCATCATCCTCCTCCTCCTCCTCATCATAATCGTCATCATCATTATCATTGTCATCATTCTCCTCATTATCAACAACATTATCATCATCCCCATAACCATCCTCAATATCATAATCATTATCCTCATTTTCATCTTCAACATCTGGGTGTAAAACTGGATGCAAAAGTGGATAAAAACATGGATGCAAAAAAGGATGCAAACATGGATGCAACAAAAGTAGATGCAAAACTAGATGCAAAAGTAGTCGTAACACCCAACGCAAAACCTGATGCAAAAGTGGATGCAAAAATGGATGCAAAAGTGGATGAAAACAAGGGCGTAAAAGTTGAGGCAAACATGGGCGTTAAAGGGGGCGCAACAAGAGTAGATGTACAAACTAGGCGCAAAATTAGGTGCAAAACTAGGCTCAAAACTTGTCGCAAAACCTGATGCAAAACTTGGCGTATAACTAGGTGCAAAACCCGGTGCAAATTACGCCACAATTTGCGCCAGATTTAGAAAAAGGACGCAAAAAGCGCCTAAAATAGCACCGACCCATGAAATTGTGCCATTTTGTCAAAAAAATGAAGAAAAATACACTGAAAGATGGTCTAGACGCAAAAAAGGATGCAAAAAGAGATGCTAAATCCAGTTTTTGTTGTAGTGAAGGAAAAAACCGGCAAACCACATCTTCATGTTCCACATCCAATAGTCGGACTGCCAACATAAAATTTTTAACATGATCTTCCGCTGGCTCTTTCAACTCAGGGTTGAACTTAGGCAGTAGCTTCTCAGGATGTTTAGGTAAAGGGTGTTGAACACTAGGGACAGCCACAACGTCCTAGGCTAGCCATGGCATATTAGCATTGGGGTTCGGGGGATTTGTAGCTGCCATGTTTCTTGGAGTTGGAGGTGGTGAAGGTGGTGTTTGTAAAACACAAGGAGGTGATCGAGGCGGTGATGGTGGTTGACCAGACCCTCTTGAAGCAAGTGGTCCTGCAGAAGAAGAAGGCTGGTTGATGCCTGTGAAAGATTGCTATATGTGAGAATCGGGATGGGAACCTAAAGGCTGTTCTTGTTCTCCCAGAACAGATTCAGAATGACGAGTACGAGGACGTGTAATCTACGGAAGAGGTAACTCAGTAGGCTGTCGCCCAGTAAGGTTTGAATAAGCTCTTGTCAGAATTCTACGAGATTCGTTTAAGTCTTGTTCGTACTGGTCTATTTCTTTAGGTAAGTGAATACCGGGAGAATTAAACTGCGAGATCAAGTTTCGAACAGAGTTGCTTACTGGGGTTTCATTTGCTCGTGATGAACGATGAGAGCGTGGTTGTGCAGTAGATTGGATTTGAGGGGTAGTAGGCTGATTTGTTTTGTTAACAAAGTTGGTTTCATCAGCCATTTTATGCTGGCCCTCCTTCTAGCGCCATTGTTGACGGGCGTATTTGACGAAGCCCGCAACAGGGGAAAACGACCCAGACCGGGATCCTTAGAACAGGCTCCAAGCTGTTTGGGATAGTCGTTCCCAACAGGTTTAAAGGCTCTGTTGGCCTGAGATTCTAAAAGACTAATGATTAAAATTAATGCTACTGATTGTAAGTATTAAACCTATATATATAACTACAAATATTGGTTCAAGTTATATAGTACAAGAATGACAAACTGTCAAGTTTGAATTACTCAGAAAAATTAGCCCTAAATACATGAAAAGAACATAAACTTGGATAGAGTTAGTATCCTACAGAGATATGTTATGTTCTATACACACATGTACAGTAATTACAAAAGGAATGATCTGTATGTTATTCATAAAAAAGATTTAATTCAAAAGGATTTTAGATGATATAATCAGCAGAAAATAAACGATATATAATTCTAATATCCTTATTAGGAGCAGTAAGAGAAATAAACCATGATATCAATTAATGCTAATAGAATTACCACATGGGAACACATAGAGAATATTTAAATAAGTTAAACATTAACCAGGCCCATACAGTAATCACTTACAAATCATATAAGCAACAATGTCGATTGCCAATTACATAACATGATATATTAGCACAATTGACAGCATGAAAATCGATAATTACACAATAAATGTATGTTTGCAAACTTTTGCAGAGAATATTAACAAACATAATAAAGTATAAAAAGGAAATAACAAGACTGACATATACCAAAAACATATGCAAAATGTTCAAACAGTAAACATATATATCAGTATCACCAGTTCTCAAGATAGAGGCTGTAGACGGATAGCTGTCCAGAGTCCCAAAAATCAAACCCAGTCTTGTCCCTTTTCCCCTTCTATAAACTACCGACCCTTATCCCATAAACTTTTACCCCTTAAATACATGTTTACAAAAACAAAGATCCTTAAAAGTTTGAGATGAACAAGATCGAATTATCCAACTGATTTCTAATTAAAAATGACAAGTGCAACGTGTCATTTTTCAATATAAACATAATCATCAAGACGATCCATGGGAATCAAAGATTCCAGCAATAAACAACAGCTGGCAATCTTGTTATGCGGTCTGTTCCAATCGATGAGGAGTATAATCCAAAAACAACAATCCAACCTGGACGTAAACAGTACCCATAATACCTGCAGAAAATCAAGTAATAAAATTAAAACATGAACACAAATAATCAAAATAATAAATCGTAAATAACAAATGAAATACAATAAACAAATACCTGTACAAGATCATCAAAATTCAAAAACAAGTAGATCCATCATAATCATAAGTTAACTGGTGCATTAAAGACTTGAATATTGACCCCATTAGAATGATTCGGTGAAGGAGCCCTGAATTGCATGAGCGCGATCTGAGCGTTGAGCTCACGCACCTTTTCTTCACTTTTTTCGTTTACGTATTGCAATTTTAGAACCCTCCTAATGAGCTTGTTCTTATGCTTCCTCAATCGTAAAAGCTGCTGACCACTTTCATCAACTTTTGCCTTTAACTCCACATTATCAGCTTCATTAAATCCCGACTTGCTACTATTTCATTTATCCTGTCTTCCATCCTACGAACCTTGTCTAAAAGACAACTAATGAATAGAGGATGAATGGTTTCGCCAGTTGCACGAGCAATCGCTGGGGATAATTTAACAGGTTTTTCATGTAATATAGAATCATTCATATGATCCACTAAAACTTCCTGCACTTCTTTATCCACTGCTGGAGGATTGACATGATCAAGGGCATCATCAATTTGCGGCTCGACCGACTGAACATCCACAGGCAAAGAAGGATTTTCAGGAATATCTTTATCAGTCACAGGGTGACTTTCACCAGTTAAATCAGCAACGGACTTAGGATAAACCAGATTGTCGATAACAGGCGAAGGAGCAATGATTTCTTCATCATCAATCACAACCGTTTCCACTAGAACCTTATTACTCACAGGGGTTTTGACCATCTTAGATTTCACCATACTCCTGGTTATCCTTCTAACCAGCTTGGATTTGGGTAGATTCCCAATTTTATCACTACGATTTGGCGGAGTAACAGGCGACAGAGTTGAAATCTTCTTCACACGCCTAGACTCTGGAGGGGTATGAGGAGTATTCACTGGATTCTCCGTGGGTGCTTCGTAGGGCTCTGAACTCTTAAGACTAGGGTTTAACAGAGATTTACGTGGAGATAGGAATCGAGCTGAAACCGTATTTCTATGTTTGCTACAGTCATCAGGACTGTCAAACATGCAATGGAAAAAGGATGAAAAACCGTTTGAATCTATAAACTGCTCCCATGAGTGACCCGACTTGCTCAATTCATTTTCAATCAACATACGCACCAGACCGTGATGGAAAAGACTGCGACTGACACATTTAGGCCCCTTTTTTATGGCATTTGACATCTTAAATAAACTATGCAGAAGGTAGTAAGGCAAATTAATAGGAAACCCTATAAAGACAGCCATCAGACAAAGATGATATACGTATGCCGAAGATAACCAGCCCTCACAGGTCAAATATCTATGAATTAACTCAAGCACTGGGCGCCATTCTTTGAGAAAATACTTACTTTCCACCCCAGTCCGAAACGAAACCTCCTGATTCGGGTTCTTCAACAATCGCCTCCATTCGGCTATGTCCATTTTCTGATATTTGAACCACCTTTGCCCAGCGAGGGACAAACCGGTTGCGGCCGCCATGGATCTTTCATCAACCCGGAAGCAGAGATCACCAACCTCCGCTTGGTAGTTAACCAGGGACAGAGCAAAGACTCTGGTAACCTCAGGGTTCGAGTCGGAAAACTTCTCGAAGAACGGCATCCACCCCACATTCCTGACCTTTTCTGAGTGTTCAGGGTTTGAGTTTAATAAGGTCATCTCGCAGGGTTCAACCCTGATGACAGGAGCCATGACTGGTTGATTACGAATGCGTAACCATACAAAAAATACATACCACCACTCAGCGAGAGATAGAAGACTAGGTTGTGAGCATTTAGGACGAAGGCTGAGCATCACCGGGTGATGAACAAAATCGGCCATACATAGCCACAGGTTAAACCCTTGCAAGTCTGGCATGAACGAAAGCATCGGCGCTCGAAGTGGTAATGGATTGATAACCCAAATGACGGTTGAAAAATCTAGAACGCTGATAATATCATGATTCAACCCTGACTTAAATGATAGGAAACTTTACATTGTACGTAAAATAAGTGGTCTATTGCCAAGCAACCACGATATCAGACACGTACCAGAACTTAAATATGACAGGAAGTTCAAGTACCAGGGTGATGATGACAAGCTGGCTTCGCGATATATGATTTAAGACACAGAATGCACCAAAAATGAATCCGGTGGTAACCCTAATATATGCACTCATATCATAGATTTGACATATCTCGTAAAGGTGGCGGAGGTCATACTATAATCACAAATTATGCACATGAACCTTGGAATAAGACCATATGGAATTCAATCAAGATCGACAATGGCTCAGAAACTTAGGATAAGGACCATGAGACATAATTCTAGGCTTCGCCAGAGTTACAAACATCAAACCTTTGACAATTATAGTTTAGACAATGCATGAAAACCATAATAATGAAACCTTGCAAATCATCATGATAAAGAAACCAATAAAATATATCTCTGATATTTTGGGATAATATACATGACTAGGGTTACAAAGCAGGAATAAAAATCATTAAGAGTCATGTCTTAACTTCCCTAGTATAAATCATCCAAAACAATAACTTCAATATGATAGTCTCATTAATCCAATTGAATTTGCAAAGGTTATTAGAAAAAATTAAATTTCAACAAATCAGTAGCTTAATGGAAACTGCCATATCAGTAGCTGAAAACTCATTAAACTTGTCCTTTTAAAATTTAAACATTCCATCAAACAAAATGGAATTTTGTTTGATGAAATAATGATTTTAGAAGGCTGTTGAGCAGGGGCACAACAAGCAGAAACCTTACTAAAATGTCCTAACACATTTGACAGGCTCATTGCATTATGTTCTTCTGTTATTCACTAAAGCGATTTCACTTGGGCCAGTTTTGTGGCTACTCTCATCAAGTTTGGTTTGAGATGGATCATTGCATTCCCAAAAATTAGAAATAAAATGAATGTAATTTATTAATAATCTCCGTGCTTCAAATACCAAAATAGGTTAAAAGGACTAGAAAAGATGGCAAAATTATAACAAAATAAATGGGGCGTGCAAGAAGTATGTAGGGAATCTGCTGGCTTAGTGAGTGGTATCTAGAAAGTTAGAAACATAGGAACATTTTATCTTCAGTGTCAAGTTTACTATGAGATGTGCTATAGATATCATTGCCTTTTGAGATATTTTGGTGGATGTGTTTAAGTTTTAATAATCATCATGACCAGAGATATGTAGGTCTCTTCATTTGCAAGCAGATTCAACATAGATGGAAGCTCTTTAACAAAGGTGATAACAATATAACTCAAAATATTCTCTTCACATCTTTCTTCCAACCTAGAATTGATCCAGGATGAAAATATTACAAGATATTTATCGCATGAGATCAGTTAGGCAGATAATTTCATAGGGACAAGAAATCAACTTTAGAAAAAATTTCGAATATGACTTCGACACAAACATGGGATTAATTTCAAAATTTTTATCAATGGCCTTTGCAAAATGTGATATACCTGGGTTAGAGTATCATTCCTCAGCAATGGGGCATCGTTTCAAAAGTGAATTTAGTAGATTTGGTCTTGGATAAGTAGTTATCACACAGTGCTTATTTTTGGAACCATACCTATTTTGTCTTGCAAAACATGTAAATATGGCAAAATATTGTAAAGGAATATGTTTATCTTTCCAAGCGAAGACAAGATTGGCTTATGAAATTTTATTTTTTGTCTCTTTGGTTGGTGGAATAAATGATTTGGAGGTGAGTTTACCTAACATTCTTGTTCCAAAAATTAACCCAATTCTTAACATGTATTGATATCTTGTTTCAATTCTTACCACTTCATGAAAACCATCATAGGAATGCTTTGCATACACTTTTGATTTAAAAAAGTTTCTAATGATTACATGTAGATAATCAAACTCCTCTTGCAGTTGTGTATGATTTTTTTTTATATATCTTGAAGTATTAGTTTCCAACCATGTAATAATTCAAATTAAAATATATTTGCATCTATTGCTATCAGTAAACAACAATATTCAAGAACCAAAATTTGAGATTCATCCTAAACTTGTCTCCCACAAATTATGAATGTCTTGTATCATTACAATGAAAATCAAATTTTAACTGGTTTTGTTATGTCTATTTTAGTTATGTATTCTTGTTTTCTCCTGCTTTATCCCTTTTTAATGAAATTTGTACCTATCATCGTGCCTTTGCATTCTTGATTTGGAGCTCCCTATTTTGTTTTAATGTTATTTTTTATTATACTAATGTATAAGTGACCAAAAAATTGGCCATTGGGGATCGAAATCACAACTAATGTAATTACATAATGGGAGTGTGAAAGCAACTCCTATCTCTTCTCTATTAAAAGTAGAGAAATGTTAATTAAGTAGCCAATAGAAACACAAGAAGTACTGCAAAAATAATTCCAAAGCCAAATACAAATTCAGATGTCAAGGCATGTTGGTTCTATAATAAGAATGAGAATAGATAGAGAGGAAGAGGATGGCTTCAGATTTGAGTAGTCAATCACCCTAAGGGGACCAATGGATTGCTTGATGATGTCATCTAGAAAATATATGAGAAAATAAACCATTAATGTAATTGTGATAGGAAAATGTGAGGAGGAGCATTAATGTATTAGGGACTAAAATATTTTTTTATGGATCATGGACCGTGCACATCGATCAAAACCACTGTAAAACCATGTGAACGAAATCTTTTGACTACAAGTGTTGTATGTGCATCATTGTAATTTTATTTTCTCTGAGGATGATTCTTGAGGCCCTAGATATTGTCTAACGAGGAAGAATAATGTTTTAGGACATTGTAAAATAAATTTTTATGGATTGTAGACCGTGCCAACCTTGGTATACAAGTGTTAAAATTAACAAATTTTAACACCGTGGGTGGATTGAGACACCCCCTAATGGGGGTCATGATGAATCCATCAACGCTTTCAATATATACTAGTCGGGGACTCTAAATCCAATATCCAAATGCATATGCAATGTTAAAATTTACTGATTGGGGTCTTTGAATCCATCTGTGGTCACCCCACCCCATGATTGCACTAATATCATTACATATCGCTGATGCTTTTCAATATTATTTTTGGATTAAATGTTTATCGTCAACATGAGTATCAACATTCACTCTATTTTTTATATATTCGATAGATATAAATATATTTCCATGCCACAAAAGTCACATTTTTCGCTAAGAGGCCATGAGTGGGGGGTTTTTATTTCGCTAAAGTTGCTTAACAATTTCCCCTAGTCCCACCTATTTTTTGCAAGGAAATGCACACAAAATCCTGATCATGTTAATGGAGGAACTTGAACCCAAGTGGGGGCAATAACAATATATTACTTTCATTAACCTAACAAGTCACCATTGACTGTAATTCATTATTTTATTAGTGTAATAATATAATTTAGGGTAGGACAAACATCGATGTATCGTTATACTAGGCACATGATTATTTCCATTGTATTGTGTCCACTCATTTGCACTCACACTTCATAACCTAAAACATTTTATGATGTTTTTTCCTTTCCATTTTCCAAAGCATTTGGGGATTGACATGGATCAAATTGGTAGTCAAAAGCAAAGCCATGAATCCCCTCCTCTTGAAGTTGAATAATGTCACGTGGAAAACTAAAATGAGGGCGTTAATCAACTTGTTATCACCATGCTACCATCACAAATGAATTAAATAAAAAAGGAAAAAATACCATAAAAAACAAAACCTTTAATCATCAATGACTCCCACTCGCTCTCAAGGATGACACAAACAATAAAGAAAAATAAGTATGAATAAACTCACAACAAATATGGCTTTATATCTCTAGCTTTATATCTCATAATCAAAGGGGCATACCTAACCATATCCTTCAATAATTAGACAAAATAAGTTCGATTAAAATATGACTATTAATTATTCTTTATGGGGTTAACAATGGGTTTGGTCTAGAGCCACCGATTGCTGGCATGCATACACTCGCTCTCTTGCCTTGAGTGATGCCCAATTCAACAAAAAGTCTAGTTACAAATATACCCAACATACACCCATCAATATTTGGCATCAGTTTTCTATTACCTACCCTTCTTTATGAATGACACAACCAATAAAGTAGGTGTGGTCTCATGTTTATAACAACTATAATAACATTATTTTCTTTCCTCTTGGGTTATGTCTTTTCATTATAAAATAATACTATCGTAAGTATGTTGTAAAACATAATTATTTAACATAATTCACATAATGATAAAACATAATGATTTAACATTATAATTTCATTGTTATTCAACCAATAAATAACTATCAAACTACTCAACTCCACCCTAAGAAAGTTGTTAAAGGCGCTGAGCTACCATGACTATCTTTTGCGTGGTAGAGAATTAGGGTTCGTTTTGAGTTTAAGGTGTGGAGTGTGTTAATTCTTGCAATGGTGGTGCTGCCCTACCGATCCACCATTAACCCTAGATCAATGTGAACATTATGATCTTTACAACAATCAAACTTACCTTGACATGACCTGCTTGGTACATGTAAGTAGGAGTGCCCGTAATGGGGTTTGAACACGTAGCTGGTGGTTCTTGCAGGATCTAGTAGTTAGAAAGTAAAATAGCTTAGCTAAAGTAGTCCAGTAATAAAAGAATCAAAATCCATGTAATGGTGGCTATGGCTGCTACTCAGGAGTTAGAATCAAATACACGTAGCGGTAAGAATGTTTGTGTGGGAGTGATCAATGCAGAACTAGTGACACAGTGAACCCAATTACGTAAGATGTTGAGTGGCAGAGAATTACGGTTTGTTTTCAGTTTAAGGCATGGATTTTGTTCAATATTGCAATGGTGGTGGTTCCCTAGTGATCCATCATTAACCCTAGATCACCATGAACATTATGATCTTTACACTGATAAACCTTACATTGACATGAACTGCTAGGTACATGAAAGAGGTGTTAATTAATTAGCTCATGCAAAGAAATGATTTTAATAAATGAATGATGATATCAGCCTTCCACCATGTTTTGGGAACCATTTTATGAGCCTAATATCATCTGCACGAGCCAATACCATTTAAGAAAAATATTTAATAAAATACTAAAAATATTATAGAATATAGTCGTGACTTTAGAAATACAAAAAAATTACTTCCACCAATATGAATAATACCACCTTCCTGAAAACTCTATTATCCTCCGTGAAGATAATAATAAAGAGACTCAAATGTTAGTGATTATTTGCTCTATATCCATCAATACACCAACATAATAAAAATATTGACAACAAAATGCATTAGAAATATCCAATAAAAAATTAGATCAATGCATTATGTGTTATATATGTACTATATAGATTTTGAAATTAATTCACTCAACACAGCAATAACAAAAATAAACCCTCGATGAACCAAATGAGAATGAGTGGTGAAATAATTTTAAAAAAATAACCTTAGTCCAAAAGGGGTCGGAAGAAACCATTTTGGGACTCTTTTCATTCATCTCTCATATTTGGTTGGTGTGTCTCTGCGCATGTCCCATTTTTTTCGATATTCAACTCCTCTCTACCTTCCTACTCATTGTTGAAATATTACGAAGTTTTTCGACTTGCAATGTTATTTATTTTCACTCAAATTCAAAGGCCAAATGCTTGTAGATCCAAGGACAAGGCCGAAACAAGTTCAACACGCACAAGAAGCAATGTTAGATTTATGGTATTTTTTGTCTTAGGGTTTTAAAATTTTGGATAGATCAGATGCATGGATCCGTTTGTAGAAGCTGAGGTTATGGATATTCTTATACATACTTCTATTGACCAAATTATTTAACCTAAATCTCAATCTTCGCTTTAACACAGGAAGGGAAAAGCTTGAAAATATGAAAGGACTAAAGAGGAAAATTAAAAGAAGGGGAAAAATAATTTGTGGGGTTTGAATGAAAAGAATTCATCCTTGAAAACATGACAGAGAATGAGGTTCCATTATTTCTTCATCTGTGCAGAGAGCCATTCGAGTATGGACTCTTACCCCTGCCTCACCTCATGTTCACAAATGGGGCCACCACATTGAAATCCCTTAGGCTTCCAGAATTATTTTTAATGGGGAGTTGTCCAGATCGTTTAGCAGGCATGTGATTGCCACTGGCATCGCATAGTGCTTATAGATTTCCAAAGACCATGCCCATGTTGTTATAGATACCCTGGCTTCTGTGCTTGCCGAGTATGAATGAGGAGGAGAAGAAGTGGATCCCATCATTATTCTGTTCGACATAAAAACCGATGAATGCAAATTTGGACTCTCATGCAAGTTTCACCATCCAATGAATATACCTGATCCATCTATGAAGATGACTCTTGCAAACCTTCCAAGGAGAGAGGTAGACAGTTAAATAAAACTAAATGCAATTATTTTTCCTGAAGTCCCTTCTTATTGTTGTTATTTGGATTATCCTATCATACTATTTCAAAAGGTGAAACTAAAGTTCCGATTCTATCTGAAAATTGGGATTTGCAAGTATGGTGTAAACTGCAAATTTGACCATTCTCCCAAGGAGAGATTGACACAGCTCTTTCTCAGCCACCTGTGAAATTAACTCTTACATTCTTTCTAAGGCGAGAGGTATGTAACTTTGTAAGGCATAATGCTACATCAGATGCATATTTTGATTCTAAGTTTCATTTTTCATCATGTTTCTCTATTTTCCTTACATTTATGGAATGGAATGGTTTGCATGGTGAGGTTGTCTGCCCATTCTATATGAAAACCGAAACTTGCAAGTATGCTGCAACTTGTAATTTTTATCATCCACCTCCAGGAGAAGTTGTAGCCAAAGTTGTTGCAATGGATGCAACCACTGAAGATATTCCTGAAGATAACAATAAGATGGATTACGGTATCGCATGGTTAATATAGAAATCACAGGATTTACCATATTTAATGGAAGAAATATGAAAATCAGTAAATAGAAAAATGACAGATTAAATTTGGTTAGTTTCATAAAATATGAACAACCATAAGTGATGGTTGTTCAACCTACAGATGAGAGCCTGCAGATGAGATCCAAGCCAGAATGTAGTTAATTAATATTGATTGTTAATAACTGTCTAGATGGATATAGATATTGAAGTAGTTTTTTTGTGCATTGTGTATCTCTGGCTTCATTTTGAGTGTACCCTACATTAGTTGAAATGTATGTGCTATTTGAACATCATTGTGCTCTCCATTAGTTGAGATATCTGTGTGTTGGAATAATAGTGACATTTGATGGAGTACCTAGGCCCTTGCTTGATGGGTCTTATGGTTGTGGCTCTATATGTATTGCCACTGTTGGTGTCTATCTTAGCGACCATTTGGGATATCTCAGTCCACTTGTGCAAACAACGAATTTATCAATTATGGGTGCTTGTTGGAGAGTAGCTTCGCAGTAAGAACTCTGATCAAGGTGCTCTTTGGCTCATTGGAGTATAAAATTAAACTTGTATATATAATATCGTATTAGTGAAGTTATATGTAATATAATGATAATCTATATAATTTAATTTATGTAAGAGTAATTTATATATAAATTATATAAGTTTAATTTACAATATAAATCAAAGCTATCTTTTTTTCCAAGAAAAAAAATCAATATATTTAATATTTCAGATGAGAAACCAAAATACACTTTTACTAGATTTTCAACTTAGTTTAGATTCTATGACTGCCATCATCCTGATGGTATGCTACCAAAACATCCTTACCGTTACCTATGGCATCTACAAACTTAAGACAAAATGTGACAGTATTAAAACCAGACTCAAGCTGTCCAATCTGAGTCAGATACAGACTTCCTATTCTGCCATACATAACTCCCGTGTAAAAAACTAGCTCCATCGATTCAACTGGTGAGGGTGCCCGTAAAATCTAAAAAAAGAGAAGTAAAGAAAACCACCCAAGGGATGTTATCTCTAAGTTCCTCAACTTATAATTATCATTCCTCCAAAGAGAGGCGTCTTTCGGTAGCTGGTCTGATGGATTATTATATTCTCTAGAGTCTATATATATGTGTCAATGCGATTTCCTCTAATTGACCCATAAACTTGAAACCCTATCCCATAATTGGTTCCAATGCCATATTTTTTATTTGGTTTCTTTCATTTGCCCATTCCATTAGGAGTTTGAAATCATCTAAAACCAGAAGCCTCCTTACCTGCTTTTTTATTGCAACATTTAGTAAAATCTATAATGCTAAAAATTCTGCACGATTTTTGGTGCCATGACCGACACCATGCTTCATAAAATAACAATGTGCATTATCCAGGAAAAGGATGGCATACCCCATCGAAGTATCCCCAAGGAACTAAAGTCTATTTTGGGTTGCTGTAAGTTTATTGGAGCAATTTGCTTGGAAGGATTTATTCCTCTCCCAAATATAACCAAATTTGATGAGTTAATAAACCAATATGAGAATTTTTTGACTCACAACAACCATAGATACTTGATGAAAGATCATGGTTCACTCATAAACAACACCAACAACTTTGATGAGAAGGTAGCAACGCTAGCAAACAATGGGAGAGGTGGCGACAACTCAAAACAATAGTAAAAACTGTAGACATCAAGTCAAGGGAGCAAAATAAAACCCCATACATTTGAAGCAAAGGAGAAATAAACCCTATAGGAGACAATGGATAAGATATCTAATATTCTCTTTGTCAAGACACACCGCAAAGATGAAGTTCAGGTCTTGGACATAGATGATATTTTCTTGATTTTGTTTGTCAAATGAAAATTCTTCTCTATTTATAGTTTTTCATCGATGGATAAGTCCATAAACTAAGGAAACCTCCCTAAAGGGGCTTCCACTCTTTTGGTCCTTTGACATTTTTAGGTCCTTTGAGTGTGATTTGTCTTGTTTCTAGAGTCGCGTTTAAGAAAGGAAGAGGCATAAACATTCTTGCAAGTTTCCTCTACACCTCTTGAACAGGTATAGTCCTCTTCCTCCTATGGATCTCTTAGGGAATAAAGTGTTCCTTCGACAGTGAGGGAAACTCATTGTACATATTAATCAACAAATATTAGATCTTTAATTTTATGATATGTAAAATATGGGGAACCACGTGCTCAATGCATCAAAACGGGGGTTTCTTTAGATTGTCTTCATGTCCAACCTTGTCAATGCTTCCTCCTTCAATTTGAGAACTTTATCAACCTGAATTTCTTGATCTTTCACTATGCAGGTCTTTGTAGGACCTTCCCATGGAATATGATTTGATATCAAACTTAAAGGTACTTTGTCATTAGAAGCAAGAGGAGGGAACACTTCATACTAGGAGAGCGAAAAATCCCTTACAACAGTAAGAGGGAATCAAACTGAGCGTTTTCATTGAATTAAGAGTTGAAGGTTATGTAAGTAAGTTACAACCAAATCTTGGCCCACACTGAGAGGTCATTTGGTACTGAGGGAAGTCTCCTTAGTCATATAAGGACATATTCTAACACACATATTCACGTACATATGATTAAAGGAGGAATCATTGTCTATAAAATCCATCTATAGGAAGTATTTCCTTTCCCAAATACTGTTGTCAACTCCCAAAGTCATCTACAGTTGGTTGAAGAGTGTTCCACTTCCTACAATAATCATCTACAGGGGTAGAGGACTTGGGTAACAAACCGTTTGATGATACTATATCTCATCCTCTATGCAAATACTTGTGCTCATTATTAATTATGTACGTAACTTAGGTATTCTAAGAGCTATGAGTATGAGAGATACTAGTTATGAATCAACACCATTAGTAATAAGTACCTACATTATAAGGATAAAAATTAGCTAAATTAATCCAGATATTGTTGCAAACATGATCATATGCATTAAATTTGGTGCCAACTAGTTTGACATGAAAACCTTCCTAGAATATTAAACAATACATCAATGGAAATATGAGATATAACAACCAAAGCACCAGGATTTGTCATCTCTTGAAGTGAGCAGATGCTACTATTGTAACAATGTTCATAATCTGATTTTGCTTGGTGTGTTATTATGCTAGGTTATTTTATAAACTATCTTTGCATTTTGTTAACAACTTTCTGCATTGTTCGACCAACCTCAGAACATGCACATGGACTGAATAGGTTAGTATATAAGCCACAATCCCAATAGGCCTCCAAGAAGCACCTCTGGAGTAGCAATATCAACTTGGTTGAAATTTTGATGAGCAAAAGATGATACTTCATCCATTAAGGTACTGAAGAGAAGAAAATAATCCAATGCAACAAGATTAATCCGAAAGCCTTGGTATTTATTTGTGTTGTTTCCAATTGCATAAAGTACAACTGTGGTTTGTCTTACACTTTTAGGCTGTCATTAGTTCCATGATTTCACCTACATTACCAGCTACTGGATTAAAAATATTTTTATTGTCAAACAATATGCTGTAGTATTGAGAATTCCTATAGTAGCTATGCCTATGCCATAAATTCCACCTTGGAGTTCCATCAACCTCAAAATGAGGCCTAAAGTTTGTTCATGCCATATAAGGTAGGTATATAAGTTGCAATACCAATAGGAGTCCAAGAAGCACCTATGGAATATCAATATCAACCAGGTTGAAAGTTTGATGACTAAAGGTACTGAATAGAAGAAAATAAGTCAATGCAACATAATTAATTTGAAAGCCTTTGGTAGTTTCCAACTTCATGAAGTATAGCTGTGGTTTCTCTTACACTTTTAGGATGTTGTCAGTTCCACAATTCCACTTGCATTACCAGCTATTGGCTCAAATATATCCATTGTCAAATTGTTTGTTGTAGTATTGAGAATTCCTATAGTAGCTGTGGCTGTGCCAAAAAGGCCACCTCGGAGTTCCATTAGCCTCAAAATGAGGATTGAATTTTGTCCATGCTAGAAAGAAGACACAATTTCAACTGTGATGACAAGAACTAGAAGAGATGTTGATTCTAAACCCAAGCCATCTCCTACAATTATATCAATTTCATCTTCTATAGAGCTCAACATTGCCATTGTTCACAACCTCGTATTTGTAGTCTATATAATATTTATTGATCCAAGCAAAAGTATATGCTGTTGTGATTATACAAGGCCATGTAGTGAAAAATGTAACCGTGCTATAGGAGATGGATTGGTGCATAGAAGGAAGCATGTAGACTCAACAATTGGACAATCTACCAAATTTTAAAAAAATTGTCACAAAATATCCTTTCTGAAGTATTGAGATGGCATATTTAATAGCTGAATTCATACTTGGTTCACTTGTACTTCTATGGAAGGTGCCCCTCATGCATATATTATTAAATCAAGAGAATGTAAAACAAGTGGGAAGAAAATAAAAGCAGATGGATCTTTATTCGTGCATTGGTTAACTATGGTTCCCCCTAAATATTATTGCACTAATTACCTCTGCAAAAATACTTTCAAACATGCCATCACCATAATAAGCACAATCAACATCATTTTCTACAACCATGCAACCACACCACTAGGATTGCTGGGTTACATGGATCATCTTCAAGAATACCTTTCTCCACTTTAAGGAAACAATGATTAAAATACTGTCGAGGCCGCTCAATTTGATTTTCTTAAAGCATTTAAAACCACATATGTATGAGAATCCAATTTGAGTTCTAGAGTCTGGATCTTGGCCATTCAAATTATTTATTTTATCAACTGACCATTCATATAAGAGTGAATGTATAGACTTTACCAGAGCATCACCACAAGGAGGATTATAGATCTTGTATTGTTTCCCTCTTGAGTCATGATATTGTGGATGCATAAGGTGGATTCTTATTGTTTTGCATCACACATGAAAATATTTGTTGTATTTTGAAGATAAAAAGAAAATGTATTGTTGCTCAAGGTTGATCAATATTGAGGATTCATCCACATTCTTTATGAAGCAAATTCAATTATCACTAAATGCAATAAAACTGCCAAAACGTGAAATATAGCTTACTGTTCTTCAAGATTTTCACCAGAAGCATTGAAATGATGGTGTAAATTGTAATATTCACTTGTTGCCACATGTGGAACTTACTTGTAATTAAGCCTTATGGCTATGAGCCTAGACATGAGCAACCCACGCATTATATTGCTAAGTTTCCAGGAAACTTGGGGACGAGGATGGGTAAGGATAAGGGGACAGGGATGCCACTTTTGAAACAGGGTACTTGGGCATGTCTGGGTACAATATATATAAGTTATCATGTAAGACAATGCCAACTTTGCTGTTTGGTCCAGATTCACTGAATGTATTTTAATATGCAGTTTCTCCCATCTTTCCAGACGTATCCGTATCCCACATTATTGCATAGATCTTATCAAGCCCTATTTCATCATCTTTTCTTCCATGATTTCTTTTAGCTGAGACATCTAATTCATGCGGTACAAATTCATCAAGTCCAAGCCATTTACGAGCTTTGCTAAAGAACGTCTTACACTGAATTTCTGTTATAGAATGGACATAATGGGAAATTATTCCAAAATCCTTACCAAACATGGCGATGACACTAATAAAAATATCCTTTTCATCATCAGTCAAATCTACATTGATGTCGTCACAATTTTCTTTAGAAGAATATTGTATTTCAATATTTTCAACAACTTCCGATGTTAAGGTATGGTTAGTATCAACATTTTTCTTCTTGTGTTGACTAGAGAAACCTTTCTCCTGAATAATTTCTGATAGATCAACTCCAGTAGTAGTAACACATGATCCTATTTCTTCACAATAAAAAACACCACATATCCCTGCCAAGACATCCACTGCAGCAATGCTTTTATGGTCCAAATCAGAATTGACTATTCTTTTGTTAGACGTGTCCATGAAATAATGACAAGCAAATCTTCCATGATCAAAGCGCATGACCATTAATGGCCTTCCAACACACTTTTGCAATGTATGATGAATACCCACTACCTGATTACTGGAAGCTTTTAATACATCCAATGAAGTTGCATTCGAATCTCTATGCTAATTATTTCCTACAAAAGAAGTAAAATTAAAAACTATGTCAAATGATGATGACATTGCTACCACATATACATATATGAAGCATCTTATATAAGCTACACAAGCTAAGCGAGAACAAGCATGTTCTGTAGCTTTGCCACATTCTGTTTCAATTGAATAAACACATAATTCTATTCAATTTATTTCCAGTCCTTCACCAATCCAAGGGAGTAGTTCAAATCACAGTTCACCACTCCAACTTCATGTAGATTGTGAGGCAATTGAGGATACAAAGGATTCCATTTCCCATACAGAATCAAGAAGTGCCAGAGTTAATGTGCAATAGTGGGGTCTTCCAAATACGATGGATCTGGAATCAAGTGAAGAAGGTAAAATAATCTTAGAGCAAAAATCGGTTGGAGGGACACTTAGTGGGTATACAAAAGCAACAATTTCCAGTGACACTTTTGAAGGAATGCAAGAGATACATCAAGGAAAAAGGAAAGTATTGGCAGACAATCACGTCATGCTATTGATTGTGAAAAATATAGCCTTGTTGGTGAGGTAAGATTGATATCTTTTATTTTCCAGTATGGTAAACAAGAAACTCATTTTATTTTTGCTTACTGTGGTTTTTTAACTTTTAGAAAATTAATGATGAAAATTGTCAAGGACTAGAGTGAAGAATAAATATCTTGCATGTGGATCATTTCTGTATTCATAGTGACTTATGAGAAGCCTATACATTGAATATTTTTCCCTCCATTAACTTATTTGTCAATGTATTTTTAGTTAGAACTTGAAACCTCATACATATGGATGTGGATATTATATCAAAATACCAAACTGGTGTCTTCAACAAGATGCACAATATTTCCTTACATTCTCTACTACCCAATGGTCTCTTGTTGGCCATGGGATTTATCTATCCTCCCCAGAATCAATTGCCTTGGATTGACTGAGCACAAGAAAATATAGAAAGGCTACAAGATTAAACTCACATTCTAATATCTATAATGTGTTTTTTATGAACTACTATACAATATTAGGATCTAGGTGAAACTCTACCACCTATTCTGCATGATGAATTGAATTGGTTTAGAGGCCAAAGCAGGATCCCTATGGATAATAGATCTCATTTTCCTCTTGCTCAAATTTTGTCCTTTTTTGTTGAAATATTTTTTCAAGCTTCTGTTATTTTTGTTTGTTTATGTGTGAGGAATTTTTATTTTGATCTTGTTAATTGGTTGGTTTAGAGGCTTGAGTTAGATTAGGTATTTAGCTTTATTATTGGGGTGGTTTGGTTAAATTGGGGCCAGTATCTTGCTAAGGGTATATTTTTATTTAGGTAATAATTAATATGGCAGCGGGGATGTTCATCTGTCCTCTGTATGCTGGTGCCGCTGATATAATTTGGAGACATACCCTCACATTTCCAAATCTCTGGACTATTAGGAATGCAAGAAACTTAGTCCCATCCTGAGTTTTCCCTAAATTTTTTTACTAAGAGAAACTAGGTGTATTCTATTGCGCAACATTGAAGAGATTGTAACGTTGTCCCATTTTTCCATCCGATTCGATTGAATATAATATTTGAAACAAAAGGATTAATAAATTGATAATAAATTTAATGTTGATTAACAAAAAATATTTCTTGACTCTTTTTTTCCCAAGAATAAAATATTTATATTCGATATTTCAAGTGAAATCAAAATATATATCAATGTCCCTGGAAAAGCCTTATAGCATGCATTTTTTCCATTGTACAAAAAATGAAGCTTTGAAAATCACTTCATCTGTCCTATGTGCAATTATGTACATTCTCCTAAGGTCCTTTGAAACAACATTTCTTCTCATAAAAATATCCTTTCAGATCCACTTCTATTACAAAAACCAAAAATCAAGGAGCTACTAAGATTCCAATGTCAGAATTCTACAGTGGAAATAACTAATAAAGAGACAAATCCATTCTAGAAATTTGAGCCTCTCTCATAATTCCTGAATAGTTAGGGAGCCCTCCTACACAAGCAAAACCTCTTTAGAGTTGATCAACTCTTGCATTGAATTCTCTTTATGTATTTATTATTGATGAAGGAATTCTCATCAAAATATTGTTTAATCTCCAACACCAGATTCATTATTGGAGCTATAATAGAATATTCTCAAATCTTCATCTACTATGTTCCCTGTCCATCAAAATATTGGAATATCTATAGACCCGTAAATGTTTACGCTCTTTTTCCTTTAATACCTTCATCATAATTCAAAGTCCATAAAACTTAGTTCTACTATTTGTCCCTTGTTCTGCAACATACTTCAAAAGAAAATAATGAGAAGAATTAATGTGCAGAATGGACCTTGCCATGCACATTCCTGGATGTCCTTGACAAGATTTATTGTAGAAACCCCAAGCTTTTTCATGATCAATGCTAGATTTGGTTTCTCTAGAATACTCAAAGATTTTTATTTTAAAGGCTTTCAACTGCCTTCAAAGGAGGCCCGGATTTTATGGGCTACTTGGGATGTATTTAGTTCTGTTCCTTGAAAAATCATACTATTTTTTGAAAGCCACAAATTAATGAAAAAACTTGAAATATTTTTCATATTTATCATATAGCCATTAGAAAAAAGCATTCAACCAAATTTGACTTATCCCATTTGTTTGTTCCAGAAATAGTTGTAAAAATTCATTCCAGACAGCCTTAGATAAAGGAAAATAGACCAATACATGATCCGTTGTTTCCTCACTACATTTACACAAGATTCACCTTCCAGGGGCCTAGGACCATTCAAATTCCTTCTTTGTCCATTGTCCCATGAAAGCCAAAGAAAAAGACTTGATTTGGGAGGACTTTCCAAATTCCTAACAAGTTTAAATCACCAAACTAGTTCTTTTGATTGCAATTCCTCCACCCTTGATGAGTATCCCAGTTTAGTTGTATACTTAACCGTTTCTTTAGTTTTAGACCATTTAATTATGTCCTCTACATTTTCTCCTTGAAGGTTCAATGCTTCTGGTGATTTCCAATCTTGAGACGATGCATTATATCCATTAGGAATTGCTACCTCTTTCTGAAATAATATTCCAAATTAATGAAGATCATTAATAAGAGATTTTGACATACCACATATTGAAAAAAGAGGAATTTAAAATAGTTATTATTAGATCCATCTTAACTTTATATCTTTTAACCAAATAGAGATTTTCATTTTAGTTTTTGGATCCCTCTCATTTCCTAATAGATTTGAAGTTAAGATGGATCTATGCTGGTTATGATATAGGTGTATCATTTGAAAAATTTGGTGTAATTTGTACCGTTTTTTCTCCAAGGAAATCCTTGCAGGGAACCCAATGGATGTTTTCCTACTTTTAAGGATGGAATACATAGTAAGACTGTAGGTATAGACTAGTGCTCCTCACCCAAGGGGATTCAAATTGGGCACCTGCTGGCATGGTACTAGCCAAATTCCCAATAACATACATTAGTGACCACTGAGAGTTGGATGGGATAATCTCTTTGGATATGTGTACTTTGTATCTAATGGGTATTTAGGTTATTATTTTATAGAAAATAGAAATCACTCCATGGTATCGTTGATTCTCGAGATGTAAAATATTCTTGCTATCCTGAATCAGAGAAGGCATAGTTTCACTGCAAATTATGTTCCAAAATATTAAATCTTTGATTTATGATACATTTGATAAAGTCACATGGAGCTCATATTAGATTTTTCTATTTTCATGGAGTGATTTATTTATTTCCATTACTTTGGTGAATACCCTTTCTGAAAGATTGGGTCCAATTTCTTAATGTTCAATGCAGTAAATCTACAATTTGACCACCTTATAATAAATTGGATCACCATTGACATCTTAGCCACTATCATGTTTTGGCCATTGTGTTACAATCATAAAAACCTCATTTTGAAAATATAATATCTTGATCAATGCAATCAATGTCCAGAACCCATAGGTACATGTAATTCTTCTAATTGGGTTTCTTCCTTATTTTAATGTTCATGCTACTAGCTCATATGTTGTCATATTTTAATTGTCTGATTCATGTGGTAGGAAATCCATGCAGTGGATGGAGTCTGCTAGATTTTCTAAGACTATTCTAATAAAATCCTACATCCAAGTAACTAATCATGCTTGACCTTTACATAAATTCTTTGGGAACCTGCCCTTTTTTTACTAATTTAGTTGTCTTCTTTCAGAGTATTAGTGAGTTGTTACTAATCACTTGAGATATTAGTAGTGCTCCATAGGGACATGTCCCCAAGGGTTGGGAATGTGTTTCCTATGTTTCCTGCATCCCTGGGGATAGAGGAATAGTGGAAGAAACATTTCTGTGTTTATCTTTGGGTGAATCTCAGAGAGAGGAAGGCATACATGTTTTCCCTTGCCGTGAACCTCATATCTTCATGGGAAAACTTGGAGGGGACTTCTTGATGTCCCTCACGAAACTCTAAAACTCTTGGGTGTCTCTCATGAAACTTCAAAACTCCTTGATTGAGTCTTTTTGACTCTTATCTATTTTCAAGCAATCTTATTTTACTATTTAGTATCTTAATGTCTTTGACTTTAGTGTTTAATAATTTTGAATTTATTGCAATATCTATTTAAAATTTAAATAGATACTAAATCTATAGATTCAAAAAATCTACAGAGCTTCAAAACACATTTATTTGCTGTTACTTTGTGTGTTGTATAGTGGCATGATCATAATCAAGCAAACTGAGTGTCTACCTAGGAGGAATAATATTCTTCTTTTTAACTGCCAAATTGAGGTCAATTGATTGCATAATTATATGTTTCAGAGTCTAAATGTGAACTTCCAAGCATACATATACATTATCTTTATTACATCACAGGATTTGAAGTAGTTAGCATATATCTAAAGAAGGTCAGAGCCATACAATTTGAAGTGGTTAGCATATATCTAAATAAGGCCATAGCCATTCAAACTAATTTCTTAGGTCTCTCGAGTTAGAAACAATGTTGGGATTATTAGTCTTTTCTTAGAATTACCAATGATGCAATCTTGGTGTTAATATTGCCCCTTTCCCCAATTCTTAAAGGGTTCTAGCTCAATGGTAGAACGCCCAATTTACAAGCACGAGGTTAAAGGTTCGATTCCTTCATGCCCTAATGATATTGCAATATTGATGTTTTAAATAAAATATATTTTATTATGATTTATTATGGCTATGAGGGGGGTTCTAAACT
>LPNX010205903.1:0-85724 GCA_001517045.1 Pseudotsuga menziesii
TACATAAGGCCTCCACAACAATAATAAAATTTGGAACCTTATTATGAAAAATTGACAACAATAAATTGATTATAGAGCCGTCGCTTAAGCGACACTTAGGATGATAAAAATTTTAGTTCCATCGCTTAAGCGACATGTATGCCCACCATTTCAAAAAAAAATTTAATCTTTCTGATTTTTGGCACGGTTAAAAGAAAAAATCCACGCGCCGTCGGAAAAAACCGTCGGATTTTGGATCGAAATGTACTAGTGAGTGGACCCAATGGTGCTAGTGATTGAAAATAGACTGGAAGGACTCCCAATTTAGACATGAATTCTGATTTAGACATATGACCCAATTGATCAAGGGAGGATTAATAATCCTAACAACGCTGGGATTCAAAAGTCGACATTGTAAAGAAACTTCCACATAAAACTGTCCCGACATTCCAAATTTGACGTTTCTAACATCAAGAGTCAAAATTTTTAACCATAATATGATTTCCAATGAAATCACCCCTAATATTTTGACTCCAATCTTCTCAAAGTCAGAATTCAGAAATCAAAAGTTGGAACCGACATTTGATTGCTAGCAAAACACCTCTCGACTTTTCGACTAGTATGTTTTTGACGCTGAGAGTCAAAATTTAGGATGGCCAATGGATCCATAGTTGAACCCCTAATTTCTTATTCCGCAACCTCTATACATTAGAATTCATGAGTCATCATTGCTTACTCCATCTTATTCTTGAACCTGTTGATGCCTATTTCACCACCAACCTCCTAGTCAGGATTCAGGAGTCAGAACATGACCACGGCACTACTACGTAGTATCGATTCTTGACTTATGTAATCATCACATTGGTAAACACTGCGTGTTCAACACTTAACCATTTTCATGATTTTTCCTTAGGATCTACATTGCAAATTTGTCCCTGAAACTTTGCATAATTCTTCCGATTTAGATGCTATTACTTGGACAATTCAAGTACGTGACCATGGATAATTTACCACCTTCATGTTGCAAGGTTTGAACATATGAGATATAAAATTTACAAGATGAAATGGGATTAATTTTCAATGCAATTCATACTTAAGCTAGGCTATTAATCACAAGCATGACAACAATAAAACCATACACACAATTAACTCATTTACAGGCTATGAAAAAACATTCAACGAAGCAATTCAAGATGCTATTTCATTGCATTGAACAAAATTACATAACCATTAATACAATATCAAATTCTGAACATTCATCAACAATAAAACACTTATCTTTTAAGATAAATTACCTAAGAAAATGGCTATGTGAGGTCAACGTTCCACCCAACCATAGGTCTATTTCCAACCTATATTATTTTAGTTGAGAGACCACCCCCATGATGGAGTGTGCTATCCACAAAGGATACTAACACTCATGCTCACTCACTACCTTAGGCATAGTCACTCATGCTAAGACAACAAACTGTTGGGTTTATCGAGCACATAGGGAGACTAGGAAGGTGAATGCTAGGACAATGAGATTAACTAAAATCTACTATCATATTAACTGGTTCAACCAACCCTCGACACCCACAATACCTACCACATCCAACACAAGGAAAGTCCTCATTCACTACTACATAGTCCCTCACAAATGCCTTCCCTCTATTAATCTTCAGGGTGGGTATAGAAAGATCCAAGTTGATAACCTATAAATATTCCTTCTCTCATTGGTTTACTCACCCATTACAAATCCTATTTGCTCACAATCCTTATTTCTTGGTCATGCTACGGTTTAACAACTCATAGTTCAATCACATGTGATTTCTTTCTCTATTTCCTGGGAATGCATCACACACTGTCCAATTGTTTATTTTCTGCTATCACATAGACTATTAATGAGGGGAAAATAATCATGCCTCTTATCAAATGGAAAATCACCCCCTCTTCCTTGCCCATGCATCCCGCTTCACACACAAATTTCTTCTTGGGTTTAGGGTCAATGGGACATGAGTCCGTGCTATACTTAGATTGTAGCTCCATAAATTTAGCCCATGCCTAACCTTCCTAACTATGAACGTAGCTCCCATTCCCATTAACAAAGGATTCAATTCTCAGCTAACTTCTTACAACATGGATTAAATCTGGTAAGGACACACTCTTGGGTTCTCAAGGTGACACATGGAAGTAGGGAATTGAATCTCCCACACTCGACCTCTCCCTAGTGAATAAACACAACCCCCATCATTTTTTCCCTCCATAGTTATCCATTGGGATATTTTATTCACATTATAAATATTTATAGGATTTACATTCTCCATGGCTTACTAGCACATGGATTACTAACATAATTTACTTACCTTTTTAAATAGTTCATTAACTAGAAGGGCCTTGGCCTCGATTTTCTCTCTAGGAATCATACATCACATTTACAATGTTTACAAAATAACCAAATATATACATAAAGGGTCAAAATGGGGTGTTACAATCCCCTCCTCGTTAAAACAACACCATCCTCAGTGTTCTCAAAAGTTGAACACAAATGGGTATGCTTCTTTCATGGAATCCTCCAAATCCTAAGTGGCCTCATGTGGCCCTAGGTGCTTCTACTATGCCTTCACTTGTCCGATGGATCGATTATGGAGAAGTGTTACGTTCTTGTTGAGGATGCATGTAGGATCCACATGGAACTCTCTCTCAGGTTCTATATGAATTACATCCCAATCAATTATGTGATTAGGTCCATGTATATATTTATCGAGCAAAGAAAAATGAAAAACACTGTGCACTCTCATGTTAGTAGGAAATGCAATCCTATATGCAACTGGTACTATCTTATAAAGGAATTGAAACGATCCACAATATCTTGGTTCCAACTTGGAACAAATCCCCAAATTCAAGGAAATATTCTTTGGCTTCACTCTTAAGTAAACATGATTCCCCACTTTAAATTCTTTGTGCACTCTTTTTCAGATCTGTGTAACTCTTTTTCAGATCTAGGTAACTATTTTTCCTATCCCATGCTTCCTTCAAATTATGCCGTATCCTAACAATTTCATGTTCTATATCCTGAATCATATAAGTCCAATGTACTACATTTCTTGATAGTCTATCCCAACTCACTAGAGTCATGCATCCCTTGCAATACAATTCTTCAAATGGGCTCATTCTTAATGCTTCTTGACGGGATTTTTTGTATGAAAATTATACCAACTGTAGGTAATCCTCCCACTCTGATGGCATGTACATTACATACATCCTTAATTCATTTTTGAGGACTTGATTCACTCATTAAGTCTGACCATCTATTTGAGGATGATACACTGTACTAAAGTTCAGTTGAGTTCCCAACTCTTGGAACAAACCTTTCCAAAATTTGCATGTGAATTTGGAATCCTGATATGAAACTATTTCTTTTGGAAATCCATGCAATTTGAATATCTCCTTCATGAAGATACCTACTATGTCACTTTCCTTGCGAGTGGAATTTACTAGAATAAATGAGTTTCCTTTGATATCTTGTCCACTACAACCATGATTGAATTATGCTTGTTTACTGTGATTGGAAAACCTATTATTAAATCCATAGAGATCACCTCCCACTTCCATTATGGAATGGGTAGAGGTTGTAACATGCCTGCTAGATGTTGATGCACAGCCTTGACAGGTTTGCACTTTTGACACCGATATATACACTATTATTTTCCCTTCTTCACCCCATGCCAAAAATACTTCTTTCTTGCTGTTGTTATGGTCATTTGATACCATGGATGTCTAGAATATGGATTTTGGTGAATTTCATCCATTATCATTTTTTTCAATTCTATACAATTTGGAATGTACAACCTACCTTTATAAACAATAAGATCATCTTCTTTAATATGGTAACTTTCACACTTTTCATGTACTATTCCTTTCTGCAATTTTTCTTTCATTTGATGGACAACTTCAATAACTCTTGTGCTAAGTTCAGATTCACACACAGTTAGATCTACCACATGATATTTCTTTCTAAAGGAACCTGCAACTTTATTCTCCTTCCCCTTCACATGCTTGATTTCGAAATGAAGCTTAGACAAAAATTACAACCACCTAGCCTGCTTGGAATTTAAGCTTGTTTAGTCAAATAGATATTTAAATCTCATAGGATTTGTCCTAAGTTCAAATATTCTTCCTACCCAGTACATAATGTCTCCACATCTTAGGAGAGTGAACTATGGAGGCTAAATCTATATTATGAGTTTCATAATTTCTCTTGTGATCCTTCAATTTATGGGATTCATAGCATATCACAAACCCTTCCTGCATCAAGAACCACCCAAGCCTTCGATGCACATGTCTATGCACACTACAAAGTATTTATCTGGGTCAATGATCTTCAAAACAAGGGCGTTGGTCAGCAATTCCTTCAATTGTTGAATTCTCACCTCACATTTCTCTGACCAAATGAGCTTAAAATTGATTCTCTGCAATGATGTAGTTGGATGGGTGATCATGGAAAACCCTTCAATGAATCTTGTGTAATATCCAACAATACCCATAAAATAACGGACATCTGTAGCATTCTTTGGAGTAGGCCAATTCATTATGGATTCAATATGCTTTATATCCACTGCAATTCCCTCTTATGAGATAATGTGACCCAAATACTATACCCTTCTCTGATATAAATCACACTTGCTCAACCTTGCATACAACTTATTCTCTCTGAGTACCCGAACACCATTCTTAGGTGTTATTCATTCTCTTCTTCACTCGTGTAGTACACAATAATATCATCCAAGAATACCAACATGAATTTTTCCAAGAATTTTCTTAAGACGTTTTTCATGAAGCACATGAAGGTGGTAGGCACATTGGTGAGACCAAAAGGCACCACCATGAACTCATAATGGCCATACCTTATCCAGAAAGTAGTCTTTTGAATGTCTTCTTCCTTTATCCTCACTAGATGATAGTCGAAACTTAAATCAAATTTTGAAAACACTCTCCCCCTCTTCATTTGATCAAATAAATCACCAATAATAGGTAATGGCATTAGAGGAAATTTTAGGTCTAAAATGGGCCTCCCAAGGAAAATAATAAAATAATAGTTAAAATAATAAAATAATAGTTATTAATTTTGGAGGAAGAATGAAAAAACTGCATTTTTGTTTGTATTTTTGACATATCTCCCTGTGTTTTTACTCAAATTCTGAGCAGGAGAACTCGTTGGATACAGAACTTAATTCCACATCCAACGAGTACCCACACTACATACTTTTGATGGACCTCGTTACCCCAAAAATAGGAGATACCTGAAAAAACATGATGATGATGTCATCGTCATGTTTTTCAGGTATTTCTTATTTTTGGGGTAGATGGGTCCGTCAAAAGTATGCAGTGTGGGTACTCATTGGATGCAAAATTAAATTATGCATCCAATGAGATCTCTCGCTCATAATTTGAGTAAAAACACAGGGCGATATGTCAAAAATATGAACAAAAAAATAGTTTTCTTTTATGTGAAATATGTCAATTCAACCATTATGGTTGACTCATTTTATTGAAATTCTATTGGTTCTTGAATTCCAACTCACAAAATTAATTGTTGGCACGTTTTATTATAAGGCCCATTTTAGACCCCAAATTGACTATCACTTTATTTAGTTGTCTATAATCAATAAATAGCCTTAAGGTTTCATCCTTCCTTTTAATAAATAACACTGGTTCTCCCCAAGGAGACACATTGGGCATGATACAAAGTTTTTTGTTTAATTCCTGGAGATGAATCTTTAACTCTACCACCTATGGCATGCACATTCTATATGGAGATTTGGAAATCTATGCTACCCCTGGAACAATATTTATGGTGAAATCTATATCCCTCTTTGGTGGAAATCCCTAAACTTCCTTTGGAAACACATCCCTAAAATCTTGTAGCAATTGCTGATCCTCTATCTTGGGACATTTGTCTTCTAATGAATTTTATATATGGGATGCATATAGCTATAAACCTCTCTTGCATATCTTCCTTAACTATAAAGATGAAATATTCCTAAGTGAAACTTTCTGGGGAATCCCTCTTACCACCTTTGGTATTCCCTCTTCATAAATGCACTCAATAAATTTTTCATAGAAGTCCACCTTGACATGTCTTTCCAAATAGTCCATGCTAATAAGGGAATCATAAGGCCCTAATGGAAATATATTGAAAGTTAATTTTTTGAGGATACCATTCAGTTCTATGGGGCATTCCATCACTACTTCACTTACTCTTCTCTTTGTACTGATGGCTAATTGAAATAACAAAGGCTTATGATGTGCACCTTTCTAAGAGAACAAATTTCAACCAATTTTGAGGTAACATAACTAAGTAGATCCTGGGTCTATCAAAATAGAAATAGATTGCTTAGCAATCCTACCTTAAACTTCTACCATGGCTGATTGATGATCTACTTGGTAGTTATCAAATGCTACACAAATATGTGGAGTTTCCCTTGCCATATCCTCCACTGTAACTTCCCTTTCTAGGTTATGTAGAATTCAAGGGTTTTCTCTTTGATGTGGGTGTTAAATTAAATGAAGCATAGTATCTCTAGGCTTGCATGAATTCAATGAGAAAAGAAGGTTGCAGAAGAGAGAGGCAATTCAGTAACTCTGATAAATAATTCATGGAAAATTAAAGACACATGAGACCAATAATTGGAAGAATAACATTACATCCATTAATCAGTATAAAATATGTAATACAATGGTGTTACAAATAAGAGAATTCAAATACATAATATAGGATTTGAATCTACCAACCTGAACTAAATCTGAAGCTAACTCAGTGTGGGAAAATCATCACTAGAGATCACTAATGCAACTCCAGATCACTAAATCAGTTCACAACTAGTAACTGATGTGGGTAGGTGAGCAAATTTTCCATACCTCCCTGAAATCATGCAAACTGGCACTAGGAGGACTGAGAGTGAACTAACTAATGGGAATCAGAGCATAAGTGAACATAAGTAAACAACAACAATGTTAACTCCTGGATGTTGTTGGTGGCACTTAGAGTGGGTTCCTAAATTATAGGGATTGGTCCCTGGAGCTCCTAAACTCATGCAAATAGGCACAATGAGTAGTAGGTGTCCCCTAGGTGTTCCCCCCATGCACCTGTGAATTGGTAATGATCGCCTAAGATAGGAAAATAAAAATATATTGCAGTTCTTAAGGGAGGATTAATTAATAATCCTAACACCCCCCCTTAATCCTAACTTGGACAACATGGTCCCTGGAAACTAAGACCAATGGTCACCCTTTACATTATTCATCCATGTAAACTAATGAAAAAGGTAAAACCACATGGGGAAATACTTCCTAAAAATGGACATGAAACGTTGTTAGAACAATAATCCACTCATTAGCACCTAATTACACTACTTAGTCAATTTTATTGCTTTTTAAGCTTTAATACAATATGTGGTGGACTAGGGGTGCTTAGTTGGGCAAATGCCAAGTAATATTTGGGATTTCGCAAACACATGAGCATTCTAGCTCAATCAACCAGCCACAGGTGTGCCTCCATCATTTCTGGTGCGCTCCCATTCATTGAATGTGGACAGGAAAGTTGAATTGGAGTGCTAGAGTGGGATTTTGGCCAATTTTGGCTTGATTTGGTGCATTAAATGCTGCATTGAGACTCTAAACCACCTCTATTTCCATACCCACACTGCTAAGGTGTAATCATTGACCCAAAACACTTCAGTCATGTCCACTCAACAATTTGTGGTTGTTTGGGGTGATTTGGGACATTATCGGCCCACCTAGGGGGTTTGATGCCAATTTGGAAATTTTGACTTTTACGCAAACAATTGGCTTCCAAATCCTCACGAAACTCCTATGTTGTATTATATACCTGATAATAAAATGTTTCATGGTTAGACAATCCAAAATTATCTTATTCCATTTCACATTGTGTGTGTAATTTGTCTTTCAACTGATGGTTTTTTGCCTGTTTTGCACCAAATTTGATTTGTGAGCTTCACTAATGCTCCTAGATTTTCCTGTGGTTCAATTTTATCACATGGTATCAGATCATGTTGGATATGTTTTAGCTGCATATCAATTCAAAGTGATTTGAGCTGCATTTTTAGTGGAGTTCCAGATAAAATCGAATTGTGTTTTTCGCAGAACATTCGACAATTTATTCATCATCAGCACAGGAAGAAATGGATGCTAACCACATCATGCTAACACCCTTCAATTTATTTTATTGGAAGGAATATATGGTGATTCAGCTGAGAGCCAAAGGGATTTACATAGTTACCATGGGCACTGAGGTGGAACCAAATTCTGCAGTTGAGAAAGCCAAGTACTTCAACAGATTGGATTATACATTTGGATTGTTGTGTCTAAGCATATCAAGAGAGTTATTGTTCCACATTGATATTTTGACAGCACCCAATGAGGTCTGCTTAAAACTAGATACTCTATTTGGGAAAACTAATGAGCTACGTGGTCATCAGCTTGAGAATGAGCTTATTAGCTTTAGCCCAGCATAGTATGACACAATCCAGGACTTCTTCACTGATTTCAATTCACTTGTGTTGCATTTGAATTAGTGTGGAATTGAAAATAAAGAGGACCAATTGATCTTTTCTATACTTTTGAAGTTGGGGCCAGATTTCTCAGTTTTTGTGAGTACATTCCACTGCGACAAGTTAACACTTTGAAACTAGAAAATTCCCAGTATGGAAAACTTCATGGAGCCACTCACTCAGGAGCAATACAAACTTGTCCAAATGGACACCATCAATACCAAGGATCAAGCACAAGTAGTGGGAGTTTTGAATTCCTCAGAGGGAAATCCCAAGTCCAATAATTCAAAGCTTTCAGAGAAAAAAAAAACCCAAATCCAATGATGCAAGTTCAAATCCTTCCAAGGAGAAGGACAAGAAGGGAAAAGAGAAGGAAAAATGAACCTATTTCCACGAGGGATGGAATCCATAGTGTTATAATAATCAACCCATAGTTTACCCACTTAGACATTAATTTAATTATTTTTGTCTTATTTTCCTAGTTCATGTGTCCCGCCTTGTGCAAGTTGTCATTTGCCTATCTATAATGGTCAAAATTTCCTTCTTTGACTCATGTAGCGCATGGGATAGCTAAAGGAATCAATTCTACTTTATTCCTAGCCTCCTAGGTGCCCTTCTGCTTTTTCTGCTTTATTCCTTGCTTTTTCAGTGCTTTAAGGAAAAAGGAAAAGCTAGACTAGGTGAGGTTGACTAGTTTTTTGTTCTACACATCCTCCTCTCTTTTCTCCATGTAAAAGCATGTATGAGCTGCCATTCCACCACTCTTTAGCTTGCCTAAGCCTTTTTTCCAATTCATCAGCTCCATGACAGATTTGGGATCAACTTTTTACACCTATGGGGGATTTGCTTATTTTTGGTAAGCCTGCTTTATGCTAGATTCGAATTGCTCCTCATGCATTCAAATCCATGATGTATGATATTTATTCAGCAACCTATTATTTTACAAGGTTGGCTATTGTACACTGATTTAATACATTTTAGTGTTCAGCTCCAATTTTCAGTCTCTTTGTGAGTGATTTTGCATGATCAATTGTTAATTGCTGTGAGTAAAATTAATCTATCACCTGGTTCAATTTCCACATGGTATCAGAGCCATTGTAGGTTGTTTCTCTCCTTCAAAAATTGTTTTGCAGGTTCGACATCAGTGACTGGGAGCCTCCTACTGACAGCCGGGACAGATTTTCTAAGCTATGGATCAATCACAGAAAACTATCTTGACTCCCTTCAATTTCTTTGAATGGAAAGCAGAGATGGATATACTGTTGAGAACGAAAGGTATCTATAGGGTGACTATGGAAACAAAAGCAGAGCCCAATGCAGCTGCAGAGAAGATTAAATGGCACAACAGGAGGGATGAGGCCTATGGTCTCCTGTGTCTGAGTATTTCCAGAGACCTCCTTTTCCATATTGATGGATTGACATCACTGAATGAAGTATGGGAGAATCTTGCTGATCTTTTTGGAAATACAGATGAGATGAGGGGACATCAAATTGAAAATGAGCTGATTTCTCTGAGTCCAAATAGCTTTGAATCCCTGCAGCTATATTTCTCCAAGTTCAAAGCACTAGTTTTGCAGCTGAACCAGTGTGGTATCGAAAAGAAAGATGATCATCTCGTACTGGCCATCCTCTCGAAGCTAGGCCCTGACTATTCAGTGTTTGTTTCAACCTTCTATGCCACAAAACTGACAGCTCGAACCTGGAAGATGCCTAGCCTTGCAGATTTAATGGAATCTCTCACACAAGAACAGGACAAGCTGGTGATGATGGGCACCATCAAACCATCCAAAGGTCAAGCCTTGATTGTTGGAGATTCGAAGGTGGATTCAAAAGGAAAAAAGAAAGCTAAAAATCCACTTGAGCAAAAGAGAGACAAGAAACAGTCTCCAGAGGATCTACAAGGTCCCAAGAAGAATAACCAGAAGAAGAAAAACAAAGGTGAAATGAACAAGTGTGCATACTGCAATAAGGGCAATCACTCTAAAAGCTCTTGTATGAAAAAGGAGATAGACATGCTGACCCAACTCCTGGAGAAGAATTGCATCTCCCTTCGAGAAAGCCCAAAGAAGAGAGAAGGAGGATCAAGTTCAGATGACAAAGAGAGAGTTCATGCATTGGTTGCTGGCACATCAAGCTCACCCAGTTTTATCATTGATTTTGGAGCTTCAAGACACATGGTTTCGACTAAGGAGGCCTTCTCCTCACTGGACATGTAGAAAGGACCATCTATTGTACTGGGAGATGACTCTCTCACTGAAAGTATGGGCAAAGGAAGGATAGATCTTGATCATGGTCAATTCAGCAATGTGCTGTATGTGCCTGGTCTCGCCTTCAACCTCCTATCAGTGTACCAGATGACCCACACTGGGTCTCCTAAGAAGGTCATATTCTCCCCCGATGAAGTTGAGATCACAGAGATCTCAACTGGTAGAGTGATTGCAAAAGGAGTTGCAAATCATGCTCAAAAGGTATACATGTTCTCACACTTCCTACCTTACTCAAACCCCTCTGCTCTTCTCATTCATGCTAATGAAGCCAGCAAGCTTTGGCATGAAATATTTGGCCACCTAAACTACAAATATCTTTCTTATATTAGTGAAAAAGAGATGGTCATAGGGTTTCCCAAGATAAAATTTTCCAAAGGAGTCTGCCAAGGCTGTATCCTAGGAAAACACCCAGAGCACAAATTTGAGAGAGCTAGTCATGAGAGAACCTATGCACCCCTCGAGCTGATTCACAGTGATGTTTCTGGCCCTTTCCCTCATATGTTCATGAGTCAGGCCAAATATGCATTGACTTTCATTGATGACTTTTCCAGGTATTGCTGGGTTCACTTCCTGAAACACAAGTCTGAAGTTTTTGGCCTATTCAAAGTCTTTAAGGCTTTGGTTGAAAACCAGTGTGGAAGGAAACTCAAGGCCCTCAGATCTAAAAATGGTGGCGAGTTTGTCAATTATAAGTTTATTAATTATTGTGCAGATGCAAGTATTTAGATGTAGCATTCTATCCCTTACACACCACAGCAAAATGGTGTTGCTGAGAGGAAGAACAGATCACTGAAGGAGATGACAACATGCATGATGGAGGCCAAAACTTTGCCACCAAAGTACTGGGATGAAGCTATCAACTGTGCAGCCTATATCTAGAATAGGGTTACTCACAAACAGCTTGATGGCATGACTCCCTTCAAAGCATGGAGTGGGCACAAGCCAGATGTGACCCATTTCAGGATTTTTGGCTCAAAGGCTTGGGCTAGAATCCCAACAGAGAAGAGGAAGGCTTTGCAGCCCCAAAGCCAAGAGTGTCTTTTTGTTGGATACTCTAAAGATTCAAAAGGGTACAAGTTGATAAATTTGAGCACAAACAAAGCCTTCATTGAAAGGTGTGTTCAGTTTGAAGAAGAACACCTTGCAGCAGTGGAAGTTGGTGAAGCCTCTTCACCACCTGAACCTCAAGAAGTAAGTAAAGAGTTTGTTGAACATGCTGATTCTGATTTTTATGATGGACATGAGTTTATTGCAGACCCTAATAGACCTACAAGGCAAAAATTGGCAGCCAAGACACTACATGCAGCAGGAGAGCTAGCTAGGGATCCCAATGACCCAAGAAGGACTAGATCTCAATTTGAGAGTAGTTTGTGCATGAAGGATCCTATGTTTGCTAAAAAATGATATTTGATGGTGGAGTCTGATCCTCAAACATATGAAGAAGCAGAAGGAGATCCAAGATGGCAAACAGCCATGAAGGAGGAGTTCAGCTCACTCCAGAAGAGCAACACATGGGAGCTAGTGGATCTTCCTCCAGGAAGAAAATTAGTCTACTGTAAGTGGGTCTATAAGACCAAATTTGCTGATGATGGTTCACCACTGAAGTACAAGTCCAGATTGGTAGCCAAGGGCTACTCATAGGTTCATGGCATAGATTACAATGAGACCTTTGCCCCAGTGGAAAAGATGGATTCCATCAGGCTAGCTCTAGCCATTACAGCCTCAAGGCAATGGGAGGTACATCACATGGATGTAAAATGTGCCTTCCTGAATAGAGATCTCATTGAGGAGATATATATGCAGCAGGCTCAAGGTTTTTCTGCTAACCCTTCTCTTGTGTGCAGGTTGAGAAAGTCATAGTATGGGCTAAAGCAAGCCCCCAGGGCTTGGTATGCCAAGATCGATAGCTTCTTGCTATCACTGAATTTTGTTTGGTGCAAATCAGATCCAAATGTCTATTTGAAGTTATTTAATGGTTCATTAATGATCATTGTGTTATATGTTGATGACCTCCTCATTACAGGAAGCTCAAAGGCTGAGATTGCTTCCTTAAAAGGAGCTATGAACCAAGCCTTCTCCATGACAGATTTAGGGCTCTTAAGTCAATTTTTGGGGATTGAGATCTCTCAAACCAAAGATGGAATCAAGGTGCACCATGCCAAATATGCCTAGGACTTGCTGAAAAAATTCAAAATGAAGGATTGCAAATCAAGCAAAACTCCTTTCCTTTTAGGAGTGAAGCTGGAAGAAGCTGATTCTTCACCTATGGTAAACAATACACTGTATAGGAAATTGATTGGATGTTTGTTGTATACGACACATACTAGACCTGATATTTGTTATGCAATAAGTGTGGCTTCTAGATACATGGATCAGCCTCATGATATCCATTGGAAAGAAACCAAAAGGATCCTTAACTTTGTTCAGGGAACAAGGACACATGGGATCTTCTATAAAGCAAAATCTGATCTTGAATTGATTGGATTTATTGACAGTGATTGGGCAGGTGATAGCACAGACAGAAATTCCACATCAAGATATGTGTTCATGCTTGTAGAAGGGCCAATTAGCTGGTCAAGAAAGAAACAGAGTGCCATTGCACTCTCATCTACAGAAGCAGAGTACAGAGGAGTTGTTAATGCAGCAACTCAATGTTTATGGTTGCAGGGTTTACTTGGAGAGTGTGGCTTCGAACCTGAGTACTCAGCTTCCATCTACTGTGATAACTAGAGTACCATTCGAATTTGCAAGGATCAAGTTCAGAAGCAGAGAACCAGACACATTGAGATCCATATGCACTACATCAGAGAACTTGTGCATGATGGCACCATTCACCTACTCTTCTGTTCCTCTTTAGAACAAGTAGCTGATATCTTCACCAAATCATTTTGTGAGAAGAACTTCAGCAATCTCAAATCACTACTGGGGATTTCTGATCATGCTGCGAAGCATGAGTGAAGACAAGATTCCAAAATTTTGTTTACAGTCCATGTTTAAGGGAGGATTTTCCCAAGTTGGTTTTGCCTCTTTCCCTGTTTAAATGGACATGCAGTATGTAAAGGGTGACTAAGCCTTGTTGCTAGGCCCTATAATGTTTTGATATATTACTCATAAGTCAGGCTTAAGGGGGGGTGTTAGAATAATCAACCCATAGTTTACCCACTTGGACATTAATTTAATTATTTTTGTCTTATTTTCCTAGTTCATGTGTCCCACCTTGTGCAAGTTGTCATTTGCCTATATATAATGGTCAAAATTGCCTTATTTGACTCATGTAGGACATGAGAGAGCTAAAGGAATCAATTCTGCTTTATTCCTAGCCTCCTAGGCACCCTTCTGCTTTTCCTGCTTTATTCCCTGCTTTTTCAGTGTTTTAAGGAAAAAGGAAAAGCTAGACTAGGTGAGGTTGACTAGTTTTTTGTTCTACACATCCTCCTCTCTTTTCTCCATGAAAAAACATATATGAGCTACCATTCCACCACTATTTATCTTTCCTAAGCCTTTTTTCCAATTCGTGAGCTCCATGACAGATTTGGGATCAACTTTTTACACATGGGGGATTTGCTTATTTTTGGTAAGACTGCTTTATGCTAGATTCGAATTGATCCTCATGCATTCGAATCCCTTATGTATGTTATTTATTCAGCAACCTATTATTTTACAGGGTTGGCTATTGTACACTGATTTAATACAGTTTAGTGTTCAGCTCCAATTTTCAGTCTCTTTGTGAGTGATTTTGCATGATCAATTGTTAATTGTTGTGAGTAAAATTAATCTATCACCTGGTTCAATTTCCACACATAGAGCTCATGTGTGAAAATACCATTGAAACCATGGCCCAACTGCTGGAGAAGAACAACATTCCAGTCCTTGACAATGCAAGGAAGAAGGATGGCACCTCCCATTCAAATGAAAGCAAGGAGAAATGTCATGTTTTGGTGGTAGGTACTTCTAACTCTTCATATTTTGTCATATATTCAGGGGATTCCATGCATATGGTAGCCAAGAAAGAGCTCTTCTCCTCCATGAGTTTAAATGCTGGCCCAACAGTTTGAATGGGGGATGATTCAGAACTCCAAACCAGGGGGTTTGGGAGGATTGATTTAGAGCATGGCTAATTCAGTGAAGTATTTTATGTACTTTATATTGCAGCAAATTTGCTGTCAATATATCAAGTGACCCATATAGGAGATCCAAAGAGAGTGACCTTCACTCCAGACATGGTAAATATTGCATAGATCTCAACAGACCAAGTCATTGCAATTAGGTATGTAAACCAATATGAGAGGATGTACAAGTTCTCTAACTTCCTCCCCACTTCCAATGACCAAGCATTTCTCTCACATGCCAATGATATTTTCAAAGATATTCCATGAGAGGTTTGGTCACATGAACTGCAAGTACTTGCAGGAACTACATAGAGATGAGATGGTGGAAGGAATTCCACAAATCAGATCATCAGATGGGGCATGCATTGGGTTCGTAGTTGGGAAGCATCCTAAGGGGAAAGAAATGAGAGAAACAAAACCACTTGGGTTAGTGCATTCAGACTTGATTGGTCCATTTCCCACTCCATAATATGGTGGATCAAGGTATGTGCTTACATTCATAGATGATTACTCTAGATTTTGTTGGGTGTACTTCCTTAAATTGAAGTCTGAGGCGTTTGAGCACTTAAATATTTGGAAGGAATTGGTAGAAAATAAGAGTGGGACTAAGATTAAAGTCCTTAGGACTGATAATGGAAAAGAGTATGTGAATAAGAACCTACAAAAACGTTTTTAGGAGAGTGGAATCCAAATGCAACACTCAACTCCCTACACACCACAACAAAATGGTGTGGTTGAGAGGAAGAATAGGTCACTCAAGGAGATGGCCACTTGCATGATAGAAGCAAGGGATCTAAGTCCCAAGCTATAGGATGAATCAATTAGTTGTTCTTCTCACATACAAAACAGATCCTTTCACAAACTAGTAAAAGGAATGACACCTTACAAGGCATGGTTTGGTCCAAATCCAAATGTCTCAAATTTCAGAATTTTCGGGACTAGAGCATGGGCTAGAATCCCCTCTGAAAAGAGGAAAGCCTTGAAACCAAAAATCAAAAACAGCATTATGGTTGGGCATGGTGAATAAACCAAAGGCTACAAGCTATTTTACACCTCCACTTGCAATACATTTGTTGAGAGAAGTGTGAAATTTGAAGAAGAGTCAATTCTTGATTTCAAGCTTGCACCAGGGGATTGCTCCTCTCCTCAACCATTCAAAGATGTAAGTGATAATGCATGCTCTTTTTTTTTTTGAAATTTCTGATAAAAATGTTGCTGAATACGAAATTTCTGAATATGACTCACCATATAGGCCCAAGTGGACTGAAACAATTGTACAAGTAGCTGGGGAATTGGTAGGAAATCCCCATGAGCATAGGAAGACTAGATCACAAAATAGAAGAGCTTCTTTGGAAAGTGATAGTTCTCTTTCTGAGCACTATTATATTCTTATTGGTACTGATCCTTAGTCATATCATCAAACTTGTAATGACCCAATATAGATATTAGCAATGAAATAATAATTTCAGTCCCTCCAAGAGAACAATACATAGGAATTGGTTCCCCTTCCTCCCAAGAGGAAGGTTGTTCAATGAAAACACCAAACTTGTTGCTGATGGTTCTGATATGAAACATAAGGAAATATTAGTTGCTAAGGGATGTTCTCAGGTGCATGGTGTTGATTACACAGAGACATTTGCACCGGTTGCAAATATGGACTCAATTAGACTAGTTCTAGCGTTGGTATCTAGTAAAGGTTGGGAAGTTCACCACATGGATGTTAAAAGTGAATTATTACATGGTCAGCTACAGGAAGAAATATATATGCATCATCCTAAAGGTTTCCAATAGGATCCTTCATTGGTATGTAGGTTGAAGAAATCATTGTATGGACTCAAGCAAGCCCCCAGGGCTTGGTATGCTAAAATGGATGCTTTTTTTGTCTCTATTGGTTTCACAAGATGAAAATCAGACCCTAATGTGTATTTGAAGAAAAATGATAGTAATTTTCATGTCATTTCTATTTATGTTGATGATATTCTCATTACAGGTGGCTTCACCAATTTAATTGGCCAAATAAAGTCATCTTTGCATAGTGAATTTGCCATGATAGACCTAGGATTGCTAAGGCAATTTTTGGGCTTGGAAATTGAGAAAAATAAAAGGGGAATCAAGATGATTCAACCATAGTATTATTCAAAACTATTAAATAATTTTAACATGGCTGAGTGTAAGGAAGCCAAGTCTCCCTTTCTTTCTGGTATTAAAATGCATGAATTTGGCAATTCTCCATTGGTAGATTTTTCACTCTACAGGAAACTAGTGGGCAACTTGCTCTACCTCACTCACACAAGAAATGATTAGTCTTATTCTGTAGAAATACATATGCAACATCCACTTGAGATACATTGGACGGAAGAAAAAATAATTCTTTATTATGTCCAGGGAACCAAGAATTTTAGGGTGCACTACATAGCTATTTCCTTACTTCAACTAGCTGGATTTTCTTATTCAGATTGGGCAGGAGATACCACAGACAGGAAGTCAACTTTAGGTTTTATTTTTATGTTTTCTGAAGGTCCCATTTTATGTTCAAGTAATAAACAACACACCATTTCACTTTCGTCAGCAGAGGCTGAGTATAGGGAAGAAGTCAATGCTGCTACACATTGTGTTTGGTTGTAGGGAATTCTCCGGGAATTTGGTGTCACAACTGATTCTCCAACCAAAATTTGGGTGGATATTAAAAGTACCATAAAAATATATAATGTTATATTTCAAATACAAAGAAAAACATATTTATATACACATGCATTACATTTGGGTGTTAGTGCATGAAAGGGTGATCTCACTGTAGTATTTCCCATCCACTGATCAAACTGCTGATATTTTTACCAAGGCTTTCACAGAGAAGACCTTCACCTACCTAAGATATTTGCTTGGGGTGAGTGAAGGATGGTAATTTTATTTTAATTTTTGTAGTTCCATCCCCATGTCCACTCTTTAGGAAAGGTTTTGTCCCATGAGGTTTTCCATCTTTTCCTCGGTTCATATGGACAAATAAAATTGTAATTTCTGAATTATGTATTTGAGGTGACTTGAGCCATTTTTTCCAAGGCCTCTATAATTTTGTGAGATGTACTTATTTGTTAGATTAATTGAGGGTTTTAGAACAGTAATCCACTCATTAGCACCTAATTACACTACTTAGTCAATTTTATTGCCTTTTAAGCTTTAATACACTATTTGGTGGACTAGGGGTACTTAGTTGGACAAATGCCAAGTCATATTGGGGATTTCACACCCACATGATAATTATAGCTCATTCAATCAGAAACACATGTTCCCCCATCATTTTTGGTGTGCTCCCATTCATTGAAAGTTGATAGGCAAGTTGACTTGGAGTGCTAGAGTGGGATTTTGGCCAATTTTGGCTTGATTTGGTGCATTAAATGATGCAATGAGACTCTAAACCACCTATATTTCCACACCCATGCTGTGAAAGGTGTAATAATTGAACCAAAACACTTCATCCATGTACACTTAGAAATTCGTAGTTGTTAGGGGTGATTTGGGACATGATTGGCCCACATAGGGGGGTTTGATGCCATTTTAGCAATTTTGACTTTTGTGCTCATAATTGGCTTCCAAAGCCTCACAAAAATCCTATGTTGTATTATATACTTGATAATAACATGTTTCATGGTTATACAATCCAAAATTATCTTGTTCCAGTTCACATTGTGTATGTAATTTGTCTTTCAAATGATGGGTTTTGCGAGTTTTGCACCAAATTTGAGTTGTGAGCTTCACTAACACTCATAGATTCTCATGTGGTTTGATTTTATCACAAAGTTAAACAAAAAAATTCTCTCCAAAATAAGTGATTATGTCTAGAAGAATATTCCTCTTTGGAAGACCAATAATCTGCTGAACTGAATCAAGAACATAAACAACTACAAGATGGAAACCATAACAATATAGAGAAACTGAGGTAAACCGGTGAGAGAGAAAAAGTGTTTGAGAATTCAAACCATGTGAGGTAAAACCAAGAAACTGAGATATTTCAGCCTTGAACATTGAACCATGTGAGGTAAAATCATCTCCATGTGTGAGGAGCAAGTGTCCAAGCAAATGTAGTATGTCTCCAATTTTATTATCACTATCCGGAAGTGTGCATGTGATCATGCAGGAAGGAAGAGGAGTCCTTGGACCATGGAGAGAGACTTCTTGAAATCCATCATCTAATATAGCTTCCAACACATGAGTAAACTCATGAGAAGAAACTGTTATAGAATGCCCAACAACAGAATTTTTGAAGGAGACTTCAGGTGCTTGATTTTTCATACCAATAGTGAAAAGATCAGTCCCAATCATAACTGAAAGGTATTGAAACTTGAAATTCAGAACAAATAAGGTGATATCAGATACAAGAATGAGGAACATAGGTTCCAAGTGTGCCACTGAGATGGAAGATGCACAATTTTACACTTCTTCAATAAAACACTGAGAATTGGTGCAAGCAATCAGGTAGGAATTTGTTGGAAGCACTAGATCAATGAGGGTGAATGGATCACTTCCCAAATATGATATTTCTTCCAAAATAAAAAATAAAAAAAATCACTTTTATGCATACCGGGAACAACATTAGAGAGAGAGAAATCAAATTCCTCTTCATTTTCTAAAGCAATCACTGACAAGCTTTACACATAATTTAGAATAGAAGAATCACTAGAGAATGACTGAGAAGGATGGAAGGATATTTATTCTTCAACAATGGAGGTTTGGATGTCTTCTTTTGTATCATCTATATGAGAATATGAGATATCGTAGGTCCATAAAATTAAGGAGCAATAAGAGAAGGAGTCTCTGCACTAGTTCTAAGTTTTGAAGATGTTTTGCAGATGGGTTAGCACTATTTTGGGATAAATAGTTGACAGAGGAGTAGGATAGTGAAAGGAGGAATAAGGTCTCAATATTCCTTATCATAGGACCGTGAAGGGCATAAAGAGGTTCTCTAGGTTATGCGGTGCTGAAAATTAATGGCATAGATACATAGCAGAAAAAGTCAACGGTTGCTAGAGATTTTTTCGAGAGAAGATGTATGGTTTTAAAAGAAGCTTGACATTGGTGGAACAAGGTTAAATGGTGTATGGGATCACCCATCAGATGAACAGGTATTGTAGATCGATGAATGAGGAAAATTTCGCTGAGTAAATAGCCACAGAGAAATATAGTTGTGGAGGATTATGAAATTTGATATATCCTTCAGGTTTCAATCGCTGAGATCTAAAGATGTTGAAGATATACGGTTGAAATGGATTTCACAGTGGCAACATGCATTAAGGATAAAACTTTTTGGGGCTGCGAAATCTTGTAGGACACACACAGTTGAATGGTCATGATTTTAGATGGAGAAGATATATGGATGAGATGTATTTCACAGCCCAAACATGCGTGAAAGATAAAACAATTTGGGTCTACAAAATTTGGCAGGCCCCACATCTTTGAACGGTGAAGATCTGGTGGAGAGTTGATCAATGGTCCTAGTTAATTCCGTGATGAGAATGTGCACGAAGTTTAGTAGGATGAAGCGCTGCAAAATTTGGTAGACCCTACACCTTTGGACGACGGAGATCTTGGCGCAGATTGGATCTATGGTCCAGGTTAATTTTGCAATAGAATCATTAATGGAAGTTAACAATATGAGGGATTGAGAAATTGGGTAGGGCCATATCATGGGATGGTTGATATTTCTCGTAGAAAATATTTATGGCTGTGGTTTATTTCACAATTTAAATATGTGAGGAGGAAGAACATAAATGTATGTATGAAATGAAGATGAAGAATGGATAAATTCAATGGTGCATATTTTGTTTGGGAGAGTAAAACTGTTGGAGATGCCATGAAACATCATTTTCAAATCAAGCGATCCTGCATCCCAGATGCTGCATTTCCATTTTTCATCTACCATGTCTGTTACCCCATATTTCCTATTTTATGTACAAATCATGGGGAATCTACCACCTCAGGAATTTTTTAGGATTTGAAATGATGATTCAAGATTGATTCCCAATTTTGTAACTAAATTTGGCTCTGTTTCGAGGTTGGTCTTGGGATCCCATGACACTATAAATGTAACCTCGATAGAGGAAGAAAGGGTTGGAACTTTCATTGAGAAGCCTTCTGCTCTTGGTTTTTGTATCTCTATAAACTTTCTTCGAAGTGTTAAATGAGAATGATTCTTCAACATTTTTGAGATTCATCACGGTGTTCTACATTCAGTTTTTGTTTCCTATTTGCATCATTTTTATCTTTATGAGTTTTTGCTAATGCTTTCTAGTTGTATGTGAGAAATTTGTTTCATTAAGCGCTCCTCACATCAGATATTTCATTTGTGATGTGTTTATGATGATTGTTATGGAATTCACCCTTTGTTAGGTTCTCTGTATCAATTATTAGCCTTTATTGTTGTTGCTGCTAAAGGTGGTGCAAGAGATTCCTCCCTATATAGGTGCATCTTGCCTCACTGGGCTCATAATCCTTTCTCCTATCACCACTTGAAGATATTTGACTGAATGTGACAACTACTTTTTCTCAGAGTACAAAGGAAAATCCCCACTCATTTTCACTATAATACCCTTCATTGATTTAGGCCATGAATCCATTTCCCAATGGTACTTCTTGTTTGTTTGTTTTACCACATTTGAAATTATAAATACCTTGTTCTCATCAGATATCTATCCTTTTGAATGATTTCTTAAAGCCATATGTGAATGTGAATGACCCTATGACATAGAGAGAGTGCTCTCTGTCTGTATAGGCTAGAATATAGTCTAAATATTGGTTTGAAATTGTTACCCATGTGATTCTCCTACCGCAACCATAGAACATATAATTGTTAACGGTTATAACATATAACATAAAATATTTGTGGTCGTCACTACTTAGGAACAATTTAACTGTTAACGATTACCTTAAACAATTTTAAACTAGAACTGATTCTTTTGTTAATCTCTAGTTCTGAATACTTATTGTTTGAAATCATAACTCATTGTTAATAATTTGATTTTGCATGTCATGATTTGGAATAACAGGAATTGAAGCATCTGTTTAATTTCTAGTGCTAAGTTTGTTTTACTGTCTTATGAAAGTAGGAAAGAACTTCAGTTGAGATCGAGGCTTACTTAGCTTATAGCTAATGCAGTGAAGTAATGCTTCTTTTATAGGTCCTTTACAGGTAATAAGTTTTGTTACCAGTTTTCCAGATTGAGATTATTATCTCAACTAGCATAAAATATAATGCTAGTAAATTTATTTAGTTTACAACTTTAAGCAATAAATGAGGTATCGTTGATCTGTATATTTATGTTCCAATATAGTTTCTAGACTAAATTTTTTTTTTTTGTAAACTAAACCTAGCCAAGTTGCTCTTCTATTTCGCTATAACCAACTTGTTCATTCAACTTTCATCAATCTATTTTTAGTCTAATGCTTGTATGTAACTCTAGTGAAAGGCATTTTGTATAACAGATTCCCTTGTTTTATTTACTTCATGCTAAGTTAAACTCCAGAGTATTTGTTTCCACAAATATCGAGTTAAATAAACATAGGAAACCTATAATCTAAATATAGTCATAAAGTACATTAATTGATAAACACACATAAAATTAATACTTAGTGCATAAGATAGTTTATTAACTATTCTAGTACTTACCAAATAGAGATGCACTAATACAAATTGTATTTCTTTAAACTATAGTGTTATTTCTTTTTATGTAAGGAAGAAAGAATTATTTTCTATAAAAAAAATATACTTTTTAACCTTTGTATAAATCCTCATCTCATAAGGTGTTACTAATAAACAAAACACTATTGTCTTTAAAATGATACTAATTCAATATCTAAGCCAACGTTCTAGCTATGCATCTTTCCATAGTTTCAAGTATATACATATAATTGATTTTAATTCTTATATTTTTCTAAATTTGCTACAAGGTATTGTTTATTATGCAATTATCATTGAATAGTTTCTTGTATGTGTTTTTCTTAAACCATTACGAAGATTATAAATCATACTATAAACCGTATTATAATTACTACCTTCCCTTGTTATATGTTAGGGATACAACAAGCATACAAACCATGATGAAGGAATGTTATAACAAGGTTATAACATAGTTTTTAATGTTCATACACTATTGTTCGTAGGCTTCTCCAAGGGTTTTCGAACTATAACACAAAACCCACATGGTCAAAGCTCGATCACTAGGTTTTGTTGACTTTAAAAGCAGTATAAAACTATACAAAACCCTAAAAAGTCACATTTGTCTTGTCATTGTTGGGGTGTGAGGAGCCAAAATCTCATGGATGCATCGCTTGACTATCACTCCATTGTATACAAGCCTCCTTGAAAAAACTTGTCTTTATTCTACGTGTAGAGGTACATTTATCCACTACCTTTAGTTTTGTGGAAGAACCCCTTTGTTGCCAATTCCTAGCTCTGTACACGACACTCCTGTCGATACCTTGACTCTGCAAGTGTATCCTTCAAGCTTTGGTGTAGTAAAAGTGATTATGGCGTTTGAGTTGTCGTAGGGTGATTTTCACTGTCGATTGAGTGTTGTAAGGTTTATCTATATTCACAGCCCATTCCACTGTGTGAATTCCGTTCTCTGTCCCAATGTAGTTTTGGTTTTAAGGCTAGCATAATTCGTGTTGGGAGGTTTTGTTGGATAGAGCTTGTGGCGTACCCAAAATCATGACTAGGGTTTGAATATACCATATTTTTAACAACAAAGGAAAAGAAATATAACTTGGTATTAATTCTTTCAGTTTTTGTCCATTCTTGCACTGTTTAAAGTTTAATCTTTTTGCTATTGACACGAGTTTAACAATTTGTGGTTCTTCACTTTTGCAGGCTTCAATCCGAAAAATATTGAGTTGAAAGATACCTCAAGAAGGGGGCTCCATGGTAGCGTTTCTTCTGGTAAGCCTCGGTCTCACTGAGGTTCCTCCTGCAGTGGTGTATGGTGTTTATTTTTAGTTTATGCAATTCACTTGGTTTTTGGATTATGGCTCGACCGTGGATACACTGTGGTTTAAAATGTTTTGGAAGGCCATTTGGCCTATACTTTGATATGTTGTTTAAATTATTTGAAGCCCTAGTGGTTGTTTCGTAATGGAAACTTGGGGCTTTCATGGCCGAGACTTGAGAAATTATGGGCCTAGTTTGTTTACAATTAGGTGAATCCATGAAGATGGGTGTCTATTTTGGGGGGTCTTATGAGAAAATAAATTTGATTTTTTCATGTTTTTCAACTTTGGGAAAATGAAAGTGATATTTTCATTTAGAATTTCACTTTCAATTAAAAACAAAAATTTTAGAGAATTATGTTAGCTTTCTATTCATAATTTTTTCAATTTTTTTATTGAGATTTGATATGTCATTTTAGAAAATGTTTGACAATGTGTGCTTATAAAATGAAAGGACTAAAAAATAGACATTTTTGGTTGTGCCACTAAAATCACTGTTAAACTTGTGTTTTGCAAAAACAAAATATGTTACGGCAATCTACACACAATATACTATTGCGATGACTATAAATTTGTAACCAATGGATCTATACACTAATTATAATATTTATTTGAATTCGATCAATGGGGAAACCTTGTTGATTTTCAACATGTGTTTTGTTGCACCACTTTTCTCACAATTGACTATAAAAATTAAAAAACTACGAATACCCTTTTGAAGTAGACACTCCAATTAAGCGCACCATATTTGTTTCAATTTTTTAGGTGATGTATTTGTAAAGTCATATATTTTTCATTTCACCACATGTTGAAAGAGATGAAACAAAACTCAACACATGTTAAGAAACAAAAAAAATAAAAATAGCGGATCTTACCTATACACAACAAAATCTATACCTACGGAAAGTAGATTCAATGACGAAACTAATGGTATTAAGTCCGACAATCGATTTGTAGTGTAAGGCATCCATTTTAGCTTCCGAAAATGGAGAAATCTGAAAATTTTGCAGGTTTTTGGTCTCAAAGGTTATTCAGTTGAACAATTATTCGGCTGAACAATGTTTTTCCATTATGGAACCGTTATTTACAACACAAACGAAAAAAAAATCGTCGGCCGGAAAAAAATTTCGTCTTCCGAATTTTTTTTTAGCTCGCGTTTTTCTAATTAACTACCATCAATGGTTGGTTATCTATTCATCAACTATAAGTTATCCATTCACGAGAGTAAACAATAATAATGCATTACAATTTATCATATTACTAACACACCCACGAACAAAACATGTATTCTTCAAGATGATACACTAGGCTTAATATATCCCTTGTCTATAGCACCTCGTGTAATTGTATTGTTCATTTCGTTAATTCTGGGATATTCTTATGATATGGAGCTCATGATACTAGTGTTTAAAATGACATTAGATCTATGTTAAAATATAAATATCGTTTAGGTGGTAATACTGATATCTTATCACAAAATACAACTTCAAATTCCTTTAAAATAGGAAATTGTTCTAATTCCATTTTTTATTTTTTGGGATCAAATTCTTTAATTTTGATGCCATAAAGTTGACACCCTTTCCTAATACACTTTTTACATTGTAGTGCTAAAATTTGTTGTGTAGATAAAGGTCTATAAATTTCATTCATTGTATGATACTTATCTTCCTCATCCACACTACTAAAATTTTTATGCAAATAGTTGATAACATCTTTATGAGAGTCTAGCCAATCCATACCTATCAAAATGTCATAGAGTCCTAGGAGAAATATATTTAAATTAACTAAGGTATCCAAGTCATTAAAACCTAAATAACAAATCTTTAACTATCTCCGTAAATTTCATTTTTACCTTTGTCGTCAGCTATACCAACCATGCATTTTTTTGTTTTTCCTTACTAAGTTTACACTTTTCAACTAATTTTGATGCAATGTAACTTAAACGGTGGATTGATGGTCCACCTACTGATATTCCAAAGAAACATTAACTATAGGGATATTCCTGGCTATGTCATTCACAATACAAGCGTCCTGCAACATGCTTACAGGTTACTATTCCATCCTCCAATGGAAGTTTTGATACTCTTTACCCCATTGCTATTGGTTGAACCCCACCTGTTGTAATTTTTATCAGTATGACCTCTTGTTCCTTTTCTAAAAGGTGCGGGTTTAAATCATTTCCTACGTTGATCGATCTTTTCAATTTTTTTTTATTTTTCCAACTTCTACTCAATTTGGATATTTTTTTAAACAAATGGTAGCACAACTAGGCCTTTCTAATTGCTTCATCCATTGTTGAAGAATTTCAAACCCAATATTTTTCTTATACACTAGGGGTAAACCACTGATTAAACAGTATACCTTAGTTTTTTCAACTCTTAGATATGGTACATAACATTGTAAATTTACAAACTCAGTTACAAATTCTTCCATGTTTAACAATCTTAGTCTCAAATCATTGAATTATTGAGCTTTCTCATCATAATATTGTTCTGACATATACATTTTTTCAATAATTTTTTAAAAAATTTCCAACTCAACTCTTTACTACATATGCTACTGACACTCTTAACCTCCTTCGACCATGGACCAGATTTAACAACCAAGATTCTATCGCTTCCTCAAATTATCCATGAAACATGAAATGCCTTAACTTTTTGAATTCTCCCTGTAACTCTACACGTATTTCTTTTTGTTTTTCATTATCCATTTCATCACCTTTCTTTAAATCCTGGGGAGTTATATAGAAATGATATTTGTAGTTTGTTTTTTTGTAGTGCTCATTTTCTTTTCTTGTAAGAAACATAAAATATATATAATAATTAAATTGATAATATTACCTTAGTATAAAAAATATTAAAATTCAGAATCAAGTTGTTATTTTTACCTTAATAATAAAAAATATTTCTATCAAAACTTTCTAACAATTCTAACATTCTCAAGTTCTCAACACTACATTTACAATCATACATTAATAACTTTCATATATTTGCACCTATCAAAACTTCTTAACATTTCAAACATTTCCTAACATTCATTCATATATTTGCACCTATCAAAACATTCTCTCCTAACATTCCCCCATTTCCACATTCACTCCTAACATGACATTCCCCATATATTCATTCTTAAAATTAACATTCCCTTATATTCATTATTACATTCAAATATTTGCACCTATCAAAACTTCCTAACATTCATAACCTTTCTTAAGATTCATTCATATATTTGCACCTAACATTTCCTAACATTCATTTTAAGCATTCATATATTTACACCTATTAAAACTTCATAACATTCCTAACATTAACATTTCCATATTTATTCTGAATATATTCATTCATAAATTAGATTGCACTTATCAAAGCATTCATTCCTCATATATTCATTATTAACATTAGATTGCACTTATCAAAGCATTCACTCCTAACATTGTACCTATCAACACTTCCTACCATTCCTAATATTCATAACATTAACATGTCCATATTCATTCCCCATATATTCATTATTAACATTACATTGCACATATCAAAGCATTCACTCCTAACATTCCCCTATATCTACATTCACTCCTAACTTTGCACCTGTCAAGACATTCACTCCTAACATTCTCTTATTCCTACATTCACCCCTAACATTTCACCTATCAAAACTTTCTAACATTCATAACATTAACATTTCCATATCCATTCCCCATATATTCATTCTTAACATTAGATTGCACTTATCAAAGCGTTCACTCCTAACATTCCCCTATTTCCACATTCACTCCTAACATATTCCTACATTCACCCCTAACATTGCACCTATCAAAACTTCCTAACATTCATAACATTAACATTTCCATATCCAAATTTCTCCATATATTCATTTTTAACATTAGATTGTACTTATCAAAGCAATCACTCATAACATTCACTACCTAACATTCATAACATTAACATTTCCATATCCATTCTCCATATATTTATATATGTATATAATCCAAAAAACAATATATAAGGTCAATGCACATTTATATAATCCAAAAAAACAATCATGAACATGTAATATAAATGTACATGTCTATAATCCAAAAAAAAATCATGTACATGTGAGTTTAATATACATGTATATAATCCAAAAATTAAGCTCCTCCAAGTCCAAGTCAACTACAACATATATATCTACATAAAAAAACAATGTAACTAATTTTCTAAATAGAAGTCTGCCACTATCCTCGACCAAGGTCTTCCCTTGGACTCGTAACAATCTGCAACATGTATAAAAATAGAGTATGAATAACATAAATTATTTAAAAAAATTTAAACCAAAATCAAAACATTAAAACATTAAACTAATATATCGAAGAACAATTCAATTATCAACAAAACTACCTCCAAATCTCTATCATCCAACAAAGTCTTCTCTTTGCCTCTAAAATGTGGAGTAGACCCAAGTTACAACATATATAAAAACAATTTATAAATCTTACAAACTATTTAGACTATTTTAAATCATATAAAAATAAATAAAATATTAAACTTACAATTCCAACACTATCATCCAATGGAGTCTTTCCTTTGCCTCAAAAAGATTCAAGAGACCCAAGCTTCAACATATATAAAAGCAATTTACAAATGTCAAACATTTTTTAAACTATTTAAACATATATTTAAAAAAACAATTCAATTATGAACAAAATTACCTCGATGCCAATATCTACATCCATCAAAAAACCTATATCTTCACCTCCAATTTCAATATGTTCTCTTCCCTTAAAATTTAAATTTTGTTAATAAATAATCGATAGTAAAAGTAAAAAATATGAAGCTTAGAAATTAACTTAAAAAACAAAAAAAATAAAAACATTAGCTCACAATAGATGAAAAATCATCTAGAAACAAAATTACCTCGGTGCCAATATCCATATCCATCAAAGAACCTATATCTTCACCTCCAATTTCAATATGTTCTCTTCCCTTAAAATTTAAATTTTGTTAATAAATAATCCATAGTAAAAGTAAAAAATATTAAGCTTAGAAATTAACTTAAAAAAAAAAAAACATTAGCTCACAATAGATGAAAAATCATCTAAAAAGTTTGAATCTAATGAAACCTGCATAAATAAGTCAAATTAACAATAAGATACATAGCTAAATTTAAAAACAAAAAAAAATATCTTTCAAACTTAAATATAAATGTGTAAATTTTAAATATACCTCTCCAATATGCTCTTCTACATTTTCAACATTTTGACTAGTGGAAACTCTAAAATTATGTTCATTTAACAATCGGGAAAACTGAAAACAATAAACATTTATGTAATGTATTTATTACTATACATCAAAAAATAATTTATCATACATAGATATAATGTAACTAAAAGTTTAATTCATAATGAATAAAAAAAATAATGGATTGAAAGTACACAAACCTCTCCTATGCTTGAGGTGTCATTAGATATTCTATCTGAAGCTATATTACGACAAAGCTTCGCATAGGCCTTTAAATCTTCAATGCCCATACAATCCAACTCATCATTCGGTTTGTATACAAAATTTTGTCGAATAGTGGCATGATCCTTCTCTCGACTCAATCCAACATCAACTCCTACAAAATCCGAAGTCAAACCTTCGACAACATTATGCCTTGCAGTTGTTGCAACTTGTGATGTGGGCTCCATCTATGATTTGTAAGTCGCAAGCCTAGGTGGACGAGATATCAGAGGTGGAGGTCGAAGAGTACTAGGATCTCTAAGGGAACTTTTTCGATTGTATATCCTCCTCTTTCCAACTCCATAAAACTCTGAATGAATATCAGTATAGTCTGGCTTCATTCCTCAACAAAACTCAGCATAAAAAAACCTAGCAAAATAATTAAGAACCTCATCATTCCATGGCAACCAACCATAGGCCGCAAGAAACCGATCATATAAAAAATGTGCAAGTTCAGGGTGCTTAAAATATTGCACTTTCAATGCTTTCCACTTTAGGCCCTCTTTGAAGTTGAACATTGAGTTGGCCTGTTCTTTCGTCACCCTTTTCTTCACAATAGCCCACTTATCTGGACCCATCATTTCTACCTTTCCTCTTTACATCAAGGCAACAAAACCATCTGTTATTGGTCCAAGATCTTCATATACCTCAATAAATTTTTGTAAATATAAGAAAATCATCTCTATACTTTGTTTGTTCTCTGGAGCGAGATCCAAACTAGAAAGATCATTTTGCAGTTTGTCATAGTGAGCCCTACAGATTTCAAGATTTGTTTGTTGAATCCCAATTTTCCATGGAATCTCATCAGGTAAATCTGATGGATAGGTCGTAATGGGTGCACAACCCTCAGCTAGCTAGACATATTGCGTCCTTACTCGGCCTTTGCCACCCTGTGTATGATGATGAGCCTCTTGCAAGCCTTGCTCTGCTTCCACACTTTTCTCTTACACAGAAGGTTGAGATCCATGTTCACCCATAGATGATAAAGGGGAATCATCTCTACCACTATCACTACGTCGATGATCAGATGAATGTGAACTATATAATAGGCTTGAGTCTCGAGGTGAAGTCGACAATCTTCGATTTTCATTTTGGACACCAACTCCCGATGAATGTGATGACCTCCTACGCTTCTGTCTCAAAGGTGGCTCTCTCTCCATTGAATATGATATCTACAAATTTACACATATATCAATTTCTATATGTTAATTAATCAACTTCAAAGATCTAGATACTATTAAAATTAAGCTTTCAATGTAATATAAATAGAAAATAAAAAGGTGGTATGAAAAAATAACATATATAAAGACAATGAAGCTTCTTCATGATAATAAAGATCCCTATATCAACTAAATACAATGGTATATGATGGTTGCTAATCATGTTGTATAACCTTTTGACCCCAACATAGGTCAATCACTAAGGGCCTAACCTTCTACATGTTAATTAATCAACTTCAATGACCTAGCAACTTTAAAAACTAATATTTCAATAAAAACCTAGATATCACTAATATTATTTAATAGTCCTTTAACTACATGTGCACGAACTACATTTTGCTAAGTATAAAATATAGTCTAAGGCAAGCGCAAGTACTTACCTACTTTAAGGAAACACACTACTACTGGCTACTAGCTACCTAGTCATTATAGACTCGTTAGTGATAGCATCACTATTAAATATACATAGAGCTTCTTTTTCTTCAACTGAACTTAAATAGTAGGTGAATCAAGTAGCTCATCCCTGAATCTCATAGGGAGAAAGTATTTCTAGATTATTCCTTGCCTTCTCTTCATTTACCATCTTTAAATACTTCCACTTCACTTCTTCTAGGCTCTGGAGTGTTTACAATGAATTATATATCCTAGTGCCTCTAGTCGTATAAAACAATGAAGCATCTAGAGACTGACTACATACACATAAACTTGCCTTTATCTATCTAGCATTTTATCTCTATGTTTCAGAAAAGCATGACATGACAATGTTACTTAATACAATGCATCATGGACTAAAATACTCATAATGTGCCATGAGACTTATACTTCATCTATTAGTTGTATGGACTAGAGCAAATAGTAGAGGTTAAGAACAAAACTATATAGTTATTACACTACAGCTAAAGTTGTAACACATGGTACTAAAATGAAAAAGTTTTGAAATCATGTTCCCTACCAATGAAAAAACATACAAAAATAAATTGTTTACTTAGGGGCTTGATCAACTCTGTCCATTTGGACGCAGCTGTTCAACTCTGTCCATATGGATAGAGCTCATCAACTCTGTCCAAATGGACAGAGTAGATCAGTTTTGTCTATTTGTACAGAATTGATCAGAACTATCCATTTGGACAGAGCTGATCAAAACTGTCCATTTGAATAGAGCTACAACCTGTATAGTCTTAAATGTTTATATGTCTCAAATATCATTTAAAGATGCTACATAATGGTGTATTTATTTAAGCCTACATAAACATGGATTTTTTTGGATAGAGCTATCTAAATATTCTATAAATTTTTATGTACATAGAAAATAAAACTAAGCTAATTAAAAAATTATGGACTTTTTTTAAACAGAGCTGTCTAAATATTCTGTAAAATTTCATGTACATTGGGAACAAGAATAAGCTAATTAAAAAATATAGAAACAAAAAAAATTAACAGATTTAAAGTTTTATATTGAATTTTATTTAATTAAAATCGTATAAAATAAGTAGAGCTGTCTAAATGGGAAGAGTTGTTCAACTCTGTCCAAATGGATTGCTTTCAACTGTCATATAAATTGTTTACATAGGGCCTTGACCAGCTCTGTCCATATGAATAGAGTTGATCAGCTCTATCCATCTGGACTTAGTTGTTCAACTATGTCTATATGGACAGAATCGATCAACTTTGTCCAAATGAACAAAGTAGACCAACTCTGTCCATTTGTTCATAACTGGGTAAAAATTAGAATAAATATAAGCTAATCAAGAAATATATTAACAAAAAACACATTAAAATATTTCAACTTTTAAGTTAAATTTTGTTTAGATAAAATCATTTAAAGTAGGCAAACTGTCCAAATTGTTAGAGCTCTACTTTGCACAAATGGGTAGAGCTGTTCAACTCTACCTTTACTACCATTGTAATTATGTCATTACTAAAATGATATGAAACAAGCACATAACAATTTATACAATCCATTAATAATAATAGTATAATAGTTCGAATGGATTACCTCACAGCCAAGAGCCAGTACAAGAAGACCACACTAGGAGAATACCACATACACATCAACAGAAAGATCTCCACGTGGGACAAACCTACATGACCTCCATGCCGAACAGACCTCCACGCCCTCCACACCGAATAGACCTAAACGCCAAACAGAACTCCACATTGCAGGGTGCCAAGATGGCAGATACACACGTCAGACAGATGGGTGACGTGGACAGGGATGAGATAGGTGGCAAGCCGTGTGGCAAAACGAGACGAGTTGGGAGACGAGCGGCGCGATGGGTGGCCAGAAAATGACAACTCACTACAGGCCAAACAATGAAAATGAGCCTGCAGCTGAGCTTTTATAATAAAAAATTATCCGGCCGAATAATTATTCAGTCGAATAGTTATTCGGCCAAACAACTATTTGGCCGAATAATTATTCGACCGAATAATTGTTTGGCCGAATAACTATTCGGCCGAATAATTATTGAATTGCCGAAAAAAATTACCAGTCGACAATCTGTTCTGTCAAATTAAACGGTTACCGTTAAATTTTATTCGGTCGAATAAAGGATTATTTATTTGGCCGAAAAACTATAAATATTCGGTCGAATAACTTAATTATTCAGCCGAATAAATATAGTTATTCAGCCGAATAACTACCGCTATGTTGGTTTGGCACCCGATTCTCACGGAAGTGTTACCCAACTTCAAGTTTTCACCCAGTTATGCAATTCTGATATCTGATTTTAAGCCGTGACTTTGTTTGTAAAAGGCCATAGGGCTGTAACTGATATGATTAAGTGGTACTAGGGTTTAGATGTTATTCCTATTTTAACTAGTCTTTAAGCTTACTATTTGTACTTATATTTTTATAATATGAATATATTGTGGTTTTAAGAAGATGAGAGAAGCTGTAAAATTCTTATCAGTTCTTATTTTTCTTCGAAACTGTTTTAATTATCCTAAACAATTTTTTTTATTTTGTAAATTGATGTTTATTTTGATTATGTTTAAAAGTGTAACTAAATGTTCAGATAGTTGGTTTTTAGATCCTAAATTGATTCTTCTGTCAGTAATTAAATAGAAGAACAAAGAGTAAATAATAGCAACTGAATCTTTACTATTTTTATTGGGTTGAAATATATTGACAGGTTTTTATTTCCTTTTTAGTTTATATTTACCCAAACAATTTTATTATTGTTCCTTGTGAATAATATAGTTAATTTTATATAGTCATCTATTCGATGCTTATGGTTATGTAAATAAAGTATGTAAGTTTTACTTTGTTTATGAGTGAAATGATAAACCCCTATGTTATTAAAAGAGGTGATAATATTATTTGTATTTTCAGTTGCTTCAAATAGATTTTATTTATAAACCCTAATTTCTCTCAGTTTAAAATACATAGTTAGTATTTGATTTTAATGTTATTCTAGCTTCATTTTACTCATTTTAATGAAGAAGTTATCTTAATAAACTTCTAGTCTTATTTTATTGTTTCTTTAGTTAACCTGCTTATTTAATTTCTATTTTTATAAAGTTTGTAATTACTATAATAATAAGCTTACTCTAATATATTATATCTAATGTGTAATTAAACACACACACAAACACATATATATATATATCTTTTATCTTTCCTAGAGACAGATTTGTTTATGTTATTCAAAATGCTCTGTCTAATTAAAAACATTTGAAATAGAAAGGAAAAAAATTCATATGAATAACTCATATGAAACCTGTAGAAGGTAATAAAACACATTCATGCATACTTCATTCGATTTTTTATCTAAATTTAATCTAACCTGATGTACTAGAGTACTACCTTTAAAAAGGTGTGGAAAAATACAATTAGGTATTTTTATCTATCAATAAAGTTGGAATTTCTTCTAATCATTTACCCTAAACTATCTAATCCAACATTTAATTGTATTTTCATAGTAAAATAACTTCTTTTAACTAACCCTAGCAGTAAGAGAATAGAAGCATAACATGTCTTGCTTAAACTCAAACCTTACAGATACAATAAACAGTTAGAAAGCTAGATAATTCAAGTAGAACATGGGAATGTAGATGAGGTGACAACAGCTTAAGGAACCCATTCCTCCCAACCAACTCTTGGAGAAAAGCTGGACTGCGAATCTCAAGACCCCCGAGTTTGTCTCCTAGTCTACCTGGTAGAAGTATTGGGTAAAAGATGTAGTTTAGTAATCCTCTGCAACTCTATTGAGTGTTCAGTAGTAAATCAGTTCAGCATGTAGCAGTATGAACTCAGCTTAGAATAACTGCACTAGTTCAAATCTTCAACACTTTTCACTCAGAACATGCTTCACCTAGTCTCCTCCATCGAATCTTCTTGTGCACTTCATTCACTCAAAATATTCATAAGTCAAGAATGAGCAGCCTTAGTTTTCTTCAATGGAAAGTTTTATTAGCATGGCTAGGTCTTTTGGGTCAGTTTTCACTTAATGAGCCACATGCTCTTGTTCCAGTTTCTTTGAGAACATGACCACAAAAATAGGGAAGTTGCCTCCTGCAACAGCTAGAAGTAGTTTGAGGATGCTGCCAAGTGTCAATATGCTCTCAACCTAGCCTATTCCACGAAGTGACCAGTAAAACCCTCATTTAACAGATTCCTTAAGCTATTGTCTCATCTTTCATTTATTTATTAATAAAATATTTAACAATTACATTCAATTATCCTTGACCCCACTTGGTCATTAATTAAAAAATTTATAATAAAATATAAAATAATGTCTCTTAAAATATAAAATGTTTTTCAAATTGGGGCATGTGAAATACACATCCCCTTAAATTATAACATCGTCCTCAATGTTGTTTGTTCTTCGTCCTCAGATTACCCTAGAACAAAATTTTATATGCAACCACTAAATGACTTTCCAATTCCCAGGTGGCTTCTTTTGGACTAAGGTGGTTCCATTGCACCTTCACTTGAACAATGGTGCGATTCTGATGCAAGATCTCCCTCCTTTTGAGGATACAATCTGGTTCCACCAGAAAATCTCCTTCGGGTTCCACTTGCACATCATTCCAATTTATAACATGAGTAGCATCATGTACATATTTTTTTAAGCCAGAAATATGAAGAACATTACGCACCTTCAAATTTGGTGGTAAAGACAATTGATATGCCACTTGTCCTATTCTGGATAGTATAAAAGGTCCGCAATATCAGGGTGCTAACTTAGCACAACTTCCTAATATCAGAGAATTATTTTTAAGACCTAACTTAATAAAGACATGTTTACCAACTTAGAACTCTTTTTGAGTTTGTTTAGGATCTACTTGATGTTTTTGTCAGTCTTACGCAACTTTCAAGTTACCTTGTACGGATTTTACAATTAGCTCCATCTCTTTTAATAGTTCAAGTCCTAATACTAATGTGTCTACTAGATTACTCCATCAGATGGGGGTATTGCACTTCCTGCCATACAAAATTTCAAATGGACTCTATCTTACTGAATTTTGGTAGTGATTGTTGTAAGCAAACTCTACCAAGTGTAAGTAATCTTCCCATTTACCTGGTTGTTCCTTAACATACATTGTGAGCATATCTTCCAATACCTGATTCACTCTTTTAGTCTATCCATTCATCTGGGGATGGAAAGATGGATTAAAATTTAAAGTAGTATTCAGTCCTTTAAACAAAGACTTCCATAAATTTCCCATAAACTTAGGGTATTTGTTTGAAATTATTACTTTTGGTATCCCATGTAAACGAAAAACTTGTTTCAAGAATATATCAGCAATATTAGTAGCCTTGTAAGTAGTTTTTATAGGTATAAAATGAGCTGCTTTACTAAGTTTATCAATGACTACCATTATTAAGTCATTCAAATTTTGATTTCTAGGTAGTCCTGTAATAAAATCAAGGCTGATTATTTCCCACTTCCATCTAGGGATAGGTAATGGATGAAGTAACCCGACTGGATGCTGGTGTTCAATCTTAACTTGGTGGCATTCAAAGCACTTGGCAATGTATTCTTCTAGTTCATTCTTCATGTTTGGAAAAAAAATCCTTCCTTAACATGGTTTTAGTCTTCTAATAACCAAGATGTCCTGAGTAAGGAGTCTTATGAATTTTGTTTAAAATTAGTAACTTAATCTTAGGTACATTAGTATATACAGTCTGTCTTTATATAGTAATAATCCTTTTTCATTTAGACTATACCCTGTACTTAAACTTTCAACTAAATTTTCGGTTACTTTTGCTTGTAATTTCTGATAATTTTCATCCAATCTTACTCCTTCCTCTAGATGTTCTTTTAAATCTGTTTTATAGGTGCTGATTGTATCTGCAAAATTTAGTTTTTCATTTCTGCTTAAAGCATCAAAAACCTTATTTTATTTTCCCTTAATATATTGGATTTCAAAATCGTACTCGCTAAGTAAAGCTAGCCACCTAGCTTGCCTTGCACTTAATTTAGGTTGATTCAACAAATATTTTAATCCTTTATTATCTGTCATTAATATAAACTTTCTTCTGATTAAGTGATGGTGCCACATCTTCAAGGCATGTATGAAAACAGCCAATTCTAAGTCATAGATCGCATAGTTTTTCTCATGAATCTTAAGCTTCCTAGACTCATATGCAATGACGTGTCCTTCCTGAGTTAAAATCCACCTAGACCATCGTTGCATGCATCAGTACATACTATAAAGTCTTTAATAGGATCATCAATTCTTAAGATTGGTGCAATAGTTAATAATGTTTTTAAATTTTTAAAACTATCTTCACACTTTTGAATCCACTCGAATTTCTTCCCTTTCTTTTGTAAAGAAGTTATGGGATTTGCAATTCTTGAAAATCCTTCGATGAATCTTCGATAATAGCCAGTAATCTCCATGAATGACTATACGCCAATTACGTCTTTTGGGATTGGCCATTATTCAATTGCTCTTATCTTTTCTGGATCAACAGAGATCCCTTATTTAGTCACTACATGACCTAAGTATTGTATTTCATTATTGAAGAAATCAAATTTACTAAATTTTGCATGAAGTTGATGTTCTCGTAATTCTTGTAAAACAATTTTTAAGTTCTCCTCATGTTCTTCTTTAGACTTAGAATAAATTAGAATGTCATCAATGAATATGACCATGAACTTATCAAGGTACTTATGCATTACATTATTCATTAGACACATGAAAACAACCGATGAATTAGTAAGCCCAAATAGCATAACAACAAACTCATAATGACCATATCTAGTCCTCAAAGTTGTTTTAAAGATGCATCCATCTTTGATTTAGACCTGGTGATAACCAAATCGTAAATCAATCTTCGAAAATATAGTCGCTCCATGTAGCTTATCAAACAGATCATCTATGCGGGGAAACGAATATCTGTTTTTAATGGTCATTTTATTAAGTTGACTGTAATCTACACATAAACGTAGAGTACCGTCCTTTTTTTTAAAGAAAATAATAGGTGCTCCCCAAGGAGACACACTCGGTCTGATATAATTCTTATAGATAAGTTCTTTTAATTGTGATTTTAATTCATTTAATTCCAATATATTCATCCAATAAGGGGCTTTTGAGCTGGGCACTACACTAGGTACCAACTCAATAGTGAAGTCTAACTCCCTCTTTGGAGGCAGTCAGGGAATTTCTTCCGAAAATACATCCAAATACCTGCTCAGGATTGGAATGTCTTCCAGTTTTAGTTTGCCTTCGTTATTAGTATTTTCTTCATTAATTACAGTTACACCAAAGGCTTTAGAACCCTCTGAACAACTCTCTTTAATTGAAAAGCAGAGATCTGTCTGATAGCTATTTTCCTAGGGATTCCTCTTACATTTACTATTTCTCCATCATTATTTACACAAGTAAAATTTTTATCGAAACAATTCAGAACTACATTATGTTGTTCTAACCAGTCCATACCAATTAACATATCATAAGAACCTAAATGTAGTATGCTAAGCTTCACAAAGGTTTCAAAGTAATCCATGTTTACAGTACAATCCTTTACAAAACTAATCAGTTTTCTTTTTGTGCCGGTAGCTAGCTGAACTAACCATGACTTTGCAAACATTAGAGGAATTTTGGAGTCTAAAACGAGCCTCCTAAGGAAAATAATAAAATAATAGTTAAAATAATAAAATAATATTGATTAATTTTGGAGGAAGAAAGAAAAAAACTACTTTTTGTGTTCATATTTTCGACATATATCCCTGTGTTTTTACTCAAATTTTGATCGGAAGAGCTCGTTGGATGCGGAATTTGATTCCGCATCAAACGAGTACCCACACTGCATACTTTTTACGGACCCCGCTACCCCAAAAACAAGAAATACCTGAAAAAATGTGATGAGGTAATTCTTTTTTTGGGATAGCGAGGTCCATCAAAAGTATGCAGTGTGGGTACTTGTTGGATGCAGAATCAAATTCCGCATCCAACGAGCTCTCCCGATCGAAATTTGAGTAAAAACACAATGAGATATGTCAAAAATACGAACAAAAAAAGTAGTTTTTTTTAATGACAAATATGTCAATTTAACCATTATTGTTGACTTATTTTATTGAAATTCTATTGGTTCTTGAATTCCAACTCACAAAAACTTATTTTGGCACGTTTTCTTATAAGGCCCATTTTAGACCCCAAATTTCCTCTAATGCTTTTCTACTGATAAATTGCATTTTTCTACTAAATCGGGAGAAATATAACTTAAACTAGATCCTGGGTGAATTAAAATAGATATAGGTGTTTGATTCAGCTTTCCACTTCCAACATGGAAATTTGATAATTTTCCTACCTGTTTTCCAGTGCTGCGTTGATCCTGGGAATTTTCCTTATTAGATCACCAACAACCATCTCCTCCTGCGCCGTATGTATGTTGCTGATAGTCTTCTTCTGGTTGGGGAAAACTGATGCATAATGAGAACCATTACATTCCCAACATTTTACTGGTTCTTAACATTAATTATTCTTGGTGTAATTATTGTGATTATTAACAGGTTCTTTATTTCTAGGGCCATTTGGATTTAACTGTGAATTACCTTTATTCCCTTGAAAAATTTTATTAGGAAAATTTCGTGTGTTATTATTCCTAAAACTACGGTTAGGTATGAAACATTTCTTCTTTTGTTCAAAATTATTAGATCTTTTAGCCTTCTAGTTTGACATACTTTCTTTTTTGGGATTATGCTCATAGCAAAAATTCTCCTTTCGCATAGCCTCCTAAAAGGTTTTTGGATTATCATATTCAATTCTATCTTTTATATGGAAAGATAAGCATTTTAGAAACCGTTGTACCTTAGGATTCTCATCCACAATGTAAGGCACATAGCGTAGCACACTTAAGAATTTGTTGTTTAATTCTTTCATGTTCATTGTTCCTAGTTTCAGTTCATAAAATTCCTTATCTCCCTCTTCATAGTATTGTTATGATAAGAACTTCTTTTGAAAATATTTCTTAAACGTACTCCAGTTAATGTTCTTTTCCCTAATCCCTTTTACTCATTTTAAGTCCTTCCACCAAATGTCTGCCTTCCCAGTTAGGTTGTAGATGGCCATTCTTACTTTTAGCTTATTAGAGTAATTGTAGATTTGAAAATATTTCTTCATCCCAGACAACCATGATTCAGCCTCTTCTCCCTTCTCAGTTTCACCATTGAAAGTGGTGGTTTTATTTTCTTAAATTCTCCTGAAATTTCTTCATAAGGATTAAATTTTCTTTTTCTTGAATGATGATTATCTTCGCTACTATCACTAATATACTGATAATTCTTCCTATGTGGATCGCCATAAATCTCAGAGGATGATCTACTTTCGATTTTAGAATGTTTATACTTTTTGTTTTTGTGTCGGTAGGACATATATTCAGATTTCGTTTGTTTATCTTTTTCTTCATTTTGAAAATTTTCCATTAAGATCTAATTCAGCTCCTCCTGAGCTCTCAGAGTTATTTCATTTTCCTTTTTGGTTGTTTCCATCTTAGTTCTTAATTCCTTAACCATTTTTAATCATTCAGAAGAGTTATTAGTTATTTCTTCCTGTATTGGTTCTCTTCTAGAATTATTTAGTTCATTAAACAAGAACTTTTCATCTGCATATTCGTCTAATCTTTCCATACCTGCAGTTTAACTCAAAAAAAATTCTGGAAATAATATTTTTAAAAAAAGAAAAGTAATAATCAGTATGCATGCATTAAATCTACTTTTTATCTATGCAATTTGAGCCACATTCAGGCCTAGTGTTTGAACTTGTGCTTTGATACCACATGTAATAGTCCAAAATTTCATAAAAATTTAAAAAATTTGATATAACATAAAATGTTTCCGGTCATCACTACTTGGGAACAATTTAATTGTTAACATTTACCTTAAACAGTTTTAAACTAGAACTGATTCTTTTGTTAATCTCTAGTTCTGCATACTTATTGTTTAAAATCATAATTCATTGTTAAGGATTTGATTTAGCAAGTTATGATCTGGAATAATAGGAATTCAAACATCTGTTTAATTTCTAGTGCTAAGTTTGTTTTACTGTCTTATGAAATTAGGAAAGAACTTTAGTTGAGATCGAGGCTTGCTTAGCTTATAGCTAATGCAGTGAAGTAATGCTTCTTTTACAGGTCCTTTATAGGTAAGAAGTTTTGTTACTAGTTTTTCAGATCGAGAATATTATCTCAACTAGCATAAAATATAATGCTAGTAAATTTATTTATTTTGCAACTTTGAGAAATAAATGAGGTATCGTTGATCTATATATTTATGTTCCAATATAGTTTCTAGAATTCATTGTCAAGGATTTGATTTAGCAGGTTCTAATTTGGAATAACATGAATTGAAACATCTGTTTAATTTCTAGTGTTAAGTTTGTTTTACTATCTTATGAAAGTAGGAAAGAACTTCAGTTGAGATCGAGGCTTACTTAGATTATAGCTAATGCAGTGAAGTAATGCATCTTTTACAGGTCCTTTACAGGTAAGAAGTTTTGTTACTAGTTTTCCAGATCAAGACTATTATCTCAACTAGGATAAAATATAATGCTAGTAAATTTATTTATTTTACATCTTTGAGCAATAAATGAGGTATCGTTGATCTGTATATTTATGTTCCAATATAGTTTCTAGAATAAAATATATTTTTTTGTAAACTGAACCTAGTCCAGTTGCTCTTCTATTTTGGAATAACCAACTTGTACATTCAACTTTCATCAATCTATTTTTAGTTTAATGCCTGTATGTAACTCTAGTGAAAGGTATCTTGTATAGTAGATTCCTTTGTTTTCTTTACTTGATGCTGAGTTAAAGTCCAGAGTATTTGTTTCCACAAATATCGAGTTAAATAAACATAGGAAACCTATGATCTAAATATAGTCATAAAGCACATTGACTGATAAACACACATAAAATTAATACTTAGTGCATAAGATAGTTTTGTAACTATTCTAGTATTTACCAAATAGAGATGCACTAATACAGATTGTATTTCTTTAAACTATAGTGTTATTTCTTTTTATGTACTAGGAAGAAAGAATTATTTTCTATAAAAAAATCTATCCTTTTTAACCTTTGTATAAATTCTCATCTCATAAGGTGTTACTAATAAACAAAACACTACTATCTCTAAAATGATACTAATTCAATATCTAAGCTAATGTTCTAGCTATGCATCTTTCCATAGTTGCAAGCATATACATATAATTGATTGAAATTCTTATATTTTTCAAAATTTTCTACAAGGTATTGTTTATTATGCAATTATCATTGAATAGTTTCTTGTATATGTTTTTCTTAAACCATTACAAAGATTATAAATCATACTATAAACCGTATTATAATTACTACCTTCCCTTGTTATATGTTAGGGATACAACAAGCATACAAGCCATGATGAAGGATAAGGAATATTATAACAAGGTTATAACATAGTTTTTAATGATCATACACTATTGTTTGCAGGCTTCTCCAAGGGTTTTTGAACTATAACACAAAATCCACATTGCTCAAATACTTGGGCTACCATGTGGTTGAAGCTCGATGATTAGGTTTTGTTGACTTTAGAAGTTGTATAAAACTATACAAAACCCTAAAAATTCGCATTTGTCTTATCTTTGCTAGGGTGTGACGAGTCACAGGCTCATGGCCACATGGCTTGACTGTTACTCCATTATATATGAGCCTCCTTGCCAAAAATAGTCTTTCTTCTACGTGTAGAGGTACATTTAGCCATTGCCTTTTGTTTTGTGGAAGAACCCATTTGTCGCCAATTCCTATCTCTGTACACGTTGCTCCTGTCGATACCTTGCCTCTACAAGTGTATCCTTCAAGCTCTGGTGAAGTAAAAGTGAGTATGGTGTTTGAGCTGTCGTAGGGTGATTTTTACTGTCGATTGAGTGTTGTAAGTTTTAGCTATCTTCATCGCCGATTCCACCATGTGACTTTCATTCTCTGTCCCAATGTAGTTTTGGTTTTGGGGATAGCACAATTCGCATTGGGAGGTTTTGCTAGAAATAGCTTGTGGCGTACCCAAAATCGTGACAAGGGTTTGATTATATCATCTTTTTCATAGCAAAGGCAAATAAATATAACCTGGTATGAATTCTTTCAGTTTTTATCCATTCCTGCACTGTTTAAAGTTTAATCTTTTTACTATTGACAGGAGTTTAACAATTTGTGGTTCTTAACTTTTGCAGGCTTAAATCCGAAATATTTTGAGTTGAAAGATACCTCAATAAGGGTGGTCCACGGTAGCATTTCTTCTGGTAAGCCTCGGTCTTGCTGAGGTTCCTCCTGCAATGGTATATGGTGTTTATTTTTAGTTGATGCAGTTCACTAGGTTTTTGGATTACGACTCGGTCGTGGATACATTGTGGTTTAAAATGTTTTGGAAGGCCATTTCCAGCCGATACTTTGATATGTTCTTTAAATTATTTGAAGCCCTAGTGGCTGTTTCGTAATGGAAACTTGGGACTTTCATGGCCGAGACTTGAGAAATTATGGGCCTAGTTTGTTTACAGTTATATGTTATGTTGATACCGACTTTTAAGCCGCAACTTTGTTTGTCAAAGGCCATAGGGTCATAACTGATATGATTCAATGGTACTAGGGTTTAGATGCTATTCCTATTTTAAATAAGCTTGAAGCTTACTGTTTGTACTTATATTTTGATAATATGAATATATTGTGGTTTTAAGAAGATGAGAGAAGCTGTAAAATTCTTATCAGTTCTTATTTTTCTTTGAAATTGTTTAAATTATCCTAAACAATTTTTTTTATTCTGTAAATTGATGTTTATTTTGATTATGTTTAAAAATGTAACTAAATGTTCAGAAAGTTGGTTCTTAGATCCTAAATTGATTCTTCTGTCAGTAATTAAATAGAAGAACAAAGAGTAAATAATACCTCCTGAATCTTTATTGTTTTTCCTGGGTTGAAATATATTGACAGGTTTTTATTTCCTTTTTAGTTTATATTTACCCAAACACTTCTATTATTGTTCCTTGTGAATAATGTAGTTAATTTTATATCGTCATCTATTCGATGTTTATGGTTATATAAATAAAGTATGTAATCTTTAATTTGTTTATGAGTAAAATGGATAACCCCTCTGTTATTAAAAGAGGTGATAATATTATTTGTATTTTACAGTTCCTTCAAATAGGTTTTATTTATAAACCCCAATTTCTCTTAGTTTAAAATACATAGTTAGTATTTGATTTTAATGTTATTCTAGCTTCATTTTACTCAGTTTAATGAAGAAGTCATCTTAATGAACTTCTAGTCTTATTTTACTATTTCTTTAGTTATCCTGCTTATTTAATTTTTGTTTTTATAAAGTCTGTAATTACTATAATAATAAGATCGTTGAAATATATTATATCTGCTATGTAATTAATCACACAGACAAAATATATAAATATATATTTCTTTTATCTTTCATAGAGAGAGATTTGTTTATGTTATTCAAAATTCTATGTCTAATTAAAAACATCTAAAATAGAAAGGAAAAACATTCATATGAATAACTCCTATGAAACCTGTAAAAGGTAATAAAACACATTCATGCATACTTCATTCGATTCTTTATTTGAATTTCATCTAACCTATTGTACTAGAGTACTACCTTTAGAAAGGTGTGTAAAAATATAATTAGGTATTTTTTTATCTATCAGTAAAACTGGGAATTATTCTAATGATTTACCCTAAACTATATAATCCACTATTTAAGTATCTTTTCATAGTAAAAGTATTTCTTTTAACTAACCCTAGCAGCAAGAGAACAGAAGCATAACATATCATTGCTTAAACTCAAACCTTCTAGATACAATAAACAAATAGAAAGCTAGATAAATCAAGTAGAATATGGAAATGTAGATGAGGTGACAACAGCTTAAGGAATCTATTCCTCTCAACCAACTCCTAGAGAAAAGATGGACTGCAAATCTCAGGACCCCCAAGCTTGTCTCCTGGTCCACCTGGTAGAAGTACTGGATGAGAGATGTAGTTTAGTAATTCTTTGTAACTCTACTGAGTGTTCAGTAGTAAATCTAACCTACTGTACTAGAGTACTAACTTTAGAAAGGTGTGGAAAAATACAGTTAGGTATTTTTTTATCTATCAGTAAAAATGAGAATTCTTCTAATCATTTACCCTAAACTATATAATCCAACATTTAAGTACATTTTCATAGTAAAAGTGTTTCTTTTAACTAACCCTAGCAACAAGAGAACAGAAGCATAACATATCATTTCTTAAACTCAAACCTTCCACATATAATAAACAATTAGAAAGCTAGATAAATCAATAAGAACCTGGAAATGTAGATGAGGTGACAATATCTTAAGGAACCTATTCCTCCCAACCAAATCCTAGAGAAACACTGGACTGCAAATCTTAGGACCCCCGAGCTTGTCTCCTAGTCCACCTGGTACAATTTTTGGGTGAGAGATGTAGTTTAGTAATCCTCTACAACTCTATTGAGTGTTCAGTAGTAAATTAGTTCTACATGCATTAGTATGAACTCATCTTAGAATAGCCGCACTAGTTCAAATATTCAGCACTTTTCACTCAGAACATACTTCATTTAGTCCCCTCCATCAAATTTTCTTGTGCACTTCATTCACTCAGAATGTTCACAAGTCAAGAATGAGTAGCCTCAGTTGTCTTCAATGGGAAGTTTTATTAGCATGCCTAGGTATTTTGGGTCAGTTTTCACTTAATGAGCCACCTGCTCTTGTTCCACTTTCTTGGGGAGCATGACCACAAAAATAGGGAAGTTGCCTCCTGCAACAACTAGAAGTAGTTTGAGGATGCTTCCAAGTGTTAATATGCTCTCAATCCATCCTACTCGACCAAGTGACTAGTAAAACACTCATTTAACAGCTTCCTTAAGCTGTTGTCTCATCTTTCACTTATTTATTAATAAAATATTCAACAATTACATTCAATTATCCTTGACCCCACTTGGTCATTAATTACAAAATTTATAATAAAATATAACATAATGTTTCTTAAAACATAAAATGTTTTACAAATTGGGGCATGTGATAGGACAAATTACAAGGTGATAACACTATGGTTGAGTATACTACATCTGATTGTATTGCGGCTATGGGTGATAAAATTGTTGTTGTTGTTGCGCGAAATGTGGTATTTGTTGTGGTTGCAGCTTCTCTGATGGTTGGTGCTCTTCTCCTTTCATGAAATACATATCCATTTTTCTTTCTTGGAGCAAGTCATATGCTCTACAATCCTTCTCTTCATGACTAACTGATCAACATAAATTGAAAAACAAATTTGCGGGCTTTGGCACAACCTTTTGGAGTTATAAGCATTCCTCATGTCGATGTCCTCTAGTTTGGTAGATACAACACCATGGTAAACCACCTTGACTCAATGGATTAGGAGTGTCAACCCGTAAGTATTCGTGGAATTCTATACATTTATCCTTATGATGTACTTCTATGCAACATCAAGTACACCATACTTATTCATGGATGTCCTTTCCCTTCTTGATATCCTATAACTGAATTATCAGATTCTCCAATTGTGATTGGATCTAATTCATTCCAACCCCGGTTTCACCAACTAGTGAAGCCTCTAGCTTCATCACAATCTCCAAAGCCTCTGTCTGTATCACAATATTATGTTGCATTAATGGAATTCGAATGTGTGACACCAATGATGTGATGAACCATTATTTGTGTTTCACGTTGTTCATTCTGAAGTTAACTTTATCCATCAGCATCTTGAATCACTGAATGAAAGCCCATACTGACTCATTCAGAAATTGTTTGATTTCCTTCAATTCAGTAATGTATTGCGACTCATACTTGGGTATCCATAATTCTTCAATTAATACAACCCTAATATACACTATTTTATTTTGTTGATTCCCTATCAACACTTATACAAACTTCATGTACCAATCCAATGATCGGCCTCGAACGTTCGTTGCTAGTTGTCCTTTCTTAATATCGTCATATTGAACTTGCTTCATAGTGCATACTGCTTCATAGAGAAACCAATACTACTCAAGGTATTCGGTCCCATTTCCATGGAACAAAGGTAGTTTTATGTTGTCACCTTCCATTATGATCCTTCTTCTAGTATTCGTTGATTCACTAATGTTACTTCGGTGGTGACACACCGACAATTCTTGTGATGATTTGTTTATTCCTAAATGTGGCATAGTGCATGGAGGTGTAGGTGCTTTGTTCCCTTAGATTAATCCTTCCTTGGGCTTGGGTGTAGCTTCGTCATCTCCTTTGTCATTGTAGGGTTGCCTAGTCCCTTTTGATATTCTCTCATAGTTTCTTGTTTCGATCACACAAAGATTCTCCTCAGTCCTCTGCCTCTTCTCTTTCCAAAACCTCACCCCACTTCATAGAAGACCACACTCTTCCTTGACTTCCCTCACAGTCTCGTCGTAAATCCCATCCATCTACCCCATATCATTCCATCCAACCCTCGTCTCCATAGTACGCATGACCTCTACACACCAGGGATTTACTCATTGGAATTCATTTTTAATATTCCATTTTCACATACGAGCATCTTAATCCATAACTACAAAGATAATAAAAACCTTCCTCTTGGTCCCTGGAAGAATTCCCTTTCTACGTCGCTATAGGATTTGACTGTGTCGACAACAAACTTAGTGATATATCCTTCCAAAATTTTGGAAAGACAAAATTTGATAGCCCTTGACACCTTATTTTTTACCCTTTTCAACCTATGAATCAACTCAAGGGTCTGGTTAGTCGGTTGTCCTCCTTGGAAATTCCTTTTCTGGAAAGTAAGTTGTGCTAACCACTCGTACAAGATAATTTGGAACTCAGTGAATAAATATTCATGGATATCAAAGTAGATATGTGTTCCCAACCACTCTTCTTTTATCATTCTGGAGCTCTGGCTTTCTTCTACTGCAAACTCTTGGGACTTCTGATTGAACCAGTCATGGATCTCCGGTTTCGTCAGGTGCCACAATATGTTCTATTATTCCTCACACTATAGTCTTGAAAATAGAACCATTTTTTGACACACTTTAGTTGATAGGGGTTCACACACTATTGGAACCCTTCGACACAATCTCTCTAAACACTAGCTTGGACAGGTTTTACCCTATCCAACAACACCTACAAAGAAGATGTAGTCTCCCCTAAGATGTTTAAGGGGGGTTTGCATAAACCACATTTTGGCAGAAGGGAAGAGGACTTGCGCACTTAGTCTCGCTCTATCACAATACAACTAAGAGATCCAGTAAGGGGTTTAACCTATCATTTATCCAAACTATTCACTATCATTCGCACCAGATCTAGTGTTGCAACATTTCATTATTTAGAAAAGAGGTTGACATGTAAGAATTCATTCACCATATGAATACTTCGCATCATTCTGATAATAAGAACATTTCTTCAAACATCAAGAGATTAAATCACAACATATTAATCATATAGATAATATCACTCAGGTCGCATCAATTAACTACAGAGACATAAATCACAAGGTTTGAAAACATCATAGATCGCTTTGCTGATAAAGACACCATGGATTTTCCAGCAACATTATTATCACATTATCTTCCACATGTCAAAATACATCCCAAAGCACATCCCTTTGTCGACAACCTCCGACCAAAACGACAAATTAGAAAACATTTCACAAGACAAAGATACATGATAAAGATAAGGCTAGTATATTCCCTAACTGTCACTACATTCCTAACTCTATTTATAGGCTTGTTCCTTTTACAAAAAGGTCCACATATAACTAATTTCCTAACTAACTTGGACCAAAATTACAAATAGTACGACCAAGTCGACCACTTTTCGACATATTTTTCTTGTACAACTCAGTTTGACATTTGTGTCTTTCTCCTATGTCACATCATGCACACTCAGTCCCTTACCAACACTCCTTTTATTTTTTGAGGTTGCCTTAGTCTTAAAATTATTCATTAATTTAGAGAGATTTTGTGAGGAGTGTAAAGCTATAGTTGTTCCCTCCTTTGCATTATAAGGTGTCGAGTTTGATTAAATAAGTTGGATAACTTCCTCATTCTTTAACCATGTTGCACACATCTTGAAAGGGTTGGCATGGTTACTTGGGTTGCTTAGAATTTTTAGGTAGATTGTGTAATGATCTTACTCACCTCCCGAATCTACCCACTACCTAAACATTAGGCTCTGTTCTAATAAGCTTTTAACTATTAGAAAATGGTTGAACCTCTTAGCGACTTTGTTCTCTCCAATTCTTTTTTATGTCCACGTGGGCCTTATTTTGATGGGAGTTATATACAGAATATTATCATCTCATATCTTTTGGTCAAAAAAACCCATAGGTCGATCCACTTGTGCTATTGGTCCCCAAATTTCATGAGAGCCCAAAGTGAAATTTAGGTCACCTCTTATAATTACATTTTTTGTTTTGAAGAAAGATTTTTGACTTAGTGAGTACCAAAAGGAAACCTTATATACATAAGGGTCATAGATATTTAAAATTGTGAATGTTTTGTTTGAATCAACATGAAATATTTCCATACCAAGGTCTGAATTGAAACCCCAAGAACTGATGTTCCTCACAAATTTTGTGTTCCAACCAATTTTGATTTCCCCCAAATGTCCTTTGGCATCTTGAGCTATAAATTCTAGATGTTTGAAGGTGGATTTCTGAAGACTTGAGACTGCTTCTTCCAAGCCTAGGGTTTCTTGAAGCAAAAAGACCTCCAACCGATGGATTGTGAATATCCTTTTGATGGAAAGTTTTTTCTGGGTGCTTGCCAAACCCCTATAGTTGAGGGATACAAGTTGCAATGAGTAACCCCCTCTAGGGCTTCCGTCATTGTAAGAGCCCCAATTATAGATTTTTGTTTGTCGTTTTCAAGTTCTTTCAAAGAATGGTTTTGTACTGAGGCGATATGGGAAGGTTTCCCTCTCCCTTTTCCTTTCATGGGAGCCAAGGGATTTTCCCCAACCATGGTTCTTGTGAAGGAACATCTGACATATCAGGTACATCTCGTGTTCTCAGATGAAAACATATGGGGTGATTTGTTAAGAGGAGGGAGGAATCCAAGTATGAGGGAGAGGTGAGAGGGGAGGGGTGTGTGCTAGGGTTTAGGAGTGAGAGGACCCAAGCCTATTGAGGATGTTCCACAGGGGGAGTGGGAGAAGATGCAGGGGAAGTGTGTAATGTGGGTAGAGTTGTATCGAAATTCCTTTGTTCAATACTTAAAGCGTTGAATGCATTTTAAAGAGAAATAATGTAATTAGGATGATCTGACACCTTACCCAAGGATGTTCTTTCTTTTGACCCTGGTTGATGTGTATCCTCTTCTAGATATTTCATTAGCTCTTCATATTTTGTTGCATTTGTCTGTAGTTCCATCTCTGCATGAGTTGACCTTACAAGATGAGGAAGTACACCCTCATGCTATTTGGGGGTTGGATTTTCCTTATGGATATATCCTTCCTTTCTTCCAACTTTGGTTGTTCCTTCATCCCATCCAATGACACCCCTTGGTTCCCATCGCTTTCTAGTCTTTGCAGGGTTTTTAGAGAGCTGCATATTAAAATTCCTAGATATATTCTTATAAACATGACATGTGTGGCATCCAAAGGGGATTCATTCATATTCAAGCTTCTTCAAGTGAGTCTCTCTTCCCCAAATTAGGTTCAATTCCTCTTTGATCCCCGTTATTATATTCAGGGAGACCAAAATATGTGCAACCAACATTCTCCTGGTGCTTTTGAAAGACATATTAGCTACAATAAGAAATCCTAGAGCATTCCCAATGTCCCTGAAGGAGTTCGTGTTCCATAATTCCCAAGGAAGGCCTGGCAATATGAACCAAATAGGAGCTATGTTATCATTTCACACTCTGCGTCAAACATATGAATCCATTTTTTGAATATTATGGGGGTGGATCCTAGACTCTAGTCCAGGTCCGTATAATGCAATTTATGTTGACTTTATTTTCAAATTTAAAAACAACTAGCCTCTTTCCAACACGCTATCTATAGAGTGTAGTTGATCAAATCCACCCAATTATTTCTTTCCCAATCTTCCAACCCCTCGAGACTAGGGTATCTTCCTCTGGCTTTTCCTACCACTTTCATTTCTGCCATCTCCGTAGCTTGAGCCACTGTGACATTCACACTACAAACCAGATTAAGGGGATTTTTTTGTGTTGTTCACACATTCGTTCTTTCTTCTTTGTTGACTTGTTCCACTAAGGGTTCCATGGCTGCTTCTGGAGTCAGTTCTTCCCTCATTGTCACACTTGTCTGAGACCGATTCAATACAGTTTCCTTTTTGGTATGAGGATCACAAAAAAGACACAATAAACCCTTACAGGCTTTGTATTGGTCCTTCCTCCAAAAGAAACAGTTGTGGGAAAAGAGATCCTGAGGGGTCTGCAAACGACCAACCTACGTCCTGTAAATCAAACCCAGGGAAGAGTGAGGATTAATTAAAGGCCGAAATCTAAGAAGGAGGTACCAGTTGTAGTTCTAAGTGCATAATGGTTGAGTCCACTGGTGTCGCAAACCTCACATAGGAAGGTGGATGTGAAGAGAAGAGAGAGAAAGGGATCCCCCCTAGTACTGGAAGGGGTCTAACTACCAAGGATATCGACGGTTCTGCAACAACCATCACTGTGTTGTACTCTTATTGAAGGGTGCATACATTTGGATCCATTTCTCCTGAAAAGTGTTAGAATGCCCAGCTGTCTCCCGGGGGAAATGTCAAAAAGGGCTCACGGTCGAAGGGTTTTAAGGATTCGCATTCTGCTAACTAGAAAGAGACAAAAATTGTATTCCCTTCAAACAGGTGTGTGGAGTAGTCGACTTCATCCACATTGCAATAATCTATATGTGTTGTAGTCTGCCCCAATGATTTAACCAAACAATAATATCTTTTTTTAAATTAAAATAAAAAAAATGTAATATACAATTTATATTTAATGTTTAATAAAATTATATGAAAAAATACATAAATCAATTATTTTAATCCAGTAAAAAAATAATTAATAATATTTTAAATAAAAAAACACTATAATAATAAATTGTTTAAAAACATTATAAAAATGGATAAATGTTTTACAAACCATACCACGTACCAATAATTGAAAAAGATAAAAAAAACAATAGTCCCCTCAAATTAAAAATATCTCTTAAAACTCTGTCTTACAGAACTTGCCTGTCTATTGGTTCATGCTGGTGAGATTTTTGGTGGGGGTGACTTCACACCTTCGAAGGTTGATCTTCAACTTTCTGTTGCGTGGAAAATTTGTGGAATCCAAATTTCATTTGGCAGGCTGGGAACTTCTTTCCATGCCGAGATCCTTCGGAGGGTGGGGCATTAAACATCTGGGATTTTTTAACATGGCACTATGTGCTAAGAGTCTATGGTGGGCTCTCCATGATGAGGGTCTCTTGGGGAAGATTATTAGATGCAAATATCTTCAAAGATTACCCGTCATATCTTCGCTGAGGGCAGACAGGCACAAGATAGGGAATGAATCCAGCATTTGGAGAAGTCTAATTGACACGTTAAAACTCATCCTCCCTAATCTCAGTTCACAGGTGGGGAATGGTTTGCAGATTTTTCCAGGCATAGACCTGATTGTCGGCTTGGAAAATCACTATTTACTGTCAACCCTAACTATCAATGCAATCTAGGGGAAGACCATCTATGACTTAAAGAATGCTTTCGCTCCCAAAGATTCACATATATACCTGGCTGGGTTACCTCCGTGGATCTTAACCTTGATGCCTAGGCAGCGAGTGAATGGGACAAGTATGTAATTAATCTACTCTCTTCAAGAATATGAGTCTCTCTGGATTATCTGATAAGCTAGTATGGGATCAAAACAAGGATACAAGAATGGTCACTGCAAAGTTAATGTATCAGCACCTGGCTAACTATTTTCTTACAAGAGACTCGGTTGGAGCCATCAGTTACATTTGGGATGGAAAGATGTGTATTAAGATCAAATGTTTTGGGTGGTTGGTATTATCCAACAAAATTCTGTCCCGAAAAGCTCTACAAAAGCGAGGTTTTATCGGTCTTGGGTGTTGCTTCCTTTGTCATCAGGACATCGATTCAGTGCAACACATTTTTGGCTGTTGTGTCTTCTTTCATATTGTGTGGGCCAGGATGGGATCACATCTATCTTATTAGACTAATTGGGATAAAAAATGTCATGTTGAAAATATTCAACATTGGATGGAAAAATTAGATCTAGAGATAGATGTGATACTTTCTATACTCTGGGCGGTGTGGAGAGAGCGTAATAGGTGCATATGTTAGGATGCGGTTGCTAATCTTGACATGGTGGGAATGGAGGCTTTAAGCTAGTTACATGCTTATGGCTCTCTTCAGAAGAAGAAGAACATTAGATATTGTCACATTTCATGGGAGGAACATCTTGGAGTAATTGGATTTTTTGATGGCACACAACAAGATGGCCTTTGCGGGGTAGGTATGGTAATAAGAATAAGAAATAATTTATCTTATAGATTGTGGATGGGGGATGGCAAAGGAACAAAGACTAAGGCCGAGTTCCTGGCTCTTTGGGGCCTGCTATATTTTTCCAAGAAAAAAGGACATTTTGGATACCACGATTCTGGGAGATTCGAAAGTCATTATAGAATGGGAAAAAGATGTCTATTCTCCGCGTACAATGGAGCTTCAACATTGGGCCAGAAGTACAAAAGATATCATTTCTACTTTTCAGCGGATAACTTTTAGGCATATTTATAGAGAGCAAAATTTTGAAGCTGATGGATTATCTAAACTTGCCTTAAGGGAGGAAATGAAGAACATTACTTTGGAACTGCTTCTCGAGGGAGCCAAGATTGACTAGGGTAGTTTGAGCATACTTTAGTTGCTCTTGAAAGACCTCCATAGGATATTAGTTTTCTGCTGTGAATAGCAGGCACAAGTGGATTACTGAGTTATAAAGATTCTAATCATGGGTTGGCCAAATATAAGTCACTACGATGAGTGAAAAAGAACTAGAGTTTTTTTTTTATAGACCATGTAACTATGACACAACAAAATTTATATAAAGTTGTTTTTTTATGTAAAAAAAAAAATTGGTAATATTACTTAGCACACAAGCGAAGGAAAAGGCTTTGCAAGAATCCCGATGTTGAAAGATGTTACACATAATTAGTCATGTGTACCTCCTTATAAAAAAGATGTTCACCAGAAAAGAAAAAAAATATTGAAATAGGCTCTCAGTTTCATTTTATAGTAATTTCATTTTATAGTACTTTAACGAAGACAAAATATGAAGAAAAAAAAAAACTTTTGAATTTCAATTCAGGTACTTCCATGTTAACACTCTGAACTATTGCATCTCCAAGGTGAGATTACAAATTAGTAAAAATGATAACTAGTGAAAGTATTGTTGCGTGGCATTGTCTTAGAAAGTTTTAGTTCTTTGTACATAATGTTATTAGTTATTTATAAGATAAAATGTTTAGCCAAAGTTTTATTGCGTAGCATGGTGTTGAAACTTTTAGTTCTTTGTATATTATTTTATTATTTAAATTTAAAATTAAAATCTATAATTTATTATAGAAATTTTAAGTAAATTCTAGTAACTCAGTTATAAAACATTAAACTTATCGCATAGATTTATAACTAGCATAATCTTAATTTGTGGTTGGTGAACTTTGATAGACTTTAAGTTAAGTACCATGTCTTTAATTCTTTTATTAACTATCAATAATATATATTTATATATATTATAATTATAATAATTATACACTTGTCTTTTCCTAGTTTTGTCTCCATAATAATTCACTCCAAAATTCTAAGATTTAACACCTATAGAATAATAAATATAGATATTAACACCTATATCTTCTCCTAGTTTTGTCTCCATAATAATTCACTCCAAAATTCTAAGATTTAACACCTATAGAGTAATAAATATAGATATTAACACCCATAAAGTAATAAGTAATTGAATAAACCCAAAGACTGCAGCAATAAGCCCCAAGGGTTAGCTCAATTGGTAAGACTTGCGCACACTCTCTCGGTTTGGGGAGAGGTCACGGGTTCGAGGCTTGAGTCCTCTTGGGTTAGGCCTTCTGCTAGGATGGCCTAAAAAAAAAAAGTAATTGTGACATGAAACCAAATCTATTAAATATTAAACCTATTTAATTCATAATCAACTGATATAAATATAGGATTTGTATATGAATGTTTATTTTATCATTGGTAACTCGGTAAGATATACAAAGGTGAAACAATAACGGTGTATGTTAACGTATATCGAGAAGTGAAATAATACTCAGTCCTGTTTGCCAAACATGATGCGTAATACCTAAGATACTATTCATTACAAACCATTTCAGCTTCCAATCTGCTGGTCCAATTTAGGCACCAAATTTGCGTTGAGATTCAAAGAACTACCAAGGAAAAAGGACATTGAACATTTAAAGATCTTCTGTATCGCTGATAAAAAAAACAAAATATTGAAAGACAGAAAGCTTTATACGGGAAGCATCTGTTGCATGGTTTACGATTATTAGCACCTGCAAGAGTCACAGGAACCTGGAAGAGATTCCTATGCAGTACAATAATTGCACAACAGGGCCGCTTCAGAAACAGTTGTTTTACAAAAAGTGGCTTTCAGAAACGTACATTTTGTGTGCAGCCTTTGGAGGGAAGGAGGGACAGCTTTTGCAGGTAGTCTTGAGTCTGTGCAATTTGAATTCAGGTGAGGTTAAAGTTAGAGAGCAATTTGCAGGGTGGATTTTATAGCAGTTTTATTTATTTATTTATTTATTTTAATGATTATTTTAATATCAAATATTAAAATTTAAAAGTATTTAGATTTGTATTATTTCTATTTTTATATAGTGGGTTAACCAGAGTGACTTAAGTGTAACAAGTGTATAGCCAGGATTTATTTCATGGTCATCATATCTTGTTATGCTTAAATGCATATTGATTAAGATTTAAATATGCTTCTAACAATTAGTCAACCTTTGAGTTTTTATGCTTAAAAAACTTTTTGTTTATTCAATTAATGTTTTAAATTTATTTTTAAATCTAAACAACTTCATAAATAACAAATAACCTATGAACTTTCTGCCTTCTATTTCTGAGCATACGAGGTAACAAAATCCCTTAAAACAACACCTCTCTTTAATGCACCATCTACCTATCATACTCTAGAAAATCCTTCGTTCTACAATATCATGTGCCCACAAACATGTTGTCACGATAAGATTAAAGCGCTGGGCAGTCCAAAATGTACCCAAAGATGAGTAAAGAACAACTCAGCTAATTTCTGCTTAGTGATAATCTCGTGGCAAGGAATGAGCACATGCATCAATTATATACATATATAACAATTTTCTTTATACTTGTACTTAAAAATTAAAGTGGTTATACTTTTATTAAAAAGTAGGATTAAATTTAAGTAAATAAAAACCTAAAATTAATATGTTTTGTTTTATACTTTTTAAAATAAAAAAATAAAACACTTTGTAGATCTAAAAGTTTTAAAATAAAATTCAATATAACAATACAATTATTAAAAGAAATAGTTAAAATAAGTATATTCAAAATGAAAACTAATTTTAAAATAGTTTTAATAATATAAAATATAATTTTATTAATTTATTTTAATCATATTTAAATTTTAAATAATATCGATCTTTATATATATTTAATTTTAATATTTTTATTTTTAAAATATTATTATTTAATTTAGTTAGATATATTTTAAATATTAATTTATGTTATACTAAAATGTAAATATAAATGGTTAACCAAAACACTAAACAAACAACAACAACCAAAAAGAATTTGAAAAAAATATTTCTTATATTTAACATAAATGCTTGATAAAATTGGATTGCTATGTTTCTATTTCACTTATTTATAACAAGGACACTGCAAAGTAGCTAGTCTTCACTTTGAGTCGGTACTTTGAAGATAATTAGTAATTCAAATGCAACTTAGCCTCTCTAGAATTCGACTAGTTGAAATAGCACGTTGGTTGGATAAGGTCGCGGGTTAATTTTCAAGGTTTTTTCACCAATTTTCAGTTAATTTCTACTATAATTTATCGAAAGTTTATAGAATTAAATTTTTTACTTTAAACATAGTCTAAATTGTCTAAAATCCTTAGAATTTTGAATATTTTTTTAAATATTGCAATCATTTTATACTTGAAAATTTAATTATTAATAAGGTTTGCCAAGGTTTCTATATTTTAAGAAAATTATGGATCCTCAAAATTTTCCTTGATCAAGAGCCACACACCACGTTATCTCCTTCCTTTGGCCCTCAGAATCAATACGATGGGGAACCTCTAAACACGAGAGGGAAAACTGTGCTGGAATAAAAAGGAGCTTAGTAAGAATAGGAGTTGGGTTGCATAGCTTGGGGTTTGAGGAGAAGGTTAAGGGCATGCCAAGCCAAGCCACACCATGTGAGAGGTGTCACAGTTATGGCATTTTTACTAGGAGTTGGTGCAAAGGTGAGTAGGAGGGCCAAACCTTGCATGTAGGTTGGAGTTTAAGGTGATGTATTGTTTATGCCATAGCAATGTAATTTTCATTGCATTTATATTAGTATCGTGGTTCTTAACACAATTTTGAATTCATATTTTACAAAAAAATTGAATTGATTTACATTTATGTTATGTACAAATTTTTTTTGGGAACTCCAAACACTTGTTCTTACAAATAAATTTCTTGTGAACTTGGTGGATCTTGATCCACTTGCAGATCTTGTAATTTGTAGACACTTAACCTACTTGACATATAGTTACAAAGAAACCAAATTATCACCTGTATGTTCTTAACAAGTTGAAGAAGATGTGATTATTAACAAGTTTTGAAATTGTGGTTGCCCTATTTTAGAAAAGTGAAGTAGAAAGTGAGTTAAAACAATACACCCCTAAATGAGAGATTTTTCTTTGGCATTCAACGTCAAGTGTTATCTCATCTAGAATATTGAGATTCATTGGTTTCCTTGTTTGCACCTAATGAAGAGTTTGAGTTGTTAATTTTCTTAGTCATGTATGTCATTTTTTTTATCAGTAAGAGAGAGACAATCCTTTTATTACATATTAAAAAGAGAGATACGTATTCGAGGCTTACTCCAGAAATAGGGACTTAAGTAATGGCCATGGAACCACCTGAAATAGGTATACAAAATGGTCAATATTGAGAATCTAGTAATAACTACTGCTGCCCAACCATTGAAAGTTGGCGGCGAGATACAACTTAAGAAGTTAACAAAAAAAGACACTTGGGGAGAACATGAAAAGACAGGACAATGTAGAGCTGCTAGAACTTCCTAGAGGATTCAGGCTCATCTTCCAAAGCCTTTTTGTTGTTAGCGTCCTTCTCAACCTTTTTTACTATGCTAAAGGGAGGCTCAGAGAGTTGCATGAGGTTTTTCATGTGGAGTAACCCTTTTTCATCATGCTCCTTGAAGGTACTAACGATGAGGTTCACGAAATCCCTGAAGCTTTCTTGTTCACTCATGGACCTGGCTAAGATGAATTTCAGCCTCCAGTAGTTGGAGATGGTGACATCCTACCCGAATGTGAGCCTAAAATATTTGTAAATTTCTTCCTCCATGGTCACAATGGATTTACGGATGTGAGCAAGAGATTCCTTCTAGAAGAGAGATTCCCATTCTGCCTCTTGGTTGCCTCCTCCTCTTGAAGTCATCGCCAAGGAGAGATCGCGTGGGAGAATATTGGTGCTAGAGTTCGCGCGTTGAGGACTAAAACTGGAACTAATACTTTGAAGATTCAGCTTCCTTGCTTTGTTGACAGACTAAAGCTCTAGATCGACCATTTTATAGCGCGTGCTTGAGAGGTGACGAAGCATCCAATGATCCCTGAGACAAATGCAATGGATCTTAACACAAGGACCATGATGGTATGATATGCTATTGAACAAGGCAATTGTGATGTTGAACATGGCAGACCCTGTGCGTACCTGGTGGGAAGTAAGAGGAAAATTGCTCACATCACTGGGAAGAAAGTTGCTTGCAACACTCCAAGGATGCGTAACAATATTTACTGGACTTGCCGATAGGTTTAGAGTCTTCATCATCGCAGTTGAATATTTCATTGGAAGTGGCATGCGAGAGGTATGTTCACCCTACTTGAGGACCAAATTGAGTTGTTTAAGCATGGAGGAAGGAAGGGGTTGGCTACCGTCTGTCGCAACACCTACCCAGTCCTCCTGATGCCTTTTCTCCTTTTCATGCCACCTATCATTTTCCCCTTATACACCCGCATCTGGGATGTGGTTGTAATGCATCGCGATCTGATACCATTTTTCCTTGTCGTCGGGTCCGATGTTGTTGTCCCAGTGGGAGCATTGTCTTGCAGAGTTATGGGTGACTCCACTTGTTTGCAATAGAGTCGACTATCCTATTTGATTTTCTTCTGATGTGATGGAAGATAAGCGCATGGTTGGCCATGAGAATGTTGCTAAGAGTTTTGAGCTTGCTCTCCAGTATCCAGTTATTAGCCACTTTGTTGCCATTTGAGCCTGCCTAAAGTCTTGTGGACATATTGGTAATGAGAAGAGAGTCTTCTTCGAGGATGGGGGGGTCCAATTCATGTCAAGAGCCCAGGTGAGGCTAGTTAGTAATCCTTCCAACTCAGCAATGTTTTTTGTGGTTATGCGAAGAGAGCCCCAAAAGACTCCCTAAATTTATCCTTTGTTATTGCGGATGGAACCTCCAGAGCCAGCAAGTCCCAGATTTCCTTTGGAGGCTTCGTAAAAGTTGAGCTTGTAAGTTCCAAGTGGGGGGGGGGGAAGCCACTCAGTTGGTGAATTCACTTTCATTTTTGTTGTTCTAGCATGACCAATGTAGTCAAGGATGGTAGTGATTCCCTAATCATGAAGAATTTTCATTTCATTGCTATTGGTGTTTAGGTCTTTATATTTCCAAGCTGAGAGTTTTAAGGTTTCCATAATGTGTCTCTTTAATATTTCTCAAACATCCTCTTCCCTCCTGCTTCGATTGGTGAAGATTCTATTTTTCCTTTCTATCCATAATTCCTAGACTACAAATCCGGGGAATAGCTCCCAGATTTTGTTAAGGAGCATGCTGTTGAAGGGTTGGTGAGGCCAATTTACTATGGATAAATCGGGGCGACCCTTGAATCTAGCATATTTTCTGAAGATTATTTCTCCCTCTTTCCATATTTTGTCAATGAATTTGCACTCATCCAAGAGGTGATTAATAGTTTCTTCATCGGCTTTGTATAGGTAGCACTAGGAAGGTCCAATGTTTCCTCTCTTTCGACGGTTCTCCCAGGTTAGCATGCGCCTACGAAGCATAAGCCAAAGGAAAGTAGAAATTTTTGGTCAAAGGTTAGCTTTCTAGATCTTTTTCCACTTGGTGTCGTGGCCATTAGTGCTTGAATTGGTGAGGATAGCGAAAAATTATTTCATGTTAAAAGCATCAGTTTGAGAGAGCCCCCATATAATTTTATCATTGTCCTGATTGATTCTAATTTTCCTAGTTTAGAGCTCATCCCATAAGCTTTGTATATCTTCAGCGGGGGTTAAGGAATGCCACCACTCATAGCTTTTCTATTTTCTGAAATGATCTCCTATATCATTCTCTTGGTAGATGTCTTTGACCTTGGAGGCATGTCTGGGAGTTAATTGTTCCTAAAGAATTTGGAGATTGTGGTATGCTCTTAGCGTTCCTTGTTGGTTCCAAGAGTCTTGAAAGAAGGTAGTTGTATTTCCATTCCACACCTCCCAGAAGCTGTATTTTTTTATAAGACTTCAATTGTTATGAGTTGAGTTCCAAGTTTGTGAGCGTTCGGTATTGGTGTTGAAATGAATGAGGTCTTTTTTAGACTAGGATGTAGCATATTTTGTGTGCTAGAGAATATCCCAGCGTTCCGAGGTGTGCATTATCCATATCCACCAGATCTTGGTAGTGTTGATTTAGTTGTTGATGGAAGGGTCTCTCAAGCTGAGTCCACCATCAATGTTTGGAGTGCACAGAGTGTTCCAATTGACTAAAGATCACTTCTTGTGATTTTCAGTGCCTCCACAGAGGAAGGTGCACTGTAGTTCTCAAATAATTTTTAGAATGGACTTTGGGGCAGCTAGAGTGGAGAAAAGATAAAGGCGCATAGTTTGCAAGATGAATTTGACAAGAATAAGGTGAATAGGAAGGTTGAGGGATCTGAGGGTCCAACAACTGATTTTTTTATTCAATCTGTCTAGAAGATATTTCCAAGATATCTTTCTTGTAATGAAATCAGTCAAAGGGGCTCCTAGATACTTAGCAGGTAGATATTGTTTAGTGAATTCAAGGATACGAAGGATGTTGTGCTCAGTAATATGGAAGGTATTGAAAAATTCCATTTGATATTTCTCTTTGTTGATGTCAATCCCACTGGCCAGGAGGAAGGTGTTGAGGCTGGTTTTGAAGGTTTTGGTTTCCTGAACGAAGGAGTAACCCGTTAGCATTGTATCATCCATGCATTGCTGGTATGTTTGTGGCTCTAATCTCGGATGAGGCGAGAGGAATTTAAGCTGATGGTTCTAGACTTTGGCTCTGAGAAGAAGTCCCAAGCCTTCCATCAGGAGGACAAATAGGAAAGGAGAGAGGGGGTTTCCTTGTCTTATGCGTCAGGAAGGTTAGAAGGTTTTTGAGGGAGTGCCATTGATAAGAATGGAGAAAAAGGAGGTGGATACAAGAGTAAGGATCCAGTTGACCCATTGTTCGCAAAAACCCAATGCAGTTAACATATTCTTCATAAAATCCTAGTTGATCCCGTTGAAGGCCTTTGATTGGTCCAACTTGATTAACATACCATCTTTTTTGGTGGCTTTGAGTGAATGGATGATCTCATGATAAAGGATGATGCCATCCAGTATCTATCTACCTACAACATATCCTGATTTCTCCTTGGATATGAGGTTGGGTAGAAGTGGATTGAGCCTATTGGTGATGATTTTAGTAATGATTTTGAAAATTACATTGCATAGGGAAATAGGTCAGAACTTTCCAATAGATTCTGCTCCATTTTCTTTGGGGATCAAAGTGAGGAATGTCGATATAAAAGCTTTCATGATTTTCCCCATTTTCCTGGATTCTTTAAAAATGGATAGAACCCCTTCCTTGATGATATGCCAACATGCATGGAGGAAATTAGTAGTGAAGGAATTTGGACCCAGGGATTTGTTGTTTCTTAGTTGTTTAACTGCCTCTTCAAGTTCTGCCATCTCAATGGGTCGAAGAAGGAGTTCGATTTGGTCATGGGTAACAAGGGATGGGATATTTTTTAGGATTTCCCTCCTTTCTTCGCTTCTATCTATATCATGATCCTTCATGAGTTGTCTGAAGTGGTTGGTGAGAGTAAGCTCAAGATATTCCTACTTATCAACCTCTGTTGTATTTTCTATTTTTTGTCGAACAATTATGTTTCATTTCCTATGCTATAGAGTGGCTTTGAAGAAAAAATACGAGTTTCTCTCCTCTTCCTTAAGCCATAGATTCCTACATTTGGTTTTCCAAAGGAATTATTCTTGCAAATATATGGATTCCAAGGATTCCAATAGGTCTTTTTCTTCCTTTTTTATGGAGTCATTGTATCCGTCTTTCATGATAGTTCTTTGGATGTTCTCTAGTTGACTTTCAATCTGTTGCTTTTCTAACTAAATGTTTCTAAAATTCTCTTTGTTCCATAATTTAACTTTCTCTTTAATGTATTTCAGTTTTTGCTGAAAAATATACATGAGAGTGCTAGTAGGAGGTTGGAATTCGCTCCACCATTGTTGGAAGAGAGGATGAAAGTAAGGATGCATTAGCCAGAACATCTCAAAACTGAAGGGCGTCCTCAGAGGCTCTCCTATTCTGTCCTAGATAAGATTGACAGGCCAATGGTCTGATCCCGTGACCAGCAGAATGAGAGCCGATGTGTCAGCTCCTCCAGAGAATATGGATTCAGAGATTAAGAAGCGGTCAATTCTGGAAGCAATGTGCCTATCCACAGAGCATTTGTTATTCCAAGTGAACAGGTTTTTAGCGATGTTGATGTCTATTAGGGATAAATCATTGATCAGGGTGTCAAAGGACACATTACCAGTATTTAAGGAGCATATTCCTCCTTTTTTTTCCTGAGATTGCGGATGAGATTGAAGCTCCTCCCAGGATCCAATGCTTTTGGCCAACCCAATGAATTTTTTTTCCATAGAATGAATGAAATATTTCTTTGGTGCAAGCTAGAAGGGTCCGTAAACATTGTTGAGGATGCCCCTACGGCTTGTCCCAAGGATGTGAAAGTCAACAGAGATGGTAAAGATGGTTTCTAAGAAGTTAGAAAGCTGAATCTCCAGAGGGTTCGAGATGATTCCAATGCCTCCAGCAAGCCCCTTGGAATCGATAGCTATGGACTCATAGCCTTTCCAAACTCTTTCCATAGTGTTTTTGAAAATTTCTTCAGAGCATTTGGTTTCTTGAATGAATATCACCATGGGATTTTTGGTGGTGATTTTCCTTCGAAGCAGTTGTTTTTTCTGAGGTTCTTTGCAACCTCTGATGTTCCAGGTTGTGAGTTTAAGTGGAAATGTTTACAAGGTAATGTGAAAGAAACCTCTATGGTTCAAAATTTCCTTGATGCAAGAAACCTATATATTTGATTCTATTACACCAAAATCTTGCACTCTTGATCCATGTGTCAACCCTTTGTGTAATCCCCAAGTTTCTCTCTGCTAAAGTTGACTAAGATTGAGGTTTTTTCCTGCCATTTTTCCCTCTCTAGGAAGGTTGGCACCTTTATCCTTCATGCTAGGAGCACCGACGGTGCCTTTTCCCTCCATGTTAGGCACGTTGCTGACCGACGCTCTGTATCCCATTTCTAGGAGTGCCGATAGCGCTTTTACCCTTTTTGCTAAGAGTGTCGGTGGTGTTTTGAGGGAAAAAAATGAAGATTCGAGATCCTTCTCAAAGGTGGATGAGGTGGATGTCTATCCCTATCATCTAGATGAGGTGGCATTTCATTTCCTAACCTGTAGGAAATATCCCTTTGATCCCTCATCCTAATCCTCAACATATTCTATCCCTTTAGCCTTATAAATTAAACCCTCTCTCCATTTGGAAGGGAGGAAGGTCTATGGTACTTTTATGTTGGTGGAATTTCTAGGTGGATTACTATATTGCTTTGGATGCTTGGATTTGGCTTGGATTGTTGGATGGAATATTGCAGCGTTAAGGCTAGGTTGTAATGTTCTTTCCTATGTAATTCTATGTATCTCCTTGATTACATTAATACAAATCTCTTTCCATAAATGTTATTGTGTTAATAATGTTTATAGATTTCTTCCTTAACTATTAGCTTAGATCAATTATATGTTTTGATACACATATGCTGTTTGTTTGTTTCCACATGCTTTACAGGGTTTTGGAGTTGTAGATATGAAGATTCTGGAGCTTGGATCAACAAAGAGGAGGATTTGTGAATATCAGGTAAGTGATCTATCTGTGTCTTTGCATTTCTAATTGATCTAGGAAGGTAGATTGTATTCTGTATTTGATTTGTTCTAGATCCGCTTGGAATAAGGAGCTATGGCTTGATTTTGATTGAGTAGATTTATCTGGTTACAGTCAAGTCTGGAAGCAATGTTCCTATCCCCATAGCTTTGTTATTCCAAGTGAATAAGTTTTTACCGGCATTTTTGTCTATCAGGGATAACTCGTTGATCAAGGTGTCAAAGGCCACATTAGGAGTATTTAAGGAGTGTATTCCTCCTTTTTTTTCCTGATATTACGGATGAGATTGAAGTCTCCTCCCAGGATCCAATGCTTTTGTCTGACCCATTGAATTAGTTTTTCCATAGAATGAATGAAATATTTCTTTGGTACGAGCTAGAAGGGTCCATAAACATTGTTGAGGATGCCCCTAAGGCTTGTCCCAAGGATGTGAAAGTCAACCGAGATGGTAAAGAGGGTCGCTTAGAAGTTAGAAAGGTGAATCTTGAGAGGGTTCTAGATGATTCCAATGCCTCCAAAAACCCCCTTAGCATCAATAGCTATGGACTCATAGCCTTTCCAAACTCTTTCCATAGTGTTTTTGAAAATTTCTTCAGAGCATTTGGTTTCCTGAATGAATATTGCCATGGGATTTTCAGTGGCAATTTTCCTTTGAAGAAGTTTTTTTTTTTTTTTTCTGAGGTGCACTACAACCTATGATGTTCCAGGTTGTGAGTTTAATTGGAAATGTTTACAAGGTAAGGTGAAAGAAACCTCTATGGTTGTAAATTTCCCTGATGTAACCAGTTTCTCCCTTATATATTTGATCCTTTATTGATTGCTTCTTCTTCCCTTCCTTTCATTGCTTGTTTTCTTGATGGTTTCATGTATTTTGACCCCAGGTTTTTCAATACCTACCCCTATGGTTTTTTCTTTTCTATTTTTTATGATGACCTCCTCGAGCAAGACCACCTACTGAGATAGGATGACTCCTTGTTCTGGATCTTGAACCACCTTTTCCAATCCATATAGATCCAAATCTCCAATTTCCATATCATCTTGGTTGTATTTCATCATATATGTATCTCGTAATGGTTCTGAGGATTGTTGCTTTCCTCCTTTGTCTGCTTCCCTATTATTGATGGAGATGGATGGTCTGTCATTATTTGGGATGTCCTGCATTTGTACAGATTTTAGAACATCAAAAGTATTAGAGGATATGGTTTTTTTGTTTACCTCTAGCCCTTGAATCCTCTTTTCCATCCTTTTCTCCGGAGACCTTGGTGAATCCATTTACATCCTTGGCATCTTTACCTTTCTGTTGGTTATTTGGATTAATCTCTTATCATTCCTTCAACAAGTGACCATGCTAATGAATACTCCTCCATTTGAAGGGTATTTTTTCATAGTCAAGAGGTTCAAACCAGTCCTTATCATCTTATCCTAGATTGATCCCTTTCGGTAGGTCCTTCATTATATCCGTGTAAATGCGGATGCAAGCATACAAGATGTATCTCATTTTTTTTTCTACTCTGTTATATTTACAAATTCCCCTATTGTGTTTCCCAGATATTTCAGTATGCTCTCATACCAAAATTACGAAAGGAGGGAGTATATCCTAATCCAAATCAAGACAAAGGTGATATCCTCTTTCTATGGGCTGAACCTTTCCTTCCAGGGTTTCAAAAAAGGGCCGATGGAGATGAAGTATGGCCCTCCCTCAAATATACGGTTTTTGTCCTGAAGGTTAAGGAAAACCACTATGAAGAATCCTTTTTCCCCTAAATCAAGATCAAAATGTGCTTGGGGTTTCCAGGTTACATTGATCAACTACAAGAGTGCTTTCTTTCAGGGCCATATACCAACGAATTTTTCAATAAGAGTGTGATCCTTCATGTGATGATTTTTTTTGTGGAGGACTTCAGTATGGATTTTCAGGGTGGGGATTTCCTTCGATTTCGAGATGCATTTTCCTATGTTTTCTATGGAAGTTAATACTTTCTTTTGTCTTTCATCTTCTTTTCTATTGCTATCCATTTTTTAATCACATACAATTAGAGGATTTTCCTCTCTATTTTCTAGGGTTTTATCTTGGGAGGGGTTTAGACCCCCCTTATATATTTCCTTCACTCTCTAATATGCAAGGGTGAATCCATGCTGCTTAACCAGGGTGTGCAACTTGCAGATCTGCACCCTGCAACACCCTAACTATGCGTCATCAATCAAATAGCTTCATCAGCTCCGTCGTTAGACCTTGAACCCTCGAAATGAATTTGGAGTTTTTCCTAGTAATGTATGTCATTAGTGGAATATGGATATGTTAATAGATGGTAACAAACCAAGACCTAGAACTGGTTGGGTTGATCTAATTTCTAGCAAGATGATGTGGATTCCTCCCTACAAACATGTGGTGTGCAAGTGAATTTTTGAACAGTTGAACATATTCTTCACATGCTTGTAATAGAATATAAAGTTATCTTTAGGTTATTCACATTGCTTAGCTATCGAGAGAGATACAAGAAAGGTACATACAAAAACAACTTTCTATTATTTGGTGTTTGTTCTTTTTATATGAGGAGAAACAAGATGGAGGATAATTCTTCAAAGTCTGCAATTTGAATATGAATTTTCAATGGCTATGCCTATTTAACTGTGATGCATTTCTTCATGTAGAAGAGACTATATAAAGCAATTTTTCCCAACATCATGCAGAGAAATGGGAACCCTCATTCATTGGCCTATCTCCATGGAAAATCCCTCCATGCAAATCCATTTTGAGCAACATCCTTAAGTGGTGGGGTTGTTGGAAAAATAGATGAGAATGCTTAGCCAATACTATTAACAATAGAAACATTAGTGACAATCTCACTGATTAATCCATCACAAGAAGAAGCAATGTTCTAGCACCAATAAAATCGATAGAAGTACAGGCTGAACTTGAAATATAGGTAAGAATTGGGAAATATAGCTTGGAAAATGCTAGGAATGGCCCATTCATCATGTAGCATAAGGTGGAAATCTGTCAATTATTGTGGACATTCCAAGCGAAAGCACTCCATGAAGTCATAACCATGAAATAATATAAACCACAAACATTTAACATTAAATGATTATGATCTAAGGATATGTTGAGCCTAATATTAATTAATTATTATACCCAGTCTAATAATCTATCTATGTTTGAAAAAAAAAATCGTTAAAATCATATCTTAATTACTCCCTAGCATGGATATTATTTTTTTTCTTCATAATATTCATGTAAATCAAAGAAATAAATTCTTACAAAAAAAATTGGATGTTGCATAGTAGTAATTCAACCATTCCTAGTCATATAAAATCCATAAAAAACTAACAAACTAACTCATCCCATCCTCACTCTATTAGAAATACTAAAAGTACAACCTAAATGGAGTTCCAAAAACATAAACAGAGCTTGTAGCTTAAAACTCCAATTGACTAACATAACATAAGTTCCAAAGTTTACAACTATGTTCTAGTGACCAACAATCACTAACAAGAAAAAACTACTATAAATTATGCCATCAAATGAACAGATCTAGCAGATAATGAAACTCCTCCCATAAATTCCTCGTAGAATAGAATACTTGCAGTGGAATCTACAACCTTCTTAGACATAGGATTGACTTCTAGATTAATATCCCTGAAGATATGAGTGATTGAGAAGCTGGAGAAATTCTTCAACGGACAATCACTTGAGAGTCTCAAAGAACTTGAATAACATAGATACTGTTAACTATTGCAAAGATTAATAATCCCTAGAGAGCAAACAATTATGCTTTGGTGTTTGATCCAACTCTACTTCCCATCCACATATTGAACTAATTATTGGAATTGAATTTGAGCACCATTCCACACCCACAAGATCTATCTTTGGCAGCTCCATTAAAAATCCCAATAGCAGAACAAAAAGAGAATGATGGAGCATCAAACCACTTAATTATTTTTGGTTGACTTGATGCAAGATAATATTGATATAGTAAGAGACATTTTCTACTATAGGTCATCACATCTGGTGGAATTTGATAAAAAATAAACTCTATTTCTCATGTTCCATATTGCCCAACATGCAAAAGTAAAAAGTATATTATGAACAAAACCCTGCTAGAACCATAAATTAAAATTGTCTTGCATATTGTTATTATCCCAACAAATATTAATTTGAAGAAAATCATCGATATCTTGCCATACAAATTTACGAAAATTGCAAAAGAGAAAGAGATGATCAACAATTTCCACCCCCTCCTTGCATAAAATACAGTGACTTGGACTAGACCAACCCCTTTCTGACCAAATTCTCCGATGTAAGAATGCAATTTTCCAACACTAGCAAGAAAAAAAAGTTAAGCTTCAAATCCATCTTCCACTTCCAAATTTTAACATGACACCACTTAGGCATAAATCTGTTAAAAAGAGAAAAAATGATTAGTCATAAGCAATATTAGCAGTAACCTGACCTATAGCAGTATTCCAACTCCAAACCAATATGTCATATGTTTCATTAAGTCTTATTCTTTCCCTATTAAGTGATGTAATATATGCACTCTAGTCTAAATCCCAACTTCTGTGAAGCCCCAAGTCTTCATCCTTCATCCAATAGAAATCTGATGGACTCAATCAACTTGGCCTCTTATTCTGAGCAAGAATAACAAAACCAAATTATGCCAAATATTCCAAAAGGGAGTTGGATAACATATAATGTTCCTCTCCGTCTATAAAAGGATCAATCCCAACAAGTATGTTATCACCCCTACAAACTTTCCAAGTTAACCATCTATTAATCCAATGGAAAACTCAAATGATACCATTCCATATGCAAGAAGAACCAACTACATATTTCTTAGACTTGTGAATCCACTAAATTACATAAATACCTTTCATATATTTATATTTTAATACCATATTCCATAGGCCAACATCAAAATTCCCACACCACAAACTTTTCAAACAGAGGGGCATATTGAAAAACTTGAGATTTTTAATATCCCATCCTTGTAAAGTTTTTGGAAGGGAAGGCATTTCCCACTTCATGAAATGGAATTTGTTGATATTCCCAGAGCCATACCACATAAATTGAAAATTGTTCCTCATTATCATATATACAATTGAGTGAGGCATAAAGGCTAAAGAAATCTAGTAAACTAGGATTCCCACTAAAGCTTATTTGATCAAGGTAAGTATTCCTCCCATAAACAAATACCTGAAATTAAAATGCCCTATCTTTTAATCAATCTTTGTTATTAACCATAAATAATCATTTACACTACATTTATTGGGATTTAAGAAACACCCAAGATACTTAAGCCCTGTATCTATATGTTCCACCTCATATGGGAATAAAGTTGAAACCTAATCCATAATTTCATTTTCAACACCATTTCTAAAGAAAATAGATCTAATTTTATTGATTTCCATACCTGTAGTAGGGTAAAAGAAATAAAAAATATCATAGAACGCGAGCCAGTCATCCACAAAACCTTTTCCAAAAAGAATCATGTCATCTACACAAAATAATAGGGTAATATGAAGGATTGAAGAAAATTTGATGCCTGTAATTATGCCTTCCCTTTTAGCCTCAAGGCTCATTCTACTTAAACCTTTAGTGACCAATAGAAATAAACAAGGTGATATAGGGAATACATTCCTTAAATTCATTGAGATATTAAAAAAAATTGTTAAAGAGCCATTAATTAAAACGGAAAAACATGCAAAAGAGACACACTCCATGATCCAATTATTGATTTCAAAGGTATTCCAATTTGAAGGAGAAGAAGCCTTATAAACCCCTAGTTAACCTTGTCGTGGTATTTGGCAAGATCCATCTTCAATACCAAAGAATCTAAATTCTTAGTATTAATAGAATGGAGACATTCTTGTGAAAGCTCTATGGCATCCAAGATTTGTCTGTTAGATAAAAGTCTAAACTACTCCCTAGAGATCACTTCTGCCAACCTAGGATTGAGCCTATTTGAAATTATTTTCAATATAATCTTGTAAACAAGGTTAAAAGATATATATATATATATATATATAGTCTGAGAAATATTGGGGCTTATCACATTTAGGAATCAAAGTAATAAAGGTGGATTTGAGGGACCCCGATACAAAACCAATAATTCTAGAGAATTCAACAACCTCCAATAATTCCTTCCATAGAAGATCAAAAAAATATATGAAGAGCTCCACCGACTAGCCATCTAGCCCAAGGATTTATCCTCTGCAAACTATGACAAAACATCATTCAACTTCATCAAGACTAACTAGTCTCCCAATATCCTGTCCTTCCTACTTAGAAAAGAAAGAGGGATAATGGTTAATCACCTTCAACTGAGAGCTAATACTAGACATACCGTGATCCATAAAATGTCAAGAGAAGAACTCCACAACATCTTTTTCTAACTCAGTTTGAGAGGAGATCCATTCCCCATTTACTGATTTCATATCCCAAATAGAATTAATATTCCTTCTATGCCTAGAGTAACTATGAAAAAACTTAGTATTAACGTCTCCTTGTGCTATCCAAATTTCCCTACTTTTCAGTCTCCAAGATTCTTCATCCCTTTTCAGAAAATTTTCTTTCTTTGCTTCTAACTCTAATAATAAAACCTTATCTTCATTTGAAAGAGTACCAGATAAATTTTCCAATAGAATATCATTAATATGATTATCAATCTCTATCTAATCTAGACTTCTTTTCTTTATCCTTCACCCATTGAACCACTAAGTTTTGTGTACCTTTGAGTTTAGTTATGATTTTCTCCATAGCATCAACCCCCTTATGATAACCGATCAAATGGCAACTAGACCTTAGAAAAATACAAAAATATTCTTGTTTAATTCCATTGTGATTGAATTTAAAAGGATTTTAAAACAAAAATTTTATATTCATATTTTATTTCTATTTTTTTTAAGATTGATTATTAATCGCGATACATTAAGAATTGAAATAAACAACAATTTTACAATCCATTTATTTCTCATCTCATTTTAGTTCATCAACAAATGAAATATTTCAAGAACATCTTAGAAAAAGAATAAAATATGAATATATTTATTTTGAAGTGATAATTTACTTTCTAATTTATGATATTGCAATTATGTCTCTCTCATCTCTCCATTGTATAAGGACCAATCAAGGGAGCGTTTAAACATTTTTTATGATTTAGTATCAACATAATATTTTCATGGAAAACTTTCTAGATGTTGTTATACTTATAAAATATTGAAAAATATCATACAAATAGATGAAAATTTTTGGAAGGTGTCGCCTTTGGGAATTAAATAATTCATTACAAGGGACTACTTAGTGTTGTGGAGGATTTATGAGAGGATTCAAGTTTCCTTATTCTTATGCATGAAAACTTAGTTCAATGGAATTTTTTATAGTTAGTGATGAAAAAAACATTAATTTTGATTTGCATACCTATCCATAATGCTAATTGTAAATCATATGCATCATTTATTATTCGCCATTTTCTTATTTTATATGGATATGTTTTCCTGAAGTATTTGAAAATTTTAATGTTAGATAAAAACAACTGGAGAATAAGAGCCATAGGGTCTATCTTTTAGGGAATTTGTTGGATACAAATTATTATTGACAAAAAAATATTTATGAAAATGAAAATCCATACAACTAACTAAGAACTACCTAGCTTGATGTATATATGGAAATTCAAAAATTCAATTTTGTGACAATAGACTCTAGCTTTTCCATAGCATGTACATTTGATCAAAAACATTGCTCTATTTTGGACCTTTTTATATATGCATCTAGTGTTCATGTATAAAAAAACTTATTAGTATTTATGGAAAATTTATTGCGAATTACACAGGTACATTACCACCTCATAGCTCTTGTTTAAGAATATGTATTACTATGTTAGGATATTAAGATATAAAAAAATTGGAGTCTATAATTTGTGATTGGTGGAGTTTCTATTTTATGATGAGTGGAGTGTTTATTTTTAAAAATATAAAAGAGTTCATAAACTACTCATAAAGCAACAAAATTATTTTAACAATACTGTCTTGAAAAATTAAGATAATAAAAAAATTATTATGGGTGAGTGTAGTGATACTGTCTTGAAAAATTAAGATAATAAAACAATTATGATGGGTGAGTGTAGTGATACTTTAAAAGTAAGAAAATTAATAAACTATTAAGGTAGTGCATTTTCATAATTTTTTAAAATATTTTAGTCTACAATTAATGATAGAGGAGACTATTTACTTTCAAAATAAAAATAAAAAATTATACATTATTCACACAATTTATTTAAGGAAAAAAAATATTTATTCACTATATAAAACATCCATAATAAAATTGAAATACCCATCCTATGTCCCAAATTGTTGAGGTAAAAATTGGAGGTAAATAAATACTGGGAACGTGTAATAGTAGAGTGAAGGAAGTCAAAGAAAATGTCATAGTTTTCATTGTAAAATTCAAACTTCAAAACTATTGATATAGAAGTACAAACAATTAACTTAAATTTAATTATTGATTTAGTTAATATTACAAAATTTATATTATTTTAGAATAAAAAATTAATGATCAAGTATTTCTAATTTTGTATTTATGAACATGTATTATACTTTAATTAAAATTAATTGTTTAATAATTAAATTTTGATAGTTATTCAAAATTTGAATTTACAATCATTAACATAAAATTTAATTTAGTATCAAAGAATTAAAATATATATTTTTATTCATTAAAAAACTCATTTTATTTTTTATTTTTTACTAATAAATAAGGTTTTATGAAACCAAAAAAATAAAAAATAAAAACTATTCATACTTTATATTTAATTATTCATTAAAAACACTCATTTTTTATTTTTATTTTTTACTAATAAATAAGGTTTTATAAAACAATAAAAATAAAAAATAAAAAATATTCATAATTTATATTTAATCATGTTATATAAAAAACATAAAATGAGCAAATCATCTATGAAAATAAAAAACAAAAATGTTCAAAATTACATATATGTAAATAAAAAACAAACAAAAAATGCTTAAAAATTATGTCACTTAAAAAAATCATGGAATACATAATCTTTTAGAACGTTTCACATCATTAAATCCATCCATTATCTACGTAAAATAAACCATCTAAACTATTCGTACAATGTTAACTTAGCTTTTTAAATTAAAAAATTCCAATTTTGTACATGGATAACTTGTAACTAAAAAATCATTACTATATTTTAAAATTCAAAATTTATGTCATTTAAAAAATCATGGAATACATAATCTTTTAGAACGTTTCACATCGTTAAATCCATCCATTATCTACGTAAAATAAACCATCTAAACTATTCGTACAATGTTAATTGAGCTTTTTAAATTAAAAATTTCCAATTTTGTATATGGATAACTTGTAACTAAAAAATCATTACTATGTTTAAAAATTCATTGTCATAAAATAAGTATAGATCTATCTATTTATATTTGTTTAATATGTAAATATATTGTGTGTTATTTTATGTAAATTTTGGTTTAATAATGCCTTAACTTCTATATAGTATAACAAGAAGTGTTAAAATTAAATTGGTGTTTATAGAATAAATTTTTTATTTACTAAATATTTTATTGTTTTATTAAAGTGTCACATGTAACTCCAATTCTAGATTGAGTAAGGAATTACTATTCTCCCTACTTCCCCCTCATACTAGGCTGGAAAAAACACCTGTCCCCAAAATGATGAATTTCCATTTATCTTGCTTAGTTTAATTGCTTTGCAATTATATCATTTTGTTTTTTTCTAAAAATATTTTATTTTAATTCAAAAGAACACAAAGAATTGATATCAAGCACTTTCCTATACCAACATATGCTCTAGTTTTAGAAATTAAAAGATATCCAGATTTATCTAATTAAACTTGAATCCATAGTTATCCCAGCCCCATTATAAAATTTAGATGATCTCAACATTTTAATGGAAATGGAAATTTTTTAATTAAAAATAATTCATCCATCCTCCAAAATCATGTGTCAATTCCCTTAATTCCCTTTGTTGATTAAGTATTCTTACATTAGTGCCAAGTTTAGCATCCCTTTTTAGTGTAAATGTTTTCCGAGTTGAGTGGAACAATTGGATGCTAAACCTTGCACGTTGTGGACAATTTTTAAAGTGCATAAAATTGCACCATTTTTATTATCCTAAATAGTTTCCTTTTTAACATCCCAAATAGCACTAGGTTTAACATTCTATTTAGCAACCAGATTACCACCAGGTCTAACATCCCATTTAGATTCCTCTTTAGCACCCAATTTGGCACAATCATGCCAAGATTTCCTCCTTTTTGAACGTCGAATTTGACACCAAGTTAGCATCTATTTTACTTCTATGTTTACTTCCACATTAGCGCCAAGTTGGAATCCATTACAGTCCAGTATTGCAACCATGTTTTCTAGCACATTAGTGCCATGATTTTCTTTCACATTAGCACCAATTTTTTCTTCCTGTGTCATTCCATGTTTTGCTTCCTCTTTAGCGTCATGTTTTTCTTTCACATCGATATCCAGTTTTGCAACCATGTTTGCTACCACAATAATGCCATGTTTGGCTTCCTCTTTAGTGCCAAGTGTTGCATCATTTTTAAAGCCTAGTTTTGCATTCCTATTTATGTCCACATTAGAGCTATGTTTGGATTCCACAATGATTCCATGTTTGACAACCACTTTAGATTTTAGTATAGCATCCATTTTTGCTTCCACAATAGTGTCGCATTTTGCTTCCCATTCAGCATCTAGTTTTGCTTCTTCAATAGCACCAAAATTGACTTCCAAATTATCTTATATTTCATTAATTTCAATAGTTCTCATATTTCATTTATTTCATAGTTCTCATATAACATAATGAAACTTACAAATTAAACAAATATCACAATTTAAATTAGCATCATAATAATTATGAAGAAACTTAAGACAAAATTTGGTAGCATTTATGTGTCTAGTAGTAATTTCATCTTATTTATTAATTCTTCGTCAAAAGATCATGGACAACTTCCAATATATACAATTTTACAAGGAATAACATCATCATTATCTTTCATAACAATAAAAGTAAAATGTAGATCATTATTCATCTCATACAAATCATTAGAATAAAGTAAAAATAACTAGTGAAATTTATATAATAAAAATACCAACTTAACTTGCTAACAAATTATAGTTATTGCATTTAGTTTCTTCACACATTTTTCACTTTCTTTTCACATTTTTCTAGTGTTATAAACTCCTTCAATATATTGATAAACCTTTATATTACTAGCAATCGCCCCAGAAGGTGCAAATGAAACCTGAAAATAAATTTAAATAATAATGTAATACAAATTTTGGAAAGTTTCAAGAGTAGGCCCTCCCACCTTAATAGTCACATGTTTCGACATTAGGAAAACTTCCATTGCTTAGTCTGTATCCTCAATCTCTTCATTTCTGCTTCCATGGACACATTAGTAGGTTGTGAAATTCAAGCTTCTCCAATGCTATGTTTTCTCTCTAGTTGTTGTTTTCCATCTTGAGATTGGCAACTTTTAGCTTTTCTATGTCTTCCTCATCCCTAGAATTAGCAACCACAACTTTTACAAGGGCATTTGGAATTTTTTCATGTGCACAAGATTTTTCCTCTAGTTTTTTGTTTATTGAATCATTACATTCCAATGAAATTATAGAGTCGGAATTTGGGGTAGTGCCAAGTGACTTTTCCAACTGTTCATTTTTTTCTACAATGGCACGTTCTCTACATTTCACATTTTCATTTTCTTCCTTGAACTTCTGCAATTAATTCTCATTGTCCATCTGAGAGGCCTTGAGATCTTGCACTTCCATCTTCCTCTTTACTAATTCCTATGATTGTGACATTGAGCTTGAATTCATCTTCTTAGAGATGTCATCAATTTACCCTCTCTTTCATTAGATTGAGGCATGATTTCCTTTGCTTCTACCTTACAATCATCAACAGGTTCTTTGGCATGATCTGCCTCTGATCTAGCCTCACTCAACATTGCTTCAAAATTTCTCTTTGTAGCTTCCAAAGAAACCCTCTATTGCTCAATTTCAATTCTTCCACTCTACACCTCTTCATAATCAGCTTGCCCAACTTCTGTAGTAGTTTGGTGAAGATGGAATTCTGTATTTTCCATTTCCTTCTTATTTGTTTCCTTCTCCTCCAACTTCTTTTGAAATAATCTCTTCCTCTCTCTTATGTAGTTAAACCATCGTTGATCTATTTGTTTCAAGGTCAATATGCAAGGATTGCATAGTTTCTATAAGAGAACCCAAATCGGATTTTTCATTTCCATATCTACCTTTGTTTCTTCAAGCTCTACAATTATTGATGTCATGGATTCCAGTGCTCTATTCTTCTCACCTTTTTCTCCCTTAATCTTCATCCTAGCTTCCTCTAGATTAAGGTTAGTTTCACGGGCTATCATGGAAGCATTTGATTCATATGTTTTTTCTTCTTTGAGCTTAGATATGAACATTTAGAAAAGCCTATTAGAGGAAATTTGGATGAAAAATGGGCCTCCTAAGGAAAATAATAAAAAATGCCATGTAGCCATTTTTTTATACTATTTCACTTTTATTGAAGTTGCCTAGGGTTATTTCACTTTTATCAAAGCTACCTTAAATATATAATTTATATTAAAATCAATTTATGATGACGAAGTTTGATGTAGTGTTTTCACCCAAAATAAGAAAATAAAATTAAATACACAATTCCATCTTAAAAGTGATTTGAATTTTATGGTGTATAATATTATTATTATAATATATTAATTATAATATAATAGTACTAAATATTAATATGAGTTATGATATTATTTAAAATTTATTAGACTCAATTTTGATGTTATTATAAAATATTAATTATAATATATTATTATTATATATTAGTTATGATATTAGTTAAAGTGTTTAAACCCATTTTTTTTACGGTTATTATGAAATATTAGATTAAATTAACTACTATTACTATTTAATATTCGTTACATATCACCATAGTTGCATGGGTATCGCTCCCGGGATTTTGGCAACCTGTACCCGACATTTCCCTGCTTCCTTCCAGGAGCTTGGGAGTTGGTACGAAATGTTCCCTTTTTTATGGGAGCTTCTTTGGGAACTTGGGAGCTTTCCATGAGCTTTTTGGGAACTTGATTTTTCCTCTCCCCTTTTATTGGGAGCTTGTAGAAGCTCTCAAATAGACAGGGAGCTTCTACAAGATCCCGGCCATGTGAAGACCAAAATTATAAGAAAAGTATTGAAAATCAATTCAATGATTAAAGTTTATTGTGTCAAGAAATCACCAATAACAAAAATTTCAATTGAATCTATCAATAAGGTCATTTTATTTTTATTTTTAAGGTTATATAAATAAAGAGGGCCCACACCTCTTAAATGTTTAGGTCCATTCACACTCAAAATATATGTTGCAAGTGTACTTAAGTGAATACAAATGGATCTTTTACAATGTTAATATATTGAACAACTTTAATTCATATCTCAAATTATTATAGCTAGCTTACATTATTCATATTGACTAATATAGAAATTTAGGATCATAAACCATTTCAATCTCAAGATACCAAAAAAATTGAAAGTTTCTTAGTTGAACTTAAAACAATCAAGTTCATTGACATTAGAAGTGAGTAATAGTTACCATAAAAAAATGCGGAGGCACCCAAAGACTAAGCACTGTTAGGAGCAATAATATAGATGGAGTTTGAACAAGGAATTAGAAAAATATTGAATCTTATTATTTATGAAGCTATTGGTGCTTCGTACATATATATGCAACCTTCCTTTACAAATTCGTACAATGAGATTTGTATAATGTGGACCTAAAGGAGTGAGCAAATTTAAAAAGAATGAATTCGTGATACTACTAGAGGATTCATAGGATAAAATAGTTTAAGCTATGAAATTAATCAATTATGTTTTTTAACTTTATCTTTTTTAAATATATTTTAAAAATTTAATATATATTAGTTAAACATTATTAGACCCAACTTTTGACGGTTAAAAATATTAATTATAATATAACATTATTATATTTTAGTTATAATATTAATTACTATTACTATTATATGTTATTTATTGGTCACATATTGCCTAAAATATGACCAAACTTTTGACGGTTATTATAATAATATTAATTATAATATATTATTATTATTATATATTAGTTATAATATTAATTACTATTATTATATATTATATATTGGTCATGTATTACATAAAACATGGATGGGTAGTTGACTAAGTAGTATTTTTGGACAGAGTTAACGTTATTGGACCGAGTAATATTTTTCCACAGAGTTAAAATTATTTGACTCATTAATATTTTAACCGAGTTAAAGGTATTGGATCCATTAATATTATTATATATTAGTTATGATATTAATTATTTTTAATATTATATATTACAAATGGGAGAAGTATTATCTAAAATCCGTTAGCATATTAATTTCATTTTCAATATCCAAGATAATTTTGGGCACCTTGGGCAAGTGGTAGATAAATTATATTATTAAAATCATTCACCTATCCCCAAATTTATATTAAAAATTTGTTTAATACTTATATGGTATTTCAAATTTAAAGAAATTTCATTGGCTAACAAATGATGACATGGAATTTGAATTAGGGTTAAAAGGCCCATTTTGAGTTGAAATTTCCTATGTTTAACCCTCCCCAGTTTTTGAGTAGTTGTATGCATATGTTTAACCCTCCCCAGTTCTTGAGTAGTTGAAATCGAGACAACCACATCCATTGTGTGTTGTCTTTTTCAACAACTTTAACAAAAATAAATTATATTAGTATTAACATTTATTAAAATTAAAATTGAATTATATTTATGTAGTAGCAATAAAGATATATAAACTAAATGTGTGTACCCCTACCAATTCATGGCAGTAAGAAACGCCTAGTTCTACAATATTTTTCAGTTGCACCAACCCTCGTAAGATCTTTGGCTTCACACAACTATGTTCCTATAACTTCTCCATCGACCTCAAATGTTCAACACAAAGCAGCTCGTCTAACATAGAGAAGCCATAAACATCTAGTTCTCGAATCTTTGTGAGGGGGACAAGGCTCATTATGTTCTTCAACTTCACAAATTGAAGCATGAGCAACTCTTCCAAAGATTCAAGTTTTTCAATGCTTGGTATCTCATGAAATTCTTCACACCAACAAATATTTAGCATTTGAAGTTTTGAAAAACCTATCACTACCATTGTATTTTGCTCAATTTAGGAGAACCGAGCAATTGCATTTTTATGAGAGCATTTGGAAATGTTCTAACCTACACTAGATATTTTCATTCTATAAATAGTATAAAAATTCATGGATAAAAGAAGCACAACATCTCAGGGGATGTGACAATTTTTTTCTTAAAAACCAGGAAACTCTTATCGTGACCTTCTCAACAGATAAGAGATATCTTCATAAGAAAAAGTTACTAAAATAAAGGTTACCTAATATTATGATATGATAAAAATGTTTGGAAGGAAGTGGCTACAATTTATAAACATGATATCCTTGCCAAGTAAAACATCCTCGAAGAAGAAATATACGAGTGGAATCCAAAGAATTGAGATCATCTCTCCTACTTCAAATTATCACTAAATGGGCATGGGCATGTACACTAGCATATTGAATAATACCCTCACAATGAATGCAATACTATGACAAATAGTATATTAGCAATTGCTCCAAAGGTGCAATAAAAGGCCGAAGAAAAATTGAATATACATAAATTGAATATACATAAATTGAATTGAAGAGCAATATCTCATCCTAGAATAAGTGCACAATGAAAGAAAAACATTTCTCGGTTCAAAAACAATATCTAACTAAACTAAAAACCAACCTAGAAGTGTTTTTATAATGTTTCTTGATGTTTGAATATAGATGATTATCATACTTAAAGTCATAAATATTTTAAATTTATATTTACAATAATAGTTGTAGACAATGTTCTCTTAGTTTGTAAGAACATAGAGAAATGAACCAAACCTAACGAAACGAATTTGATAAATGTTATTGTATATTTATATTAAAAAGTTAGAGAAACAAAAATAAATGTTAAATTTCAGCATCTTCACACTTCACATTGTATGGTAATTTATGTGATGTGCAAATGAAGTTGTTATCTGTGCTACTTGGTAATATATTTTTTTCTCATTAAGGAAGATTGAGTAATATATGAGTTTTGACAACTCTTTTTGTATGTAGCTAGTGTTTTTTTTTTCAATTTTGAGCAAAGACTTTTGATATGATGGTGAGTAGTTGTGACTTTTGAGGGTAGCTTCTTTCTCAAGACATTTGGGTCTTTAGTTTTCTTGGGATATTTTAGTCTAGGTGAGATAGCTAGCTGAAGGTGGAATCTTTCTGGAAAATTGTAATTATGTATGACATAACTTTTTATATTATAAATTTGTCTTTTAGCTTTGAAAAAATAAACATTAAAATTGAACACTTTTCATACATTACAATGCTTTATAAATATTACATGGTAAAATTACTTTAAAAAATGTAAGTATATTTGATTTTGTATATTCATATTGAAAATGTACATTATCCTCAACACTTTCTAAATAACACATGGTAGACTTACTTAAAAATTGTAAGTCTATTTGATTTGATTTTGAAGTTTACATAGAAATAGAGTATTTGATTTTAAATTCCCTAATATTAAAGTGTTATTGTATTTTGTAATGAGAATCTATGACCATTCTTACCTACTTTTCACTTCAAAATGTAATTTGTATTTTAGAGGAGGAATGCACATGTTTTGACCATTAAATGAATTTACACTTACAATGAAAGCATGAATTTACTTGAATCATTCTTTGTTGAAGTTATTGCAATTGTTACTTTGGCTATCATAAGTGGTAGAAATGGAACAATCCTAATATACATTGAGAATGTACCCTAATTGTTTTTAAAGAATGGATCAATTTCTCCAATCCTTGGGTAGCTCCCTTTTGAACTCCTCTTAATCCCTCCAAACCATTATAATTGCAGAGATGTAACAATCTCCCTTTCCATTATCAATTGAAAAGATGATCCATCTCCTCCTCATAATCGCCAAATATATTCCTTCATGATCCACTCTTAATCATTCTTTAAATCCTTTAACTAATATTTTAATAGTCTTAGCGGTTGTTATGGATTCTTTATTAATCTTTATTATTTCCTAAAAGCATTCTACTTGTTACATAACCTTCATATATAGAATAACACATTGATAATATAAGATAAAATATATCAATAATAGTATTACACTTTCTAGAATATATCCATGTGCATTTATTTAAGTTGCTTTGTATTTTCTTTAATATGTGGAAAAATTATATATATATGTGTGTGTGTGTGTGTGTGGGATGGTTAACGTCCACTCAGAACAAACTTTGGTCTATCAAACCTAAAGCAACGAATTATTTAGTTTGTTTTAAAAGTGTATTCTTATGCTCAAAGAGTTTGGAGAGAAGCCTCTCGAGTTCACTATAATATATATATATATATATATATATATATATATTCATAAAAAAGAATTTGATATTTTATCCTAGTACTTTCTCTTCAAATATGTTTGGAGACAATATATATATTTAGCATTAAAAAATACAATATTTCTCTCTTTTTGTTTTTGTCTCTTAAAATAACCTTCGAGTAGGAATATTTCTCACTTGATATCCGAGATGATTGTAGTAAAAAGAAGGAAACATTAGCTTCTTTCTTTTGGGAGCTCTAGAGTTGATTTCTCAACATCCCATGCCTAAATTAAAATAATTATTCATAGTGAACGATCGCTTAGTTTAACTTAGGTTTAACACCAAGATGACATTAGTTATTGATATGCTTGGCTTTCCAACTATGTTCAACTTCCCTTAGCGGTTTCGTTCTGTAGCGGAGTCAAGCCCTTCCATTTCCCAAGTCTACCAATGCTATTTACAACTTAGAAAAATAAATAACATTACTTACAGTGTTTTATCTCCCTTGAGCTTCAAACGGGATAGTTGCACAATCACATTCACCTTTGTATTCTTCATTGTAAAAGAATTGAAATAACTTAGGGGATGTTACAAAAAGTTTGATAAAAATATAAGAACTGGTTTTATAGTTAAACTATAAAAATTATTAATAACTATTATGTTCAAATAAATTTTACTTTCAATCGGAAAATATTATGTATATTGAATTTTAAAATCTATTTGTCCAAGTAAAATTAAATTGTAAAAATTAATAATACTTATTATTCTCAAATAAATTTTACTCTCAATTGGAAAATATTATGTATATTGAATTTTAAAATTTATTTGTCCAAGTAAAATTTACTTTCAACTAAAAAAGTAGCAATCTATTGCTCTTATTTTCATTATTATTATTTTTCAATTTTTTGATTAATTCTATTTTATTTTTAAATAAAAATTAAGTAAATAAATAATTAAAAAATATGTTTAATATTTTCAAAACCTAAATTATGTTTTAGATAAATATTTTATTTTAATTTATAATTTAAATTCAAACATTTAAATAATTATAATTAAAAAATATATATTGATATTTTAAAAAAAATTAGTTAAATATTTTAATTTAATTTATAATTTAAATTCAAACATTTAAATAATTATAATTTAAAAAGAAATGTATTGATATTTAAATAAAAAATCAATTTAAAAAGAAATATATTAATATTTAAAATTTTTGTTAATTTAAAAAAAGTTTGATAAAATGATGGTGATGATGGTTAATGTCCCCTGAGACCAAACTTTGGTCTATTCAACCAAAAGAAATGAATTAATTAGTTTGATTTAAAATTGTATTTCTATGCTCAAAGAGCTTGGAGAGAAGCGTCCCGAGCTCACTATAATTTTGGCAAGTTAAAAGGCTAGGAAGGTCGTTATTGCAACAAAGATTATGGAACTCAGATCTAATGTAGGTGTACGCAGGTACTCTAAGAGGAAGTGATTTTCATCTTCAATGTTCATATTATCATAGAGATGGTAGATCCTTTCCACCCATGGTGTTTTAGGACCTGCGCAATGACCTGTTTCACTATGGAGCTCATGGGAGTTCGTTCATATCTTGGCTATGTTACTTTTTGCTTTCAACTAGTTAAAAATGAGAGAATATACTTTTGGTTTTCTAGAGTAGGGTTGATGACCTCCTTGTAATATCTTAGTTTTAGACACTAGATCTTTATCACACCACATTTTCTCTTTAAACTTAGAAGTAACAATATTTTTAATGTTATTAATATTTTGCAATGCAACAGTTTCATCGATCTCCCAATGGTTTTTAACCAGGCCCTCGTATCTTTATACCAACCTCTCTTGAGTCTTAGGTGGTTTTGGATGCAATTTAAAGCTAGCTTAGGAAGTCTATGGTCTCCTATGTTATTGATTTTGTGTTTGTATAATAGGATCCTAGTCATAACGAGGCTCTCGATAGGGGAAAGAACCACTTCTATAAGGAGAATAGGGTAGGGTGTATTACTTTTAATTTTTAGGTTATACGTTATAAAATGTTGTTGGATTTGCTCAATATTTCTCTAGGATTCTCTAGAGATGATGCAAACCCAACCCTCATACCCATACAAAATAACAAGAGTGACTAAAGTTTCAAAGAGGAGCTTCTTTTTATCCCACATCATAAGGTTTGCTGCTTTACAACTATTTTCGAGACCAAAATAAGCTTTCAACCCTCCATTAATCCTTTTCTCAATGCTATAATTCTAGTTGAGCTTGTGATGAATATCAATTCCTAGATATTTGTAAGAAGACACTTCCTCCAAGTTGCTATTGTCATACACAAAATTAGCATAAGTGTCCTTATTGGATTTGATAATTATAACTTTTGTTTTGTCGGTATTAACAATCATCCCCATGGTAGAGAAAAAAAACTTAAGAAGTCTTAGCTGGTTATCAAGATCAGATGGACACATTGCCAAAAGAACAATATCATCAACATAGAGAAGAAGGATGATGACTATTCCAAATAAGATCATGACAACACAACCTGCTTCCTCTAAACAACCTTCTAGCTTATCAATGTAAATGCCAAATAAGGTAGGGGAGAGGGGGAAACCTTGTTTAACTCCAATATTACACTTAGTATCTTTCGAGCACCCCTCGTTGTTCTTAAACTTGGGAATGACATTATTGTATAAAATTATTGTGGCAGTTCTCAACTCGAAAGGAACCTTTAGTTCTTCTAATTTGTTCCATAGTTTTTTCTAGGTACTGTATCGAAAGCCTTTCTAAAGTCCACAAAGCAACAAAAGATAGTGGCTTTATCATTACGAAATTCCTCCACAATGATCGTGAGCGTAACGAGGTGATTCATTGTTGAGTACTTCCTTCTAAAAATGGCTTGGCCTTTATCCCGCTTACCTTCATTTTCAAGCCATACACTGAGCTTCTTTTCCAAAATAATACCATATAACTTGGCTAAGAGAGGGATAATCATAATTTTCCAATAGTTAGAGGGGTTATCTGTATCCCCATTTTTAAAAATAGGGATAATGAGGCTCTGAGTCCATGGTTTAGGGAACCCTTGTTTGACCGCTTGATTGAATAGCTTGTGGATGTGAGGGATGAGGACAAGACCTCCTGTTTTTAAGATTTCTACCTGGTAACCTTCAATGTCCTTAGCTTTTCCATTTTCCATATGCTTAACCCCAAAATCTATGCCTTCTAATGAGAAAACTTCTTCCATTGTGAGCAGGGTTTCAAAGTTATCTATGACTTTTGGGGATTCATAAAGCTTTTTAAGATAGGAATTCCAGTCATTAAAAGCAATTTTATTATTATCTTTAGTTTTGCTAGTCAAAATCTGCCTCCAGAATTTCTTAGGAGCCACCTTAGAGAGGTGTAAGAGATTTTATTGTCTTTTATGAATATATTGCATTTTTTTCCCTTTTAGTTAGGTATTTGCATATTTTTATCATCAATTTTAAGAGACTCATCAAGAGCCTAGTATTAGCTTTGTATATATTTTAATAATATTTTTTTAAATTAAAAAATATTATATATATTGAATTTTAAAATCTATATAATTGACCCTTTTTCAATTAAAAAATAATTAGAAACACGATGTATATTGTTATTATTTTTTTTATCATTATTATTATTTAAAATAAAT
>LPNX010205903.1:100578-125774 GCA_001517045.1 Pseudotsuga menziesii
ATACTATGGGCTCAAGACTACTCTCTATTCTGGGATTTCTGGCTCCACTATAGACAAATGTAGACAAATGGCTATTCTGGATTTGCACATTCTCGGCTCTATTGGGCAGGGGCTATCTAGCTCCACATGGATAAAATATTGGATTTGTGTCTATTATACCTATCCGAGTGCTAGTTTTTGTGACTGAATCATCTATAAATAGTTTTTTTGCAAACATTGACATAGTGGGAATTTGACAATTTTGGACTATTCAATCATTTTCTTAATTTCTCATTGTTGGATGCACCTTATGGTCCTATTGACCCACTTTTGTAGGTTTTTGTTGGGCATTGATAAAATTATCTTATCTTATTTGATTACATTGTGTTTTAATATTTTTATCTCTTTTATAATTTTTTGTTTCTTTGCTAGAATTTCTAAAGGACCACACCCAACTGATTAGATTTTAAGTATCTCCTCTCAACTAGCTCACCCCTAAAGGGAATTGAACCTGAGAGACCTTGTTTACGAGCCCCACACCTTAACTAAATAAGATAAAAAGAACTGACCCATCTTTTATAATATTTATCCCTTTATACATTTTATTGTTTCCATTATTTTCCTCTTTTTACATATGTTCATAACAAACTACACTCTTAACTTTTATTAATACAAAACTATAGTTAAATCCCTACCTCACTCCTAACACAATTCTTTAATTCAATCACTTGTTTTTAATCACCTTTAATTTTATCACTTACTTTTTATCTCCAATGTAACTATTGGTTTTCTTGGTTAAAATAACCACCCCTTCCTTTTTATCACCAATGTAACTATTGGTTTTCTGGTTTAAAATAACTATCACTTCCTTTTTATCACCCATGTAACTATTAATATTCTTGTAACTATTAGTATTCTTGTTTAAAATAACTCATAATGCGAGAGAATTGATATTTGTCTTAGAGTTTTCTCAAAGGTGTTTTGACTCGACAAAACAATGTTGCAAATTAGGACATATTAAACAGCCTTTCATAGATTCATGGTCACGGAATATCAACTAAAACCCATCCATCGATCCCTAGCTTCGAACAGGACCTAGAGTGAAGAAAGGAGTGAGAATTTCGCAAGAAATGATGAAGAAAGGGAAGTATCTATGGACTAAGTTTTAAAATGTTATAGCTACCATCATTATAGCAGAAAACACAACAAATGATAAGATATTATCGGGGAGCTATTAGCGTCCATATCTCTGGCAGTGTAGTTATAAAAATGATGAGTTTGGGATCAAATGGATGGGAAGAATCTAAAATATATGGACAATATGCAACTTCCTTGTCATGAATTACCTCTAGTTGTACCAGATTCAGAATGGGATGATTAATTTGTCTATGGATGAGTTACCAAACAAGAATCAAACAAGAATCAAACAAGAATCTTAGCGGTTGTAACATGTTGCAAGAAGCCTTGATAACAATGGTTGCAACATGTTGCAAAGAAGTTGGTTTAGCCAACCTTGTGAAAATTGTGATTCTCTACATCATCATCTATATTTTTATGCTCTTACGATAACAATTCACTTCTACATTTGAATTATAAACAAACATCATGCCACTTTGTGAGATCCCACTAGATGAGATGTAAATTCAAGCATGTTTCTAGCCAACTTAGGTCTTACAAATTATCTTGTGGCTTCTAGTCCCTTTCGATTTTGATGCCAACCTCATATTTCATCCTTCATATATTCAACATACTTATAATTTATGCTTTTACAATAACATTCTCTTTTTCTACCTTTTGAGCTATAAACAAACTTTATGCCACTAGGAAAGAACCGAATTGGAGGAAATGTAAATTTGAGCATGTTTGTTGGAACCCACTTAAATCTAAAAAATGATCACGTGGCTTCTAGTCCCTTTTGTTTTCAATGAAAAACTTGTCATATTACATCCTAATTACAATGTTACTATTAAAAGTGGAAGGTGTAGCTTCAATTTATGATCTAGCTCTTAACAAGATGTTTTTTTGGAGTAAAACAAATATTTCTTGCAGGGCTCCTAATTACCCTATGGTCTTCTTCAAAGTTTTCTCCTAGTTAGGCGTCTTTTATTCATTTCCAGTGTGAGTTTGGAGTTAGCTTAGATCCTTTGTCAATTTTGGACACTTGTTTTGGGTGTATTTTGCTATCTTGGGAGCTTCAACATGGGTTTCTAGATGGTCAATGTGGCATGGAATTTTGGAACAATTATCTCTTCCTTTGTTTGCAAGATTTCTCTTCCTCTTTCCAAAAATTGTCACATACTCAATGTATTTAGATTGATCGATAGATTTGAAATATAAACCTAGCTCCAAAACCCCCCATTTGGTGTGAAATAAAATGCTTTTCCAAATATCCATTTCAATTGAAATCTTAGGGAAATTCCAATACCCACCTTTTCAAATACAAGAATAATATTCATTGATGCAGCTATTGTAGCTCACACATTTTAATATTTTTAACTCAATAAATGCACCCTTTAACATCAAAATTATTTTCATATAGGTAATAACACTATCAAGAAACACATTCAAGCAAAATGGTACAAAATTTCAAATGCATAAGAAATAGGGAATCAAGGCAGGAACAACTACCAAGGTATAGGAAGTCAACTTGAATTCCACACCTGTGTTGAGTATAGGATAACAACCATGTTAATATACATAGATGAGTTCATGCAGAAATATGGTCCAGCTCCTGTCCTCTAGCCTGGATCATTCAGACACTCTGAATTGGCTCAGAACATTGTTTGTTGCAAGTTACCAATCGAGTTTGAGCCTCTGCATTTTCTACAAGTCTAGCTCTCTTGACACTCTCTTACCTAAATTGAGCATCCTTTCATTTGTTATGAGTTTGAAATTGTCCTAAACATCAATTTGTGGAAAAGTCCTTGCAGATACAATGGGTAACCAATATCAGTCCATCATATGCATCCTTGCATTTGTTATAAATATGATTCCTAAATTTTCCTCCAATTCCCATTGTATCTTGGTCCTTGCAATTGCAAATCTCTAGCCCTTCTTAGTTGTGCATTCACTGTTATATTTCTTCTCAAATCTCCTCGGCATTGGAATACTTGACAAAAAATTTCAACACACAATTGCTTGAATCATCAACTCGAAGCTCTAGTAGATTACAAATCCTATAATGCATTCAATGTCTATCTAATGTGAGTCCAAGAAATATCTATGTTTGATCCCTTTTTTAGCAATGCATTCAACGTGTTGCTTGGCTTCTTCCACTGTTGTAATTCTTCTCAACTCTCCTGTAACCAAAATCTCAACAAGCAATTCCTCAAACTGCCAACAAGAATCTCTAGTATATGAGACTTACAAATTATGCAACAATCTTCAACAATCTTCATTCATCAATCACCAGGAATAAATAGAATACAACATTACATCAAGCATCACAATCAGTGACATTAATAACACCTTGAACCTAGCAATTTGATCTACTAAGCATTGATTTATTTACATGTATTTCACCTATGATAAAATGCTATTGCATGCAACTCATATGCTATATTTAACATCAGGGCCCTAGTATGGAAGGCATCTGTGTAATTGGGGAACCATAATTAGCAATTTGATCTACTGAAAAATGATTTATTTACATATATTTCACCGACACCTATTATAAAAGGCTACTGTGTGCAACTTGTATGCTATATTTAGCATTGGGGCCCTTGTATGGAAGGTATTTGTGAATCCTATATTTCACCATAATTGCATTGCTTTTTGGATAAAGAATGTTTTATCCTTTACAATTCTGAATTAATTATCATATATTCTACCTGAAATTGAGAAATATGAAGATCTGTACAATCTGTTTTTTGAAAGAATTAAACTTCAAATGTACTTATAATTTTGGTATTGGTGGAAGTTGCTCATGCTTTGCATGTTAAATTGGAATTTTAGAGATGGAGGTTCATACTCCTAGTGCACAAGTTATACCTAAAGCGGTTCAAAAGACTATTAATAAAGTTGCTTATCTCCTAAGCAAGCCTTCCGTAGCAAAGTTTGCACGCAACAAGTTGTCCAAACAAGCAAATTCAAGACGAAATTGCACAATAGAAGTTAAAAATACTAAACAGGCCATAGACAGGCAAGTTTTGTCAGGAAAATGTAGTAATCCCATTGTATGTGGTAAATACCAAGTAAGATATATATTATCCATTAATGTCCATGTGTAATAATGTAATTTTCAAATATTGTGCTGAAAAGCTTGAAGGGGGGCAATTACAGCAGGTGACATGCTTGTTTAATTGAATGTTCATTTTGTTGATATTGTTTTTGTTGAATTCTTTTAACATGCATTGTGCGGATGGGTTATGTTTAGGATAGGGAGAGCAATGCATGTTTGGTATAGAGAGAGGGTTGCATGTCTGTTAGTTTTATACTTTTATTTTAATTTTTCTTTCAGATTCTTAAAGTAAAAGAACACATTTTTCAACACAAAACAAATCCAAACAAAGGTTGAACTACTTCTATCGATAAAAACAATGAAAGAAAATGGAACTCAGCCTTGAAGGTAGAGTGTGCTTCTGTCAATCCTACATCTTCGATATTTTATGCATATTCCTTTCCTACCTAGTGTAAATTGTGATAATGACCATGATTTTTTGTAGTTAGCGAAATTTTATTTCTATTTTCTTTTGTTGTTGAAAAGGTGTTTTTTTTTAGTGTAGAACATCTAAGCAGCTCCACAAGCAATCCCTAGCTCATGTAAGAACAATATCATTCATCTTTCCTTAGTGTTTTAAGTGGTCAGTGTCCCTAGTGTCTCATTGTAGAAGAAATCTATTTCAGGATGGTACTGGTGCACCTTTTCAAAAGTACAAAACATTAATACTCACAATACCAAAGGATCTCGGACTTGAAATAGCTCAGATAAGTTGGCCTACAAGGTATATTGTGGAATCAATTGTTTGTAAACTCTCAAGTTTGTGTGAATGTTAAATTGCACTAGTGCATTTGGTTATCTACAAGCAAACCATAAGGGCTTGAAAAGAAACATACATTTCTGACATATTCTTCTCTTATTTATTCAGTTTTAAGAGTGCAGATGGGCTTGCAGAAGAGATGCTTGCCAAAATTACAAAGTTCAAAGCACGCCCACTCAACAAAAAAGTAAGTATGCAAAAAAAACTATTACAAGATAGTTTTCATTTATTTTCATTCCACCTGAATTTTCATACATGTTCTCATCCTTTTTGTAATTTGCAGATATTGGAGGCTCCACTGTTGCCACCATTGCATAAGACTGTTCCTCAATTACTAGAGTTTCAGGTTCAGTTTGGGCGCCAAACACATTCAATACATTTTATCTCTTTATATGCATCTTAACACATGGTCAAGCCTTTTAGAAATTCTTTTTGGATCAAGTTAAATATTGTTTTGGCTACAACTTGACAGGAATTCCATTTGAAGACAATGGAGAGGTCTTTGCAACACTCTTTTGCTTCGTCATCTGCAGATTCAGCTGTGGTAAGGAATTCATCTTAACCCCTCTCATGGTATTTGGGGGTTTTCATGCAAAACATGTTAACAACCAGATTCAACTATAATTTTTAGCATGCTAATTATGGAGAGAAGGAATTTCATGCCTTAAACGACAGATTCAAGGGGTTTTCCCATGTAATTTGTGATGGATAAGAGGAAATGTCAAAGAACAGAGAAATATGAAAATAAATGTTTTGGTGTCTACAATTGGTTTCCCTAGATTTTGAATAAATCATCTTTCTAAATGCAGATTCTAGATAAGCGACAGTTTGAATTAGTTGCTGGAGGTGTTGTGATTGAGCCCAGACCACCACACTTGGAAACTACTTTGCATGGACATCCACCAAAGTGAGTGGTGATTTTTTGAAAGCCACTAATCTTTTATGTATAAGTTAGAGGAAGGAAAATCAGAAATATATCATAAGATGTTCTTCAAGAGCAATTTGAATTTCTATGTGACACTATCATATATTTTTCATTCGTGCCCTTTGAACAGAGGCTATAGAGACAACACCAACAACATTTTTTCACTCACATCTCTTTTATTCTGGCCCTTTTTTTACCATCAATAGTTTTCTGAGTTCTGATTGAGCCCAGGCCTGTTGGAGACATTTACCATCATACACACTCTTTCGGTCAAATTGGCCTAGTTAAAACACTATCCTAAGTTTAATTGACATCAGTGGAGCATTAATTACCATCATCCCAGTCACTCCCACTCCTACCTATAGTCAAGGAGGCTAACTTAGCCTTCTCCTATAGTCAAGGAGGATAACTGGAGCACTCCAGGGGTGATCTGTGTGACATTAATGCACCTAATTGCTAACTGGTGGTTACATTCAGTTCAACCAGTCAGTTAAGGCGCCTCCATTCATTAAATATATTATTTAATTATTATTTAATGATTATTTATTATTATTTAATGAACTGGAGTCAACAAGGCGCCTCCACCAACTTCTGATGGTCAGTTCAGCTTCAATTAACCTCATCAGGGTTCATTGGAGTCATGCAGTACTAGCACTTGATGGTTGGTTTTCTATGACATGTGTTTGATCTCCTTCAGTTGAGATTAAGTCATTTATTGCACTCTGTCTTCAGTTAGGGTTTGGTGAGTCAATTAGGGTTTTGGTCAAGTGGTTAACTGAGCGAGATTGCATGGCAAAGAGTCAGTTAAGCTAGACTCACTTACTGAATTCGAATTGTCCCTTAGGTATTCGAATTCTTCATGGAGTTAAGCCATTGCTCAGCATTGGTATTGTAACCCTTTATTTGTTTATTAAATATACAGAGAGGAAACCATTCATGTTCCAGTTATTTCCAATTCATGAGTATTTGTTAATTATTCTTTGATGATTTTGATTCCTAGTTCCTAGATCATGTGCAAGAATTAATATGGTATCAGAGCATGCGGGGGGAAGAAGATCAATCTCTCAAGAACAATATTTTTGACAGATTTCTCCATGGAATTTGAGCAATAGCTCAAAAATACAGCACTGCACCAGAAGCCAAGGCTTACCACTCAATATCCCAAGTAAAGAACTTGTTGATCAAGCTTGCTTGATTGACTATTCTGGGTGTGATGAAAGCCTAGAATGTGCAGGATGTCCAACCTTATGGTGCTCCTTTTGTTTTGTTTTTTAGGTATTAACAGGTACAACTTCAAATGGACTCATCAATCCCTCCTCTCACCCCATTCACAAGCTATTCGGAATGGAAGTTGAAGATGATTGCATATCTCAAGAGACGAGGTCTCTATGAGGTGTCTATTGGAATTGGAAGAGAGACTTATGAGAATGAGAATGACTGGCTAAATGACATTGACATAGCTTTTGGATCAATAGCTCTGGCCCTTGATGATGACTTGTACTTTGTTATTGATTCTGCTGAATACCCAAAGGATCTCTGGACAAGATTGGACAAAACCTTTGGCAAGCACAATGAGGATCATAATAGTACTTTGGAGATTATAGCCAGCACCACAAGAGTTATTCACTCAAAACTCTCAGCCTCTACTCTCTCTGATGAAGTTGTTCAAGATGAAGATGAAGCAGAATCTTCTACACATTCAATTCGAATTGAAGAAAGTCTCCATGAAGTGACTCCTTCTCCTGATGCTCCAGAAGTTCATGAGATCTTTGATATCTCATATTCTCATATGAAATAGAAGAAGACATTTGAATCTCTTATATTGAAGAAAAACACTGCTGCACTTCCATGCAAACATTCAACGATGATTTTCCTTTGAATTCTGTGCAAAATTTACCAGTAATTGCTTCCGAAAGTGAGGAGAAATTTGAATTTTCTTCCTCTAATGTTGCTGCTGGTGTGCAAATATGTGATACCTTGGATATTTTGGAAGAAATATCAGATTACTAGAGTGATCCATTTTCTCCCCATGATCTATATGTTCCAGCAAATTCCTGCAGGATTGCATGCACCAAATATCAGAAACAAGTACCGCAAGTCTCCTTCGAAACTATTGGAGGGGATTTGATTTCATTTCACAATTTTGGATCTGTTGTGAACTTATTTAGATGTGATTTACATTCTTATCTGATATTATTTTGTTCATATATTAAAATTCAAGAGCTTTCAGTCATGCTTGTAGCAGCGCTCACCAATTCCGGTGTGAAAAATCAAGTACCGCAGTTCTTCTTCAATTTCGCTGATGGGGATTTGGTGTTAGTTTCCTCTTATGAGGTTGCTGATATTTTATTTTGTGATTCATTATATATTTTAGAATCTATATCATATTATGGAGCTCAAGCATTCGCTCTCCAGATTCCCAGGGATTCTCTACCTTTGATCACAAGCTCATCTCCTCACAGAACTAGTAAATAGGAAGACATTCTGCATCGGCTTGGACACTTGCTCCTAAGATTTGGGGATTATTTTACCACTCATGGTTTGCTGTTCAAGGCTGCAACATATCATTTTCTTGAGTGTTCCACACATGGTTCAAATCCTCAAGAACCTTTGCTCTCTCTTCAGATGATTTCAGTTGGTCTACATGGGTCCAGTTTTCACTGTGCAGCTGTTTATATTTCTGATTCAGTTGAGTGCATTGTTCTTCTTCCAAAGTGGAAGATTCCTCCAGACATATTCATTTAGTTTGGATTCATAGGTTCACATGCACAGTCTCAGGATGCTACTGCATAGAAGAACTAATTCTTGATTTACTGCTTAGCTTGAGGGGGGGTATTTTTCCCATGAGGTTTTCCCCGTTTCCTTGGTTATATTAAGCAGTTACTTTATTGTACAGGGTGACCTATGGTATTTGTTTCCAAGGCCCTAGAATTTTATGCATCTATGTTTGCTAACTCTTCCTAAGTATAGCTTAAGGGGGGGTGTTGGAGACATTTACCATCATACACACTCTTTCGGTCAAATTGGCCTAGTTAAACCACTATCCTAAGTTTAATTGCCATTAGTGGAGCATTAATTACCATCATCCCAGTCACTCCCACGCCTACCTACAGTCAAGGAGGATAACTTAGCCTTCTCCTACAGTCAAGGAGGCTAACTGGAGCACTCCAGGGGTGATATGTGTGACATTAATGCACCTAATTGCTAACTGGTGGTTACATTCAGTTCAACCAGTCAGTTACAGTCAGTTAAGGCACCTCCATTCATTAAATATATTATTTAATTATTATTTAATGATTATTTATTATTATTTAATGAACTGGAGTCAACAAGGCGCCTCCACCAACTTCTGATGGTCAGTTCAGCTTCAGTTAACCTCATCAAGGTTCATTGGAGTCATGCAGTACTAGCACTTGATGGTTGGCTTGCTATGACATGTGTTTGATCTCCTTCAGTTGAGATTAAGTCATTTATTGCACTCCGACTTCAGTTAGGGTTTGGTGAGTCAATTAGGGTTTTGGTCAAGTGGTTAACTGAGTGATATTGCATGGAAAAGAGTCAGTTAAGCTAGACTCACTCACTGAATTCGAATTGTCCCTTAGGTATTCAAATTCTTCATGGAGTTAAGCCATTGGTTAGCATTGGTATTGTAACCCTTTATTTGTTTATTAAATATACAGAGAGGAAACCATTCATGTTCCAGTTATTTCCAATTCATGAGTATTTGTTAATTATTCTTTGATGATTTTGATTCCTAGTTCCTAGATGATGTGCAAGAATTAATAAGTCCAACACACTTGGAAACTCCTTTGCATGCATGTCCAAATAAGAAATGTTCAAAATGCTTTGAGAAGACTAAAATATGTCTTAGAGAGAAATTTGAATCTTACTTATAGGGTCTTTTTTATTCAGGAACCATCATCAGTTTTTCACCTACATGTATGAAAATTTGTGGTATGAAAATTTGTGGTTTGATTGTTTCATGTCTCTTTTATTCAGGCCACCCTTTGAACTAGGGATATAGGGAATACACCATCTGCAATTTTTTCTATGGAACTTTGTAGCTATATTGCTCTATTGCAGATCATTTGTAGACTATTGCATGTTTATTTTTGTAATTGCATTTCATTTATGTTTCTATTCTCGGGTTCGTGCAGTAATGTTTAGTTACTGTGTGCCATGCTGTTACTTGTTGGATCTCTCTTAGTGAAGCCTTTTGGATAGGGGATATAGAGACAACATGCTTCGTTGTTCATATGCTTTGTTACAGATCATTCGTGATAGATCTGAAGGAATAATTTTAGATGGGTAAAATATTTCATGTTGAAGAATTTGTGATTGGATTTCATTAATTTTCTTCTCTTGGGAAGGTAGCCATCAGAATATAAGTCCTATGAATTTTATGTTAGTATGGTTGTAAGAAATTAATCTAGTTTATGTTCTTTGTATTATGTAAAATATAATACTCTATTTTGATGGATTATTCATATAAATTTTTAGAGTTAAGAGCTCGGAAGAGTTAGACCAAGAGGAATTGCAAAAGATCCCAAAATTCAAGGCTAGGCCACTTAATAAAAAGGTACCAATTAACAAGTTTGTTTTTTGTCCATACTCTGCAATTTTGTCTATCAAGTTTCTGAATGTTCTTATGTTTACAGATATTCTACACTAAAGGGGATCTTGGTCTATTTTGCAATCTCAAACGTCATGTCACAACACCTATGGTAGGATGGATGTAATAAGGTTGATGCAATTAAAAGTATTTTGAGGCTCATTTCTTATAGGAAGATATTAAATTGTTTTTTATCTGAATCAAGAATTTCACTTTGCAACTGATGAGAGCTTTCCTTTGCCTCCACCAACTAAACTTTTTAAAAAGGTCAAGAACTTAATCTAGATAGATGATTGATCAGGAAGAAAGTCTCAGCAATCAGGTGTCATCTTTTGGTTATTATTATCCAATTGATATTTTAATAATTTGGACATGTGTTGTTTTATCATCTCTCTCAAACACATAAGTCTGAGAATTAGGACAAGTAGATAAAAATCTGCAGCACCTCATTGAAAGAAATTACAAAGCATCTAGCTCAAAACTTCATTTGTCTAACCCCACAGTGAAGTGCTCAGCATATCTTTTATATAACAAGCGATGACAAGTCTACAATGAATGTAGACACCTTGAGTGGTGCACCTCTCTAGAAGAGATAAAACCCTAACTCTGATGCAAGAGCCTGCTAGCGAAGAGTGCAGCCTCATGCATGAGTTCATCCTAACTAGAAGAGAACGTCACTAAAGAAAACTAAAAGAGTACAAGAGAATCTCTCTCTCATGCAATACGCCTCCAAACTTAAGATGTTCCTCATGCATGCACCCTATCTATCTTAGGAACTACACCCTTTGCAGATAGAGCATGCATGCATCCTACTCACCCACTCAATGTATATAAGACTATTGCACCCTCATCAAACTCTCTTATGCACCTCCCTCATAAACTTTAAAATCTCTCCATAAGGATCAAGGCTGGAATGTCTGCTAAAATTGTTGCTTCTGAAGAAAAACACCTCAAAGCAACATGGTAAAAAAACTAACAGGGTTTGCTTATATGGAAGGTCTGTAATCATGTTTCTCATATTTTTATGGACATGATTTGAGCACTATAATAGTGTTCAGAAGTTGTTTTTATTTAAACAAATAGATTTGCAGAGACTTACCTTCAGTTCTTGGTTTTGACCATAGAACCTTGCTAATATGGAGGAAATATATATACTGATTTCATATTACTGCTCTTGAGTATCTGTAAATATAGAAACTACTTGTTTAGATGGATTAATTACAGACTCTAGGTTTCTAGAGGCTTCTCGACAATATCTTGAGAATATTCTACGAACATCTAATCCACTGCAACTTTAGCCTTGGGTTCAAGAATATTTCTACCGCTAATGTTGCCAACAATTGCAGTACGGTCATGGCTTTGGTGTGGATAATTCCTTAAAATGAATTTTACGATTAAAACCAGAGTTTCTATGGTGATATAATCCTTTTCCATCTAAGGGAATTGAATAATTCGATCAACAATATCGTTGACATCAAACTACTATAATGCAATTTTTCCAACTGCTTGGATAGACTCTGTTGTAATGGCCAAATCAACATTTGCAACATATTATCTTACCACAATATCATATGTATTGCTCTCACTTTCCATGACTCTAAGCATCTTATGTTTCAATTTCTTCACAAATAAGGGTCACTACAGTGATAGTAAAAATGCTTATAATTTGATAAAAATAGGATTGGAACAAGTGTTCCCTTTGCTCCTCTATGGTTTCTCCGAAATCCTAGCTTCCATTGTCTCCTTAGGGAAAACCCCAAACCTAATTCCTTGCTTGCATCAACACAAGATCCCTAGCTAAGATACCATTTGACTAGGAACATCAGTAGAGGTTTCCACAACATTTTTATTTTGACAAACAGGTTCTATGGGAGTTAACTACATGCTATGAGAGATATTGAAGCTAACCTCTTGAGTGAATGGATGACCACCAGTTCCGTCCATGCATTCTTTAGCATCCATCAAGTCACTCCCAACTATTCACTCAACACCTGACTTAGAATTGTGAAGACCATCTTCAATATGTGCAACCTTAACTGTTTTATTCAAATCATGTTTCCCTATCTCTTGAAATTGCATGCGTGCTCTTCCCAAGAAAAAATATTCAGTTTCTACTGACATGGCCTGCAAATTTCTAATACCAGCCTTTTGTTCAAAACCTTCAACTGAACTATGTTTTGATGCACCTGAGATGCATCTCCAAAAAAAGACTGACCCCCTGTTGGACTAACATCCTCCAACTTGCGTTTCTTACTTCCTTCCCCTTTTAAGGAATTATAGTTATTTGTATGATCAAAATCCTTAGAAATTACATGCTTTGAAGGGTTGTATGGTATTAATATTTCTGCAGGCATACTCATGCTGAATTTAGCAGGGCTCCTATTATTTTCCACCCTTGTACAATGTTCCTGAATCGAATTAGGAAGTGCAGGAGTAGCTCTTATGTATTCTTCATTGATACTCACAACAGATTTTAGATGTTTTTTCCCTGAAGGGTTAACTTTTGCAACTGATCTTTTGGAACATGCAGGATATGATTCCCTTGTGAAAACCCCATTTCTGGAACCATCCTTTGTACAACTATGATCAATATCAACATTTGGAATATGCCACCTTTGCTGTTGAAGACTACTCGTACTAACCTTAAAACTGGGTTCAAGTTCTTGCAATATAACATTTGAGATTTTATGTTTTTCTTCATTAATTTCTTTAACAAGTGCACCTTTTGTAAACTTAGAAAATGTTGGACTGACAGAATTTTCCCCCCTGCTACTCATAGTTGTTGAATCTGCAATACCAGCTGTATGGAATGTTCCACTTGGAATTGATCTTGTATCATGTCCCTTTCCTGATCGGATATGCCTTTGGAGATTCAATTCATTCTCTTTTGTTTCAATTTTCTTTCTCAAGTTCTCCAAGTTAGTGCCACTGGGTTTAGTTATAGATGAGCTAGGATTGAAATCATGTTTCTGGCCAATTGAACTATTGTGGCCAACAATAGGATTTTTATTACATGATGACTGCCGAGGTGGAACCTCTCCAAACCCCATAGAAGTCACCCCACGGACTTGCACTGCACTTGACATGGTTGTACGAAATGTAGCTAACTACTTCTGCACCATAGCCATTTCCTTCTGCATCCCTGGGGTTTGTTGCGATGTTTTTGTAGCCATTTATGAAGAAGCTGCAAGTGATTGGCTTGTAGAAGTCCCACTTGTATTTTCCCTTGATGATCCATCTTTCTCACTTCGATCCACTCTCCAGCTCTGTTCTTCACCCTCACTGTCACTATCTCCATCAGAGAATATAATCACAAGGTTATCATCTTTCTCTTTTGCTGCAGGAGATCTAATAGAAGAATGTAGATCTTGTAAACTAGATAAGAAGACATCATTTTCCTTATGGCCACATAACGGAACTGATAGTGCACTAGAGATTTGTAGTTGTGTCCCATTTCTGTCGAACAAATTATTTGTGGAAATAAATTTCCTAGATGAGAGTGGATGCGATGGCGGCTACTTTCTCTTCCTCTTCTTGTTGGGCATGGAATCCATGGCCCTTGCTCTGATTTCTTCAATGTCCATAGTGCCGAAATTGACTTCTGCACTGAACTTCTTTGACTTGGCAAATAAAAAACGTAATTGGGGAGGTCAGACCGTCTCTTACTCTTACTGTCTACTCTGCCCTACCTCTATCCTCTTGCAAAAACATACCCTATGTTATAATGTTGTACTAATGGAGAAAAGGGTTCCACTTCCATTCATTATTTCCTCCCATTTGGGTTTTGAGAAGAGATCTCATCCCGAGTGAAGCATTCATGGGAGGTAGGACTTTGTTGTAATGGCCAAATCAACATTTGTAACATATTCTCTTACAACAATATCATATGTATTGCTCTCATTTTCCATGAATCTAAGCATCTTATGTTTCAATTTCTTCACAAATAAGGGTCACTACAGTGATAATAAAAGTGCTTATAATTTGATAAAAATAGGAATGAAGCATATGTAGATGGATGAAGACTGCATATGACTTTTTTTAGCCTCTTGAACTCACCAAAGTGAGTAATCCTTTTGGTACTGTCACATATTTTATCTTGAAAATGGGATGCTGATACCATACAAACTCAACATGCTGAATACGGATGGATAGATCTTACATGGCAGGTGTTGAATAACATTTCATGGCCTTAAACTTTGTATGTGTAAATGGAATTCCACAAATAATTTTAAAACAAAATGAAGAAAGGAAACTATTGGCGCTGAATCTTGACATTGTTTGTAACCCCCCCCAGATCAATCAAAACCAAATTTAAAAATAAAAGAAAAAAATTGTTGTACCAAATTTTGTGTCGTATTTGCTCTTTTTTTTATGAAACTGCTTGGTAGGTTTTAAACAATTCTTCATGAACCTTGAACTTTGTACTTGTAAATATAACTCCACACCAAAATACGAGACCCAGGTCTTAGTGAGGCTCTTATATTCCATTGAAGAAGCATCGCATCCCACGTAGGGAGTCATAGTGGAAGGCGTAAACATGCCATAGGTCCTGAAGGGAATTGGAACTTAAAACTAATTTATAATCAGATAATCAAGGTAGGGCACTTTCACATTCCACTCAAGTAGGATGGAGACATGCTTTATTACCCTTAGTAAGAAATAGTTTCTTGTAGGAAGTTCAAATGGGGAATATGAACCTCATCATGATTTTCTCTATCCTTTGCTTCATCATAAATGTGCTTTTCATGGTCAAGTAAATTCCTTCATTTTGAAAGTCATAAATCTTGATAAGAATATGCCTTTATGTAACTGTGCATTATAATAACATTGTAGAATACCAGTCTCTCCAACCTTTTCAATAGGTTTAGTCAATCTCAAAAGATTAATAGAATCTAAATTTTAGTGTAGTCTTATTTAGGTGACCATACATTCTAAGGAAAGTTAAGTTCTTATCAATCATTATTTATCTCTGTGAATTGTTGTCCAATCATCATAGAAGCTATTTCAGATCCTGTACATCTCAACATAGAGCTGATATATATTTTGTTATACCTAATAGTTTGCAAGTTTTTCTAGTTTAATTCATGCTTAACCAGTTGTCCTGCCTTTCAAATAACTGGTATCATCACCTAGAATCCAAATATACAACCCTTTAAAGGTTTCTCTAAAGACACAATGTTGTAGGAGAAGGGTATTTCTCTTTATATTTGCAACATGACTCTTTAATTATTGAATCCACTATTAGGTGCCCTTATAGACAAGGAATAGTGATTCACAAAGCATAACTCCTCCATACAAAATGGTACCTTTGAAACAGTAAATGATTCAATGCTAAATAATTGCAATACTTGCAATTCCCCAAGTCAAAATACTTGCAATTATTTGAATTCTAGGTATAGAGATCATTCTTGCAAGACATTATGGTGCATAGGGAGTCAAGTCTCTAATTTTGCAAATGATAATTGTCGAGTCTCCATTAGCAATAAGTTTTTGAATCTGCCTGGCTCTTAGAATTTTTATCACTTGATTTAAAGGTAATGCTTATGTTTTATTATAGGTGGTTACTGTTGACCACCAAGAATAAGTCAATTCCCACTATTGCTTAGGATTATAAACAAACAACACCCTCCCTCCCCGCTACAGGCTGAAACCTGAGGACATATATTTGATTTTTCATGTACCGTTGGTATTTTTTTGAAAGCAGTCACACTCGATGTCTCATCTATCATGTTCCCTTTTGACAGTGTTCAAGTTAATGAAATGAATGTAAGTACACAATTTAATTAGATTTTGGCTCTCATTAATTGTATTGGAAATTTGTTTAAATTAGGTGGCAAGTTTCTATTCAGATGGGATAGTGGTAAATTGATCTCTGTATCACCTTTATTTGTTTATCATATTTTACAGTAGAATTCAAAGAGTATTCTTCTTCTAATCAGGGGAATGTTTTTGTAACTACAACCTTTTTGTCTTTCTATTATAGTGTATTGAATTCCATTCTATTATTGGATTCTTAGCTTATGAGTTGAGTAACTGGCAAAGTGAAGGGCACCCATGACATGTGACTGTTGTAAAATCTAGTTTGATGGGAAAGGATGAATCCAAATTGCAGCCCTGGTGGGTAGGATTGGTCCTAGAAGGAGTCAGATATTGACAAAGTCCATGACTAGAGGAGTTGAGCCAAAGAAAGGCTCCCCTTAATAAATTGCCAAAGTATGGGTGCACAATTTTGGTTGTTGTATGAGAGTTGCAAATTCAAAATAATCATGAGTGTAGGAGGCACATTGTAGCGATTAAATTTAGAGCCAATCAAAGTGGTGACTTAGATATGTATTGCGGATGTTTTAATATTTTACTTGCATAGATGCAGTGTAGTGACATGGGTGCATTGTTCCAATATTTGGTTGTGCTAATTTGCTAACATACTACCATGCTCCCTTGGAATGTGCACAATCCATCAACCTCTTAGACAAGCAAGCCAGTTGCTTGTTGTAATACTCCGTGTCAATTACGAAATATAAGTCACCACCGGGGCACTTGATATAAGGTTTTTAATTTGTCTGTTTTGCTCATTTTGTCTTGCTAAGTATTTTTGAGGATAGATAGCATATGATATTGTCAATATTCCTGCACATATATTATATGTCATTCTGCAAATTAACGTTTCAGCAGGACATCTTATGAATATTTTTAGACTCACTATGGTGCATCATGGCCACTATCCCAGTTTTTCAACATATAGGATCTGAGTGGTTTATTATATCAACCAATTCCCCCATTCAATTTTGATCAGTGTTCTCTTGTCTTGAAAGGAAAAAAATGTAAAATTCTGTGATTCTTGATGGTGAAAACTAGCATTTGATCAAGTTCTAAATTTTCTGTAAACATATGGAAAGGAATTGGGTAACTATTTATAAGGCAGAATTTTGAGCAAAAAATTTAGGTCTTACATACAGTATTGAAAAGCTAACTATATATATATATATATATATTTTCTTTTTACAAACAACAATCCTATCAACACTGTCATCACTGCAATCAAAAGAAAGTGGTAAAATAGATGTATCCAAAGCTGAGGAATTGCTTGCTAAAGCTGATGATGAGATGAGTATTCGTGATATAGTTGCAAACTTGCTTCAGAAAAATAATGCACACATGTAAGATTCTCAATCACATATTTATGCATTGGATAAATTTGCAAGTCAATTCAATCAGATGATGTTAGATTTATCCTTTTGGATATGTACTGTTTGTAGAATATATTTAATGTTGCCAATATCTTCTTTTGATGTAGAATGGTCAAGAAATCCAAGCTGAAGGAAAAAGAAAGAAATGAAGAGAAGAGTGAGATGGAACAAAAATGGTTGGAGTGGGAGCTAAAAAGGGAGAAGGTTCAACATGTTAGTTGGAATGTTATGGAAGAATGCAAGTTTCAAAAGGCAGGTTTTGGAGTTTTTACTACCATTTTTTATTACCTTTGTAGGAAAAGGAACAAGCTTGTGCTTGGAAGGAAGCCAACATTCAAGTAAGATTCCAAAGCTACATGACTATCTTTCATTGCTCATTGAAACACATTTGCATGATTTATTAATTCAGTTGTTGATGCAATTGTGAAAGTGAGAAGTTGACAATATCAAATTTCTTCATTAGATTATTACAACTATGAGGACATGCTATCATATATTGAGTTTATCACGTTTTCTATCTATTCCATTTCATCAAGTTATTTATCAAAATTTTCCATCTTCTACTTTTGTAGTATATGTGGAATATACTTGTCTTAACATTACAATTAAACTTTCAAATTCAAGCAGGAAACCTGTTTTTCCAATTTAAGATTTATATCATTCCAATAGGGAAACACTTATACTCTGTGTTCCATAATGGCACCATATACAGTTGCTAACATCTTTATTTGCCTTGAACCAGGAGAAGGAAAATAAACGGCAGCAAGATGAGGCAGAAAAAGAATAGAAGCGGTGTGAAAAGGAAGACGCTGAGATGGAAAAGGAACTTGCAATACAAAAATAGGCCACACTGATGGACCGATTTCTTAAAAAAGATGCACCTAACACTCAAACAGTGCCCACTGTATTGAATGAAACAATTTATAACTCTTTGCAGGAAAATGCACAGATTTGCAGTGGTGTTATGTTGTTAATGGATAAAATATTTTTGAAAGTAGCAGAGACAGAGATAGGGGATCTTCTAAGGTTGATGTTCTATCTTTTTATAAATGTCTAAATGTGGCATGAATATGTCGTGTTATTTCTAGATTCTTTGAGTTGAATCGATTTGATTATGCGATGTACTTAGGTCACACCTGGTATCTTGGCACCATCTTAATTGGTGCACTTCTGTACAAAGACATCTAAGTTGGGGTATTTCGCGTAAACCCAAAGTTTCGTTGTTCAATGAACTTCGGTTGCATGGGGCATCTGCTGAAGCTGTAGCACTGCCAAAATTGTAATCCTCTACAAACAAAAAATGGACATATAGTGAGGTTGAAGCTCATGTGTTCATGTCAAAGAGCCTTGTAAATGACTGGGAAGACATTTTGAGTGATGGTTTTCCTTGAAATCATAGGAATACCACTATACATAGAGAAAATAGGCTTCACAATAAGAGAAGAAAGCTTTTGCAGCTTGATCACAACCATAAACCTGCTTATTATGGAACCTTCTCAAAGAAAAGGTGAATATACTTTGCATAATTTTAAGTTTATTAATTATCAAAGAAACAGGTTGTGTTTTAATTTTGATAGCACATGATGAGGAACATCTGAAACACCTTGAAGCTCATGGATTCTTAATATTGCAGTAGATAAGAGGGAAAGTTTTGTTTCTGACTCTTTGTTTTTTATGCAGTGATGGCATTGGGCTTCGAAATCCTTTCGGGAAGGAATCTTCTTTGGACTATGAGAATGATTGTGATGAAGAATGGGAAGAGGTACTCATCACTAAATATCTTTGGTAAGAGTATTTGTAGTCAGGAAGATCCTGGGGAAATCCTTTTTGGCAGTGACAAGGATGATGAGGAAGAAAAGAATGAGGTTGACACAGATAAGTTTAAATCTGAGGAAGATGATGACAGTGATGGGTTTTTTGTACCTGATGGATATCTTTTTGAAGATGAGGTAAATTCTACAGAAAAACGTTGTTTGATGGGGTTCTTTATGGAGTACATAAAAAGAGTTTGCTGTTATTTTAGTTTTTCCTGTTGCAATGTCCAAGTTTTATTTGGGGTAATTGAAGGTTCATCCCCTTGTTTTAGTGTTTCTTGTTTCAATGTCCTAGTTTTATTGGGTGTAATTGAAGGTTCATTCCATTGTATTGTTGCTGGAATTTACCTCAAAAGCAGGGTTATTACAGAAGTATGTAAGTTGAAAGCAATCATTTAATTACTTAGGGGATGTATTTAGTTGAAGATATTTATTGGCCCTCATGACTATTAGCAATCTGTCGAACTGCGCATCTAATGGAGTTACAAGAAGGGATCCTGACGAAGCAGTTGATATAAATGGTTGTTATATTAACCTTTTTTTTAATCTTCTACAACCTCCCTATGGGTTATAACCTCTTCCTCTTTTACCACACTTACATCATTTCCCTCTCCTTCAAAACTTTCTTTAAAATCTATAGCAATCTTAATGTTGTTCTCCTTTTACTTATAGCCTCAATGGGGTTGCTTCTTCCTTCCCCTAATACACACATTCATAAACAACAAAAGTGTTCATTAAACTCTTGTCCTCATGGGTATGTCCTCCAGGGACTCTACATACTTGGATGCACAATAAATGATTGCTGCATTATCATCATTTTCCAACTCGAGTAGAACATCAAATACCTAATACTCATCATTTTCTCTCAGCTCCCTTGCATGGATATTTAGATTCACCTCCTCTTCGTAGAAGGTTTCCTCAATATCTTCTCTTTTGACACATCAATGTTGTAATATGTAGAACATTCAATGTACATAGATCCAACTTTAGGATATTCATCAAACACTTTAAAATGTATTTTGATGATGATGATCCACTTGATGGACAACCTATACTTTTTTTCTATTTTGTATATTCCATTGGAATTCCTATGCATCATCTTATTTATGTAAAAAAATTTAATGACATTGAATGATAAAACTACATTTCATGGTATTATATGTATAATTTATATTCATTTTTTTGTATTTTTAATATAATACTATGTTATAGTTGTAAAAAAAACTATCTCTTTTTATCCATATTTTATTTATGTGATTGTTATATTTTTAATTATATATAAGTTTACGAGAGTTCCTTAAAATGTTTAAAGCACGTGCTTCTCCTTATTTCATTATTTCAATAAGCTAAAATACATGTTTCTCTTTATTTCATTGTTTCAATAATTTACACAATACAATGAAAAAGCATTACAATTTTTCTTGTGCTAATTTTACTTATTTCATTGTTTCAATGATTTACACAATGCAATGAAAAGCATTACATTTTTCCTTATGCTAATTTTAGTTACAGGGAAAATTGTACATAGCTCTCAGGAATTAGTTTATCATAAATACTAGTTACTGGTAAGTTGAAATAGTAATAATTATGTAGTTTGTAGATTGCTGTCTATTATAAATTTGTTTGAATATCATCATTGTCAAGAAATAACAAATTTTTAAAGGGTGCTAGCTCAAAGGTAGAGTGCTTGCATAATTATAGGCAGGAGGTCGGTGGTTCGATTCCTCCGTGCCTTATCATAAATTTGTGACTACAAAAACGACTAAATTCGCATATATACGACTATTAGTAGCTAATTTCTCGTATCTTAGTCATATTTAGCTTAGTTATTAATATGTTAACATCTAGTCGTTTATTTAGTTGTATATTTGGTCATTAATTGTTGTAATCAGTGACTAATCAATGACTAAATCCGTGACTAAATCAGTGACTAAATCAATGACTAAATCATTAACTATCAATGACTAAAACAATGACTAAATCATTGACTATCAATGACTAAAGCATTGTCTATCAATGACTAAATCATTGTCTATCAATGAATAAATCAATGACTAAATCAATGACTACTAAGTCAAGCTATTAATGACTAGTCAAATATGACTAGCTATAAGATAGTGGAAATTAGCTACTATTAGTCACCGACTCAAAAATAGTCGTTTATAGCTTGATTTTAATCATTTTTTTAGTCATTAATTTCTCATTTTGTACTAGTGGTACTTCTCCAGGTCCAACCCAGTCCAACATATCAGCATACATGTCACGTTTTTATTTGATCAATGGATGACCAAAAGAGGTACAGGTTTTTTCAAACCCGACCTCAGAGAAAAAAAGGCCTTCAGTGTAAATATAATAATCGGGGTTTTGGAAAAACATCAATAGTCAACATTTCTAAGTAAAAGATCATACATGAATACATCTTGCCTTTGATCATATTCTACATGCAACTTAGATAGTTATCCTTCCATCTTGTTGATGCATAATTGACAAAGCATATACAACATTCAGAAACAAATGAAGGGTTCATATTTCATGGATGGAATTTAAGAATGTGTGAAAAAAGTCACCCAACCCAAGATCTACAAGGAAAAGTTTATTTTTGGTGGACCGAACAAAAAAAAACCACGATTCACATCCTCGTGAGAATATCTACATTAAACATAAAGCAGTAAGCTTCCTCAGAAATGATTTCTTATAGAAATATCGAAAATACTACCTTAAATGAAGTGTGGAAAGAATAATCAAAATAAATTGGACATTGATAGACCATTCACACCTAATATACCCTTATAAAATAAGTGGTTTCTTTTTTGTAAAATAAATGAAAAATATAATTATTCTATCAACGTTTATGTTCAATTGAAAAAAAAACTTGAAAAACATAATTTGCAACAACCTTTATGTTCAATTGACATAAAACTTGAACAACATCATTTGCAACAACATATAAAATAAAATGGGAAATGACAACCTGACAACAAGTCCTACTTCTCCAATGAATGATCAATAAACATAAACATGGTACTCGGAAAAGGAAATCTAATGGCACATTATGTTAATGAGTTATCAAGCAGTATTTTTCAATCTTGCTAATGGCTTAGGCTAGCCTACTAATGCTCTAGAATCCAAAACCAACTTCCTGAAGAAGACAATAAACTTCTAGAAACATGCCATAAAAGGTTAAATATGAAGCATTCCATGTTGAAATATTGTAACTTTGAAGAATATTCTATATGTATCTTTTGTGGTCCTCGATGGTCCTACCGGGAGAACCACTTGTATTATCTTGTACCCTGATGCTTCTAATCGGAAGAACTAATAAGAGTCATGAGGTTGTCCCCTCTATTTGTAAAGGTGGGTCATTAGCACCCCAGTGTGGTTACTTGAGCCTACATGTGTAACTCGAGCCTACATGATTAACTCGAGCCTACATGTCGGATGAGTTAATTCAAGTGAACGGATGAATATAAATAGAGGTGTGGTGCTCCTCATTTGAGACACACACATTCTCACTTGTGTAGCGCATTAGTGGAGAAGAGAAGTAGCTGGAGAAGGAGGAGGATCAGGGTTTGATCTCCTTGCTGGTTTTATTTTTATCTTTTTGGGGCATCTATATTGAGGAAGATTTTGCTGGTTTTTTCCCTTTAGGATTTTCCCAGGATAAATCTTTGTGTTCCTTTTGTATTGTTGTGCTTGTCTATCTTTCAGTGATCCTGTTTATATGCTTTTGTTATGAAAATGAAATGAAGTACCGATGTCTTAGCTAAGCATATGAAAAGTTAACATGGAATTAGAGCCACCCTGAAAACAAGACACTGTGTAGCTATAGAATATAGGGCTTCTCACTTTTTGGTTCTCTCTCCACAATTGATCAGCAAAAGAAGGCTAGGCTCACTCTCTATTGAAGGGCGCATCTTTCTGTCGAAGCGGAATTCGATTCTGAGCATTTTTAGTTTTTGGTGTGGGAAATTAGGGCTTCTTGTAGAAGAATAATTTTTGAGTGAGCCCAACATAGGATTTATATCCTCATCAAAATAGAATTTTAGAGACCTGGATCAATATTTTTGGTTGGGTGAAACTTCGGGAAAGTCAAACCCTAGTTTGACCCGGAGCTAGAAAAACCCTAAATACTAAAACGGATAAGTTTTGGTATATTCCCTATATCCAAATATTGACAAATGTTCAGGAGATGAAAATTTCCAAGAATGAAGATATAATCTTGATGAACACTGTGTCCAAACTTCATCCTCATATTCACTATATTCTAGGAGATATAATCCCTCCAAGTTAGGGTTCCATCCTCTTCCAGAATTCATCCCTAAACAAGAAACCTAGGGACAATTGCTATAGATTGGGATACATAGGTCCAAATGGAATTCCTGAAGATGTTCCAAAAATAGCACAAAATTTAATTTCTTTGGTCCAAATTTCAGAACCTGACGATGAACCAGTGACACGTGGCATGCCATACAACTTCACTGTTCTGAACAGTCCTGTAACAGGTCACCTTGGGAAAATGATCATAACTCCCAATTGGTGAAACCAATTATGATGAAACCTATGTTTTTAGATCAGAGACATGTGAGGTTACCTCAGTACAAAATTTCAGATGTAGAGGAGACGTAACTTCGGATATATCACAGAAACAGTAACATGCATTTCTGCAGAAGAAATTGGAAAACTAGGGCTTCCTGTTCCGAAAGCTTCTCTCCACTGTTTTCAGAAAAGGAGTACATTGGACAGCTCCATTTGAAGAGATAGATATTTCTATCCAATCATATTTGAAATATTCCAAGTTTTTAAAAGTAGGGTTTCTTTGACAAACCCTGGATCAGCCAGCTCCGGAAGTAGGACAGACACCTCAAATCGGTAAGATCTAATCTTTCGCTATTTGCATTTGAAGTTCTCATTTCAAAGTGATCTATCACATTAGCTTGATGATAAGCTTGGTGAAGTTGAAAAATTCCAAGCATGAAAGTATTTGATCCCTCTGAAGAAAATGAATTGGACACCTACATGATTAGAGAGGTTCCAATTCTAGAGGGAGACGAGCCTCAAAGCCTTACACAAGAAGAACTTGATCAAGGCCAAGAAGATCACTGTTGATTCAATCATGGATCAACTTGTACCACAGGTGTCTTCCCTAAAGACACCGAATATGTTTGATTCCTTGATCAAGCTATTTGAAGATAAGAACATAATCCAGAATATGGATTTGAGAAAACAGTTGAAGAATGTTAAGATCCAGAATGCATAACATATTGAAGTGGTAGAAGAAGAAGCAGAGAATGTAGAAGTGGTGATAGCCACCTTGAATGGCCTCCCATGATCATGGGATTCATTCATGTGAGGAATGTGTGCCAGAAGGAAGTAATTACTTTCAGTTGACTTTAGGAAGAAGAAGAAGCTCACCTCATAAGAAGAGAAGAAGAAAGATGGGAGCAAATTGAAGATCAAGCTCTCACCATTCAAAGAAGATCCCTTAAGTGATGAGGAATATGAAGAACTCAATTCTTGACGAACCTCTTATCCATCTTATCATTTGGATAAGAAATGATGATTTCATGAATGAGGAAGATGATGAAGGAGAATGATCAACAAGGATTCTACCCACAAAACAAACAAAAGATAAGTATTCAATTGTCATTTAATGATATTGTTTTGTTATGCATATTCAGTTGATGTGTTATGCATGATAGA
>LPNX010205903.1:125976-152158 GCA_001517045.1 Pseudotsuga menziesii
CTCAAGATGAAGAAAAGAATGTTATTATCAAATAATAATAGTTGATCATGGGGAATGATGTATACGATATGATTTCAAGACATAAAGGGAAGTATGTAGTATCTTCCATATGGATCTACAAGAACAAGTGTACAAAGCAAAGGTTCATGATTTGCCTCAGAAATAATAGACTATGACATGACATACTCTATTGACAAGTATATATCAAGCATAGAGACACCTGTACAGAATGAAGAGGGAAGATGATACTCCACTTCAGGGGGAGTGACTATAGAAGATATCTAAGTTTGACATGGTACGAAATGATGGACAGCTTCCTGCTGGGTCGAGACTTTACCAAGAGTAAAGAGGGTTCCAACCTTCAAGGTTGAATGCAGAAGACTAGGATATGTTGATGACCCGACAAGATGAACTCATGGAAGATGTTATGATGTTTGGGATACAGTTCCTAAACCAGAAGTAAAGAGTATAGTGTCCTCCAAATGGATATGCAAAATAAAGCATGCAGCTGACGAAAGTATTGAGAAGTATAAAGCAAGATTTGTGGCCAGAGGTTTCTCTCAGAAACAGGCAATTGATTATGAAGAGACATTTGCCATAGTAGCATGGTATACTTCAATTAGAGCTACCATGGCACTTGCATCCATGATAAAGTGGGACTTACACCAGATGGATGTGAAAAACAACTTTTCTAGTGTGATCAAATAAGAAGTACACATAGAACAACCACAAGGATTTGAAGTTGAATATAGACATACTCACATATGCAAGTTGAAGAAGGCATTATATGGTCTTAAACAAGCTCCTCGAGCTTGGTATGAAAGAATAGATGGTTTCTTGTCGAGCATGGGCTTTACCAAAAGTAAAGCTGATCCTAACCTTTTATCTCAAGGTTGTAGAAGATGAACTTGTCATCCTGTTATTATATGTGGATGACTTATCCTTGATAGGAAATTAGAAATAGGTCATGGAAAGCAAGAAGAAACTAGCAGAAGAATTTGAGATGAAAGACCTTGGGTTAATACATTATTTCCTAGGTCTGGAAGTATGGCAAAGTTCAAAAGAAATCTTTCTCAACCAGGGAAAGTATGCGGTAGAGATATTGAAGAGATTCAATATGTTGGAATGCAAAGTCATGGCCACACCCATGGACTCCAACCTGAAGCTGTTAGCTGATGACTCATCAGAGTTAGTGGATATGACTCATTACAGACAAATCATTGTGTCATTGATGTACTTAACAAATACCAGACCAGACATTTGTTTTGCTGTGAACACCTTAAGTCAATATCTTGTTCAACCAAGATGAGTTCACCTAGTAACTTCAAAACATGTGATGAGATATCTGAAAGGGACTATAGACTTTGGTTTATATTATGATGGTAGCCATGAGTATAGATTGTATGGCTACACAGATGCAGATTGGGATGGAAGTATCTCAGACAGGAAAAGCACATTAGGTAGATGCTTTTGTTTGGGGTCTGCTATGAGTTCATGGTTTAGCAAGTAACAGTCTAGTGTTTCTCATAGCATGGCTGAAGTAGAATACGTAGCAAATTGCTCTGCTAAGTTGTGAAGCCATATGGATTCGGAATATGATATCAAGTCGCTTTGAACTGAATATGGATACTACATTGATTCTATGTGATAACGAGAATTGTGATAACAGAGAACCCCGTGTTCCATCGTAACACATAGAAATCCGGTATTTCTACATTCAAGATAAAGATGCAGATGATGATGTTTCACTATTTACATACTATAGATACAGATGATAGTGATTCAGTATTTCTATACTAAATATATAGATGATGATGATTTTAGTATTCCCATACTGAAGATATAGATGATGTTTCAATATTTACATACTGTAGATGCAGATGATGGTGACTTGATGATGCTTTCAGTACTCACATACTGGAGATACAGATGGTGATAGTTCAGTATTCACATACTGAAGATGTAGATGAAGATGGTTTAGATGATGATGCGCTGACAAAGCCTCTATCTCGGGTAAAGTTCTAACACTTTCGAGACAAGCTTAGTATGGTTCAGAAATACCTTCCTCGAAAGGGGGAGTAGTGATGTTGCAGAGGGATTGTATCATCCTGGGACATATGTCCAGAAGTGATCCAGAGACCTCGGTCTTTGAGAATGAAGTGGGATTTTATCATCCCTGGGCACTTTCCCTAAAGTGATCCGGAGACCTCAGTCATTGAGAATGTGGCAGGATTGTATCATCCTTGAACATCAGTTCAGAATGGATCTGGTGTAACTTCAGTCATTGAGAATGTGGTGGGATTGCATCATCCCTGAACTTCAGTTCAAAAATGTATCCAGAGGTCTCGCCCCCCCGTGAATGTGGTAGGATTTCATCATCCCTGAACTTCTGTTCAAAATGTATCCGGAGGTCTCGGCCCCCGTGAAAGTGGTGGATTGCATCATCCCTGAACCTTGGTTCAAAATGTATCCAGAGGTCTCGGACCTAGTGAAGGTGGTGGATTGCATCATCCCTGAACCTCGGTTCAAAATGTATCTGGAGATCTCGGTCCCCGTGAATGTGGTAGGATTGTATCATCCTTGAAATTCGGTTCAGAATAGATTCGGTGACTTCGGTACTCGAGAACATGTGTTGATCCCGTAATTCCAATAGGAAGGACTGTTTGAGTTCCACAACTGTGTTGATCCCGTAATTTTGAAAGGAAGGATCGTTAGTAACTCCGTAAAGACCTAAATCCCATAATTCCAAAAGGAAGGATCATTAGTAACTCCGTAAAAACCTAAATCTCGTAATTCCGAAGGGAAGGATCGTTGGTAGCTCTGTAAAGACTTGATCCCATAATTCCAACAGGAAGGATTATCTGATTTCCATAGATGTGTTGATCCCGTAATTCCAATAGGAAGGATTTTCTGAGTTCCACAAATGAGTTGATCCCGTAATTTCGAAAGGAAGGATCATTAGCAACTCCGTAAAGACCTAAATCCCGTAATTCTGAAAGGAAGGATCATTAGTAGCTACGTAAAGACTTGATCCTGTAATTCCAAAAGGAAGGATCGTCTGAGCTCCACAAATGTGTTGATCCCATAATTCTGAAAGGAAGGATCGTTAGTAACTTCGTAAAGACCTAAATCTCATAATTCCGACAGGAAGGATCGTTTGAGTACCACAGACATGTTGATCCCGTAATTCTGAAAGGAAGGATCATGTTGATGTTTTGATTATGATGATGTTGATGTTTTGATGATAATGATTTTATGATGATGATGATGTACTGATGGAAAGATCAGAGTGTGATGATGATGATATTTTGATGATTTGATCATGTTGAATGTTTTGATCATAATGATGTTTTGATGATGATGATGATGTACTGATCAAAATATTAGAGTATGATGATGATGATGTACTAATCGAACGATCAAGAGTATGATGATGATGATGTACTGATTGAAAGATCAGATTGTGACGATGATGATGATCAATATGTGATGATGATGACATAATGATCAAAAGATCAGAATATGATGATGATGATTCTGTTCGAGAGTTGAAGTATGATGATGGTGCTGATCACGATGTTACTAATCAGAATGTGATGATGTTGCTGATCAAAACGTCAAAATGCTGAAGATGTCTTTACTGATCGAAAGATCAAAGTACTAAAGATATTGTTGATCAAAATTTTGAAGATATTGGTGATGATCAAAAGGTCAAAGTGCTGAAGATGTTGCTGCTGATCAAAAGGTCAAAGTGTTGAAGATGTTGCTGATCGAAAGGTCAAAGTGCCGAAGATGTTGCTGATCGAAAGGTCAAAGTGCTGAAGATGTTGCTGCTGATCGAAAGTTCTAAGTGTTGAAGATGTTGCTAAAGATGTTCCTGATCTAAAGATCAAAGTGTTGAAGATGTTGCTGATCAAAAGGTCAAAAGATGTTGATGTTGATTAAAGAGTTGCTGTTGTCAAATATTGAAGATGAAGACTATATGATGTTGAAAAGATTCCAATGATTTATAGATGTGTTACCCTAATGATGTTCATTATGTCCTCTCCTACTATTGTTGTTGTTGATGTTGTTATAGAATACCGTTCTCGTTAAGGGGGAGTGTTGAAATATTGTAACTTCGAAGAATATTCTATATGTATATTTTATGGTCCCCGATGGTCCTACCGAGAGAACCACTTGTATTATCTTGTACCACGATGCTTCTAATCAAAATAACTAATAAGAGTCATGAGGTTGTCCCCTCTATTTGTAAAGGTGGGTCATTAGCACCCCAGTGTGGTTACTTGAGCCTACATGTGTAACTCGATCCTACATGATTAACTCGAGCCTACATGTCGGATGAGTTAATTCAAGTGAATGGATGAATATAAATAGAGGTGTGGTGCTCCTCATTTGAGACACACACATTCTCACTTGTGTAGTGCATTAGTGGAGAAGAGAAGTAGCTAGAGAAGGAGGAGGATCAAGCTTTGATCTCCTTGCTGGTTTTATCTTTTATATTTTTGGGGCATCTATATTGAGGAAGCTTTTGCTGGGTTTTTCTAGGATAAATCTTTGTGTTCCTTTTGTATTGTTGTTCTTGTCTATCTTTCAGTGATCCTGTTTATATGCTTTTCTTATGAAAATGAAATGAAGTACTGATGTCTTAGCTAAGCATATGAAAAGTTAACATTCCATGATCTCTGCAAAGTGGATAAGACATTTTAGTGACAATAAAATCAACTTTAAGAAACAATGAAATTGCATTTCATTGTTCTTAGAATACTAAAATTAGCCATAAAATGGAGTCATGTCATTATTCCATGCAAAAGGTCATTGAATTCAATCTATGGTTGAGAAAGACAATTAAAATGAAGTCATGCCATTATCCCATGCAAAAGGTCATTGAATTCAATCCATGGTTGAGAAAGGAAATTATGAGAAACCCCCTCATAAATATTAGGAAGAACATTGGGATTACTAGAGGCAAAAAGGATATTTGGAAAAAAAACAAATAAATCTACATCCAATTAATAAAGGGCTTATTGCAGGCGAAAATGATATTTGGCCAACAAACAAATAGGTCTACATGTAAATGTTAATGGTGGAAAGAAACTTATGAAGGGATTTTGGTGAATATTAATGTAATAAAATTGTAGCATTGTAGGAATAATATGAAGGAAAAAAAGTGTATTTGTAGGTTAACAATGGAAACAAATATTATTGCACTATCATAGTGATTATTTTCTAATCGATACTGAGGATATTTTTAATTTCCTTCTAATTACTTAGAAAACAACTAAGAAGTGTGCTTACAAACGATGGTATTAACAGTTACATAGTTTTGGCAAGGAACTATCAACTAAACAACTACCCAAACTAAGTTGCAAGGAAAGTAAATCACCTCGCAAAAAAGTAAAACACATGACAAGAAAGTAAATTCACACCATGTTGGAAAGTAAATGCTAAGCTAAATTCACACTTTGCTTGAAAGTAAATTCTAAAACTACATTTACGCTATGCAAAAAAGTAAATTCTAGAACTACGTCACACTTTAAGGGAAAAATAAATCCTAAAAGTAAAAGTAAATTCTAATACTATGTTCACACTATGCAGGAAATTAAATTCTAAATCTAAGTTCACAACACACTTACAGAAAGGTAAACTGCATAAATCAAATCTAAAATATATCCTTGCCAAATACAAGTTAATGTTTATAATCCAATGTAGTAAATAACATTATTGCATTATACACATTCAATGTAAAAGTAAACATTTAAATCACTGATATATGGACTAAAATGAAATTATAGAAATAAACTCATAACTAGATATGCAAAAAAATATTTAATTAAAACAAAGAAGAAAAATAAAACTACATGATCATAAAATAAATAAATTCACATTGCAAAATAAAAACAATAAAACTAAGATCTATAGTGAATCAAGATGAAAGTATAACTTTATTCCATCATTATTTGGATTGATGCTCTAAGAGTCCTTCCATAGAATGGAGAAGTATCTCTTATTTATACATGATTTCTCCATAACAAACAATAAATGAGGATCCAAAATATCCTCAACAAATTCCTAAAAACTTGGATCTCAAAATTAATTCAAAATTATCCGAAAGGTCTTTGTTAACTACATGTTATTTAGAATAGTTTTGAAGTCAAATTCGAATTTATGGAGATGGGCTATAATAAAATAGTCAAAATTCATCTCAATTGTCTCCTAATAACTTTTAACTTCTTAGGCCCATCATATATTTGATAGATATTCTCAAATCTTTGTGGATAAGCCAAATATACAATCATATCCACCGCCATTTACCAACTTTAATTTAACATCATGATTTGAGACATATATGAATAATAGAAAAATGGATTTATAAAAATTCATCACTTTTAATGAATATATTTCTCCAAAGTTGGTGGTTGAAGGTAAATTTGAATTATTGACTTTATGTAGCTTATGTAGGAGTTTCTGCATCTGGTAGAGTTTCCACATCTACCTGTAGAGTTTCTGGAATTGTTTATAGAGTTTTTACTGCTTCATGTAAAGTTTCCACAGCTTCTTGTATAGTTTCTGCACCTACTACAAAACTCCCTCAAACATATTATAGTTGTTTCCAACATATGATTTAATATTCAAATCAAATACATAGTACACTAATTCTCTCAATGTTAGTAAAAAATCAATGAAATACTAAGACATGTAATGGAAAAATAACTTGAGCATAAGAAGAGATTAGGGCATGAATATGGATAAGCAAAAGGGATTATAGATAAGGTGAAATTATGATAAAAATATGCTAAATACAAGGCCCTAGATCTCCTCCTAACTAAAATTTTTGCATGTCCTCATACAACCCTTTGTCAATCAAGTTGAATGAATGATGTTCCTTTTTTAATGCATACCCACAAATTCATTGTTAATAATCCAAAACCATTATGTCTGATCATCAAGAAGTATGAAATATCATCTAAACAATTTTCCATTATTACATACCTTCAAAACTAACATTTTAAAGTCAAAAAAGCAAGAAATTCAAGCTCTACAACGAATGGACTAACAATTTGTAGCTTTCAAAAAAATATGATTTCTCCAAAAATACAAATTGGGTTTTTACCAAACTTTTCATGGCTTTTGGGAATGTAATTATGCTTCGCCAAACTAAAAATTGGAGAAACCCACATCATGGTTTTAAAAAAAAATGAGAAAATGGTTGTAGGAGAATATGCACAATTTCTTGAAAACTGTGCATTAGAATGAGCTAAAACTTGTTGTATTTGTTCTCCTTACCATAATTACTATCTCCACAAATTTTCACAAATATCCAGTTTGTCAACGGTTTTTCATAAAAATGTGAGGCATTTTAATTGTCTTCTAATTACTTAGAAAACAACTAAGAAGTGTGCATTATTGTCAACTTGAGGTTTGTTGAGAATTTGTGTGTAATCACTCAAAAATTCGTAAAAAATTAAAAAATTTCAAGTGACATAAAATGTCTAATGTTGTCGCTAAAGTACCACTAATGGTTAGTAGATAATAAAACAGTTTATAAAGGAAAACAAGGAGTTGCATCTTTATAAGATTTTGTATAATCTATAGACGTAATCTTAAAAGCCGAGTTAGTGCTGTTGATGACTTAGCAGTTGTAATTCTTCTAGAGGTAGAAAAAGAACTTATATTTTACTGCTACTAGATATAGTGATGATTTATTTTGTCAAGTAGGGAAAGAATTCTTATGTGTGATTAGGGCTTACTTAGATTTAAGCTAACACAGTGGAACCGATGGATTCTTACAGGTTTTAACATGTAGCGTAAGTTCTAGTAAAATAATATTTATAAAAAAGGTCAAGAAGATACTTCCCTAGCATGAATATGATGCTAGTCTTAGAATATTTAAGATCATCTTGACTCCATGAGGTAATGTTGATCTTATTTGTGTTGTCACATATCCACAATTGTATTTATAACAAAATGCATCTGCATGGGTGTAAAAACATGATCGAGGCACAATGCCAAAGGAAAAATAAGTTATTGGTTGATTACAAGGTTTTCATGGAAGTTATGTGAAAGGGCCAGCCACCATACGTTTAAGGCCATAGTCATATCCCATTGTCAATGGAGCAATTGGATACTTATATAATGTTGTATAACACATAAAAATGTGTGGTGTCATAAAAAAAAAAGCAACCAAATCCCAACTAGAGAGTTGGTTGGACAAATAGACAAATGTTGGTTGAGAGTGCCCTCGGCTGGAACTCTGCCCTCGGCTGTAACTATTCCCTGGCTGGAACTTTTCCCTAGCTGGAACTGTGCCCCGGTTGGAACTGTGCCCCGGATCTAACTTTCCCCATTCAACATTACCATTGTAGAATTGTAAAGATTCCAAGTCTCTAAATATCTACTAGCTCAATAACTATCTATAGGAAGTACACTTGACAATGCCTGAACTTTGTTGGAAGGAACAAGAACCTCGCAGGAACCCTTCCCTTGTTGGAACCCTACCCTTGTTGGAACTATGCCCTGGTTGGAACTCTGCCCCAGTTGGAACTTAGCCCCGGCTAGAACTATGCACCGACTGGAACTCTGCCCCATTGAAACTCTACCATGGCTAGAACTTTTCCCCACTGGAACTCTGCTCCGAATGGAACTCTACTCTCAACTGGAACTCTACCTCGGCTGGAACTATGCCTCGGCTGGAACTTTTCCCTAGCTGGAACTATGCCCCAGTTGGAACTCTGCCTCGACTGGGACTTTTCCCATTCAACAATACCCATGTAGAATTGTGAATATTTCAAATATCTAAATAGGAAGTACGTTCAACAATGCATGAACTTTATTAGAAGGAACAAGAACCTCACAGGAACCCTGTCCTTGTTGGAACCCTGCCCTTGTTGGAACTCTGCCCTAGCTAGAAGTCTGCCCCGATTGGAACTCAGCCCCAGTTGGAACTTTGCCTCGGTTGGAACTTTTCCCCGACTAGAACTCTGCCTCACTGGAACTCTGCCTCGGCGGGAACTATTCCCCGTTGGAACTCTGCTCCAACTGGAACTCTGCCCTCAGATAGAATACCATGACAGGAGGGGTTGGTTGAAATGCCACCTTGATAGAATCCCAAGGAGGTTGAAATTTGAATAGAGTCAACTCCAAAAGTTATGCAAGTTGCATATCAAGCTAATACTAAAAAGGATAAAAACAAGGAAGATTAAACAACTCTCAAACTTGAAATTTCCACCAATGAAATAGTTGGATCCTCAAGAGCCATAGATTCTGATATTGGGGGCATTAAAAGGGGATCCATGGGTTCACCTTATGTGAGGACCTCCCCTTTCTTTGTTCCAAGGATTGGAGACAGGACACGACCTTCGACTATTCGGTCAATGGTTGAAAACATGAGAAGCAAGAAGTAGACAAGGTTGCGGGGAAATGTTTTTTTGGAGGAAATACTTTTGAGCATATCAAAAACCAACCATATAGAGACATAACCACAACTTTGAAGTAAACTAAACACTCAGACACAAAAATTTAAACACAATTAGAGGTGAATTTCTGCATTTAATTGGCTCAATTGGCCTTTCACTATACCACAAAATTATACAAGCTTTCAAAGGATTCAATGGGCATTCAAAATCTATAGATGTCATTGGGTTCTCAAAGCCCCTTCTTCTCAGTTATGAAATTCTATAGCAGATGGTCTCAGTCTCAACTAGGATTACATAATTCCTACACTAGAAAATTTTCTAGAAATCATAATAAATTTTATCTCCGCATATTTGGTTGACACATTTGTTTTTTCTTTGCCTAAAGATCATATTTCCTCTTCTTCTTTGTTCTCATCCATTTCTTTCCTTCTCTTTCTCTCTATTTTTATCTGTTTTTTTTCTTTCCTCTACATTTCTTCCATCCTTTGACTCTTTCTCTTTTCCAATCCCCTCTTTCTCTTCTCTAATCTCTTGGCCTCCCTTCTTCTCACGTCTTTTTCACCCCTTCTCTTGTCTCTTTTGTCCCTTCTCCAGCGAGGGATCTCCCTTCCTTTTTCTCTATCTTCTGTTCCTTTTGTCCCCTTCCTCATGCACAACTTGTCAGATTCCTCAGGTACCCACTTCAAATGACCCAACCTAGGGAAAATAGAGTCGATACTTCACTAACTTAGAGGGCCTTGCTTCAAAGGAAATTTAGGAAACGAGAGAGCTCTAGGAAACCCTATCCTCAATTAATGTATTGGAGGGTCCAAATTGCAACAACAAATGGAAGGAAGGATCCCCCAACTTCTTTCTTGAGTGAAGCACTACACTAGAAAGGGTTAGAATGTGGTGCATACACATGTTGATGTGCGGTGTGGATGCTTGCAGAGGGGCAATAGTCTGTCTTGGTTGCTCCAAGGAAAAGACATAGAACAATTCAGAATATGAGAAACAACAACATTTCCACCTATTTTGATCCCGTTAAGAGTCCCATTTCATCTAGCATGGTGAATTTCTCTACTTATTCCTTCCATTATCAAGGAAAAGAGAAGTGGATCTAGGGGACACCCTTGCCTCAAGCCTCTCCCATACCTAAAAAAAATTGAAGTTGCACCATTAAGCAAGACTGCAAAAGACATTGACTGAATGCAAGAGAGGATCCAATCTACAATATATAGATCAAAACCAAACTGTAGCATAGCAAGTCTAAGGTAGGTCCAATTGACCCATTCATATGCTTTGGAGAAGTCAATTTAATAATGAATGCAGACAAGTGCTTCATCTTGAATTTGTGTAAAGCTTCTTGGGTAATCCCTATTGCATCATGAATATGACATCCTTATAAAATATCAAATTGTTCAGAGGACACAATTGTGGAAAAGATGCCCCTAATCATGTTTGTAATAATCTTGGCAATAAGCTTATATATGCATTTACACAATGAAATTGATTTGAAATCCTCCATATTTAATACCTTATTAAATTTTGGTATATGTGTTATAAAAGTATAATTGAAGGTTGCTAAGTTTCTACATCTAATCTTGGATTCCTCTATAATGGCCAATAGGTCTACCTCAAATGATTCCATGAAACTAGAGAAAAAATCCACTGGCCACCCTTCCGGTCCAATGCTTTTTCCTTTTTGCATAGAATGAACAACCTCTTTAAGTTCTTCCATGAAACAATTGAATCAGTTCATTGAGAAATCGGCCAAGCAATATTGCAAGTTAAAGATGATTATGCTTGTATCAAATCTCGTCCATGAGAGACTGCTGTGAGGTTTCTGTTTAGTAACCTTTTTAGAATCAAATCTCTGTACAATATTGGGTTGATAAAGTCCTTCTCTTAGATGTTATAAACATGTCTCTGCATATCAGAAGAAAAAGGGTCTCTGGTTCTAACCAAGAACTTCCCAACATGTGTCACTACCATGATTCAAAAGATCTATTTAGCAGGCACCGCCTCCTTGCCCCAACATATTTGGATCCTAATTCTTCCTACATGAATGTTAACCATTATAATTCTTCTTAACGATTCTATTGGCATGTGGGTTAAGAATGAGCATATTGTGGGTTAAGAATGAGCATGCTAGGATCAAACTAGAATCAACATTGGATCCACTATCTTCTTTGTTGAGTTCCAGTTGGGGCATGCATTCCGGGGCATGCATGCCAAGGCAGAGTTCCAGCTGGGGTAGACTCTCCAGCCAAAGCACAGTCACAACTCCCTCTAGCAAACTTAACACCACCATTGACCTATCATCTAGGGTTTGACACAGTCATAACTCGGCTAGGACAGGGCACCATAGTGGGGTATCTTTTTAAGTTTATTAGTTTAATTATTTATGTTTTTGTTTTTTAAGTTATGAAAATAAAATAAAAAGTTGTGTTGGAGCATCTGAGTGTCCCCCTCTTTGTGAAGGGGTGCCTAGATGCCCCCACGTCTCTAGAACGTTCCTTGTGCATTTCCTCCAGTTTTCGGAGAAAAGGGGCATGGGGAAACATTTCCCAAGGAGTCCCCAAGCCCCCGAGGCATGGGAAACAAGGGGAGCATTCCCTAAACCTTGGGGGGCACATCCTCATGTAACACAGAATAATAACTATTATCTAGTTTCATTCACTTTTAGCTTCCCCCAAGTCACTACCTCCCAACACCATTCACTACCTTGTGATCGGAACTCTACCTTGCACTGCTTGCTTGAACTTTTGCTAGCAATGTTTTATGTCTTGCAACTCACTGCGAAATTCAACATAACAAGTCTTCATCCACGCAACCAATTTTCTTGTTATGGAACACATCTGATCTCTCCCAACTAGTGTCATTTAAAGGATTATGCGTGATAATTTCCATGCAGACAGACACCACTTTTGCACATTATATGAAACACAAAGCTTAGATGAGAGGAAAATAGTGCAGGACATCCAAATATATCTGTAATTCGAAGCCTTCAATTATATACATAGATCTTTTTTTTTGCTTGGACTCTAAGAAACCACGCAAATACTGCTCATAACATAAAATGTAAGTTAGATCTCCTCCTAAACATGAATTAGGAAAATCATCGCCTCTTAGTAGATATATCTATGTGAAACACTTAACTAGATTCCAACAGCCAAGTCTCTAGCTATAAATAGACAGTTTGATCCAGCAAAAGCCAAGAAATATAAATACTAGTCCTAATGACAACAACTACCACCCAACAACTACCAAATGAACTTAAACATCCCACTTAAGTAGCAATGTCTAAAGCAAGGAAAACCACAAAAATTCTCAACGGTATTATGGAAAAAGGGATGGAGCTCAGTACATTAAATATCAATTCATCAGAAACAGTCTACCACTTATTGCTCACATGGGTTATCTTACCTTGGGCATAATTATAATCCTGCTTGGTTTTTGTGGATTTTACATTATCATCACCACTAGAAATAGATCAAACCTTACATGAATTTTTTTTTCCTTTGCATTGACATCTTTAAAGTTGAAATGCATACTGCAATTTGAAAAATAGCATGAAACACATGTTGGATATCTTTAGACTTGAAATACATACCGCAATTTGACAAATAGCGTAAACAACAGATGATGGAATTTGTAGATTCCTAAGAAGATTTCTCATTTGATACATATATTTCCTTACTTTCTAAGAAATACAATATGTCTATATGAAACTTAATACCATATGTAAGAAATGTGAAAATAAGAACTTAAGAACCCCTGTGAAGCACAGGGCCTTCACCTGCAAGAACTTACTAGGTTTCACTTCAACTTTTATCCTTCCACCATTCAATAGAGCATGAATTGAACCTTTTTCATAATAATGGACATGTCAAGTAAATTCATAGTTGTGATCACCAAAAGAATACCATATCTGTTCATCTGGAGATAATTAGAAATAAAAAATTTCAAACCCATTCTGTCACTACAGATCTAAACAACGAAGCTTATAAAACTCCACATAACTCCCTGTATACAAGGGAAACACTTTATGAAAATCAAAGACAAATTTATCCTCTTCCTCGTTACTGCTTTGGCGATGGGCTAAGCAAAATATCTTAATTATCTTGTTTCATGGTTTATTATATAATGATGTGCACATAATGGTCCTCCATAATAGATCCAACCTTAATAACCTATTTGTAATATTTACATATTGAATATGAAATAGCTGTTGCGATGAAACTAGAGAAAACACTTTGATGAAAGCCATAGAAAATTTAGCTGATGCCCTTGTTCCCATTGTCTATGTCTAGGCTCTTGTTCCACACAACATTTTTTTTTCATGATGAATTTTTGCAGAACATTTAAAGATAATTTGATTTTCTATTGCATAGAACATACAATAAAAAAAATGCATCAATGAAATGGGTTGTGTAGATCGTACAAAAAATAAGATAGACTACTGCCAAATCAAGTCCTAGTAATCCACATGAAGTGTAACAACTCTTGACAAGATCCTGACCTGCATCAAGCTAGAAACTTCAACAAACATGGCATATTTCTTAACAGGTCCTCACACCTCAGTTCATACTAATCTTTCCAACAGTATAGTCTTGGAGACCTAAAATTTTCTAATTTTCCAAAGCCATGGACAATCTTCTTCAACATATATATACACCAAATAAATATACTTGTCACACACACCTATACCACTACCCTTCTTTTGTCTGTTTCGCATCGATACTTCTGAAATCAGAAATTAAAAATCGGAATTTTATTGACATCCCTTGGATGACAAAATGCAGGTACTAGGACAAAGACACCAGAAAAATGTCAATTTAGTTAAACTCTTTCAATCAGGAGAACACTTTATCAGCAATAATTCACCTTTCAAACCTTTCAATCCAGGAATCAAAGCCTCTAATTCCACCTCCACCTACAACCAGATGAAATACTTGGTGAGATTTCAGTCCATTCGAACCTTGGCTTCCAGAATATCCCTATAGACTGTCAACATCTGTTGTTTTTAACTTTTAAGTAGAGCTTTCTTCTTGTAAGATTTTTCCAACCACTAGCATATTCAGTTGTTAGAACAAGTTGAGTTCTTTGTGTATTCAAGCCAGAGGTTGAACAGAAGAGAGAGCTCTCTATACAAATGGGATAAATTCTGGCAGGAATAAACCCAGACTTCACCAAATCAGTTGTTATGTGCATGATTAATTTCCATGCTCAAAGGCAGCCTAGGTTGCAATCCAATTTCATTTTCTGGTCTATCATAAGATTATAAGTCATGGTGTTGATATGGAAACTTGATGTTTTCAGTTAGACTAAGAGAACGATCCTTCCAGCCATTCATCTTGGAGAGACCAGTGTTATCTATAAGACAATCACCTAAATCCATGCTTTGATGGTGTGCCTTTGAAGTTTGACATCAAAGTAAAGCTAGACCAAAATGGATCAACAGGGACATAATAGTTGAATAAAAAAATACACATACCAAACCCCATAATGCATGTCAAGGTTTAAATTTTTTAAACTTAGGACTGGAGCTTAACTTGAGAAATGGTGAGACTGGCATAAACTGAAGAGAGAAGAGTAGAGAAAACTCGTAAAGTACTTAATGATGTGGAACAAAATCCCATCATAGGGATATGCCACTATAGCAAATTGCTTGCAATACATCGCATACATAACAACCCCAAGGCATAACACCAATAATATTAGCAATCTAATACCAGATGAGGGAGGATACTATCACATCAACCTGGGTATTTGCATCACAAAGAGAGAAAAATTCTCCCAGATATGTGCCCTATTTTATCCCCGTGCCTACCTTTGATTCAGTTCCTTCCAAAGTTCTAGGGACCTTTAATTTAGTTCCTTCCAAAGTTATAGGGTTTGACATGGCAGATGCATAATTTTCTCAAGCTAGATGCCGAGAAGTGAAAAAGCAAGGGTTCTATGCCATTCTTCAGATAGGGTTCCAGGTTAACAGAGCCAAGCAAGCAAGAGGGAAGGAACAAGTTAATCAGTCATGAGAGAGAAAATAATAGAATTTTATTAAAATGTGAACATGAATCCATCTGGCCTCGAGAGAGAGCAGCATACATCCAAAACAACATTTCATTCTACAAATGTAAGAGAAAAGAAAATTTCATTGCAATGCTTGTCTACCACTTATAACTAAATAAATGAAAGACAAATAAGTTAACATTCTGATGAGATAAGTCTCATCAATCTTCAATGACATAAAATATTATACCTTGAAATGCCCTCAAGCTTACAAGCTTATGCTTACTAAATCTCTCTCCAGCCTCTACACTGAACCCCATTACATTCAATACTAACGGCTAAATAGAAAATTCATTTTTAGATTTGTTCTTGAGCCTCTACACTGAACCCCATTACATTCAATACTAACGACTAAATAGAAAATGCATTTTTAGATTTGTTATAAATTTTGAAGGACCAAATCTTATCTATAAACTAAAACTGTAAATCAATCTCGAATCAATGCAAGAAATCTAGGAATGATAAGGCTGCTTGAAGATGTTCATCGACCTCTTAGAGAATAGAGTGCAATCTTTAGTTGTCATTAGATTATGCCACAAAATCTGCTATTAACACATCAAATATCCAATTTCCTCAAAATCTGGAATCTACCTTAAACTTCTAAGTCCGTGTCCTTGCATTTTTGCTGATGATGCTATTTAGATTCCTGGAAATTCGGGATGCAATTAAGTCTTTGACTGATGGTATCATGCTCTCAATCTTTCACCTTCAAACTGGAAATGATACGATTGCTATTCTGGAAATTTGGATCTTCCTATTGATCGTTGATCTTGTGCCTTTGAAGCTGCGATTGATCTTGAAATGATGCTCTTCCACCAAATATTTGTTTGCCTAGAAATTTAGAGATGACCCTTGACCAAAATCGAAATTTGGAGATGACCCTTGACCAAAATCCCGTGCAGCTAGGTGACTTAGAAACATGGGATCGAATATGCATCTTTAGCCTTCAAATTTGGAAACCATTCTCTCTCTGCTGATCTAAAACTAAAAGGGATCAAATCATAGCAGTTGTTACATGAAGTTAGGATCTGAAATGGAAGATAAGATTGAAAATTAATTTAAGATCCTATCTTTTAGTGGTTTTCTTTGAACACTTCACCATGACTTGATTCGATGAAGGAAAAGAGCTGAATCCATGATCTTTGGAAACTCAAAGTTTGCTAAAAATAAGGACAAAATGTCTATTGGTGCATTGATATTCAAGATGATAGGAATACACATAATTTACCAAAACTAATCTTGTAGTTTATTATCTTCACAGTGAATCATTTCTAGGATATGCATTTTATTTAGGACTCGGTTCTTGGCAATATATCTCATAGAACCCTGAAGGTAGCTTTCATTTTCTTTAGGACCATGTTGTTTGATAGTTATACCCATATCCAAATTTGCATGCAAAAACAATATCCAATGTTTATCCAAATAGAATCGCTACAGAGAGGCATGCCACAATAAGCAGCAGCATCAACGCTAAGCCAAGGAGAATAAAAAGATTTACTTGAGAAGGAAAGAAGCAAACCAACACAGGTGCTCATGAGCCATGCAATGCAGTAATATTTTCCAAGCTGAAATGTCATTGCCACGTCTTCTGCATTATCTCTGTGCACTAGAAGAGGAAACAATAGTGATTGGAGGCTTCAAATTTGGCATTATAAAATCCCATCTGAATGTGATTTGCATTGAGAACAACAACTGATTTAAGGAGATTCCCATCAAAGACTTTTCAAATTTACATTATCTGTGATGGAAGTTTTTGGGCGTGCATCATTCTTGTGAATCATTCTTGTAGTGTGCATCATTCTTGCTGCCGTTTACTCAAAGAAATTCATTTTTCTCTAAAGAGACATCAATTCCACCTTTTGTGTATTATAAGTGAGCTAGCTATGGAGCAAAGTCAACGTTAACTTTGCTCCTCCTCCGTCCGATGAGGGAGGATTGCTCCATAGCTAGCTTACTCCCACAGTTTACCACTAGTTTACAATGATAGGGGATCGGAACATCTTTCGATGGTGAGAAGAGTTAGAGGAAATGGTCTGGCGGGATCCAAGTTTGAATTGGTGGGATCCAAGTTTGAATTCGAGATCGTTAGTTAGATGGCTAATTAAATGACAGCACCCAATTGAGGGAGACGGCGGTGAACAGTCACGGAAACGAAAAGGAGACAAACGGAACAACAAAGATGGTGAGTAAACCGATCAGCGACGAAGAAAAAATCCATGACGGTGGTCGAAGAGCCAGCGATGATTGCCACCGAGCAAAATCGTTGGATGGGTAGCTTACTCCCTTAATTAATTGACTGAGATAGCTATTCACACATAAATTAAACATCTAGTATTTTTTTATCAAATTCAGAAATAACCCCTACGGGCCCTACCTGATACTTCTGACGAAAGTCCTTTACGGAAAGCATATCCATAAACAGTCAATAAAAAAATATTCAAAACGTGATTTACACCTACTCTAAATTCTACCACCACCTCTAAACCGACCTGCCGTTGAATGATATGTTTTCCCTCCAGTGGTGATGCCCTCTGACTGATTGATTCACTGGCACTAGTTGAAGATGGCGTGAGATAAACTCCAACTAAACGCCCCGCTATTAGACGGTTTACTTCGAGTTATCAGAGGATCTACGTCTCAGTTTTTTTATCCAACCACGTGGAAACATAGTCTGAGGAAGAGAAACCTCGGCTTGGCTCAAGGCTGGCCGTTCAATGAATGCTCCTAGGTTTTTCCAAATGGCCTTCACGCCTATATATATCGCAGCAACCAGCGTTAGCAATCTCATTGGGGATCCACGATCCACTGTAGCTGTTCATTCCCCATCAAGCAATTAGTTGATCTGATTATTGTCTCCTTCTCATACATAGAATTTATTACTATATCGCGATGGCGGCTGTGAATGTAACATTAATGGCGATGAATGGAGCATCCCTCCTGCAACGGAGGCCAGCGGAGAGGTCTACACCATCCCTCCTACAACGGAGGCCAGCGGAGAGGTCTACACCATCTCTCCTACAACGGAGGCCAGCGGAGAGGTCAACAGCCTCCAGGGGCCTTCGCGTAAAGTGCATGGCAGAGGTTAGTAATATCCTCATTCTGTTGTAGTTGCTATTTGCGTATTTGCGTAGAGATCAACAGCTTGCAGGGGACTTTTATGTTTATAGTATTTATATAACTTAATTTGCATGTGGATCCACAGCGGAAGGAGTCCAATCAATCCACTTCTACCTCTGCTCAGAAGGTAAGCTATTAAGCGACGTCAATTTTTACTTGCAAATGCACTGCCCATGGCCTCATTCATTGAAATAAACTGACCAGACACCATTAATGCAGGTGAGCACCAAGTTCGAGGACGTGTTTGCTTTTGCTGGGCCAGCGCCGGAGACCATAAATGGGCGACTGGCCATGCTCGGATTTGTCTCGGCTGTCGGGGTTGAGATAGCGAGCGGGAGAGACCTCTTCTCTCAGCTGGCCACCGGAGGAGTTCCACTGTTTGTTGGAAGCGCGGTTCTGCTGTCAGTAGCTTCGGTAATACCAATGTTCAAGGGAGTCTCCAAAGAAAGCAAATCAAATGCGATATGGTCTTCTGGAGCAGAGATGTTGAATGGCCGTTATGCCATGATTGGCCTCGTTGCGTTGGCCCTCACAGAATACCTCAAGGGAGGTCCTCTCATCTCATGATCAACAAAATCACTTCATACCTCCTTTAGAGTATGTTGATGTAAAGATACCCAAATTGTATTTACTCTGCTGCTTTCAAGAGATACACACTGTAACAAACAAAATTTGTCATTAATATAATGTTTGAGATGTACATCAGTATTTTCTATCTCTTTAGTGCACATGTTTACGTAATAAACATTGAAATTTGAAAATATAAGACTGTTTGCATCTGTGGCCGGCTGGTCTCGATAAAGAGTATCAAAGCCACTTCCTCATTGCCGAGAATACACAAAGAGTCTTATGCGTCTCTTTCTTAATATATCTCGAATACTAGTATCAGAGGAAATCTGTCAAACAGAAGCAATTCCATTATTGACAATTTCGCGAGGAAGAGAAAGATTCAATCACCCAAGTAATGATTCAAATCGATCGTGTACAATGGCAACCCGACTTCTAATTCTCTCCTTTTAGATTTGCACTTTAATCATATAATCAATTCAAAATCCTAAATACATGTATCATAGAGCCATTTCGCCCTTAACTTGAATGATTAATTACAGGAAAGAATCATTGGAAAATGACCATAAGAATGTATACATTAATATCTTTCACTGAGAATGACCACTGACATATATACAGTAATATTTGAAAATAAGAAATATATATTAATATTTTAGATCATGGCCTTGAATATTAAGAGTCTAATTAAAAATAATTTCTAATCTTCACTGGCACTAATTAATAATTAATAAGTCGTAAACGGTTTCTCTAAGCCCGGTTATTGGAAGATTCACGTCTTTTTATTTTTGAGTCCAACCACATGGAAACATGTTCCAAGGAAAAGAAACCTCGACTTGGTTCAAGGGGTTGTTCGATGACTGGTCCCAGGATTTTCCTGAGAACCTGCACATACCCCACATTATACACACATATATATAAACCAATATATATATATAAACCAACGAATATGTGGAATCGGCTTTTTTAACTACGTCGGTGGAGGTCCATATATATATATATATATATATATATATATATATATCAAACAATGAATATGTGGAATGGGCTTTTTGGTATGACTAGCCTCCATTGACTACTTCGGTGGAGGTCCTAGGTCCTTTCATCATCATCTTGCTCCCTTCGTACCTCCTTGGAACATATGATGTTATCGCTGCCAAAATGAACATTACATAACAATAGTTATTTGTAGATAATTTTGCCATTGCCGATCAGAAACTTACAGTTTCATTGGATTGAAAGTTTAGAAACCCTTTTTAAATACGACAAAGATGTCAGTTTATATATATAATTGTATATTAGTTTCTCAGAAAAAAATAAGTGTTTTTCATCTAAATAATATTTATTTTTTCATCTAAACAATAGTTATTTTTGCCATCAGCTATTGCAAACTTGAACAATTTCAATGGATTGAAAGAGTGGAAATTCTTTTGAAGTACAACATATTATTATTATTTTAATTTTTTAAAACAAATATTTTTACATTAAAATCATTTTTAATTTATTTAATACATTACATAAAATTAAATACTATTTATTATATTAATTGTTTTTATCTAAATAATATTTTAAAAAATAAATATATTCTCATTTAAATAATTTTTTTTTATCAACAAAAACATTTTTAATTCCCTTAATTTTCTACATAAAATTATATACTATTCATAAAATTATTATTCTTTATAAATAAATCAAATTATATATATATATATGAATTACCATTCTATATAATCTTAGCATGATTTGTATAATATATATATATATATATATATATATATATATATATATATACACATTCTGACTATGATTTTATTAATGAAAAATGTTATATATAAAATTGAATGAAATACCACTCCATAGAATGCTGAAAAAGAAGCTGAGCCTAATGATAAAAATGAAGCTAAATTCAATGTTAAAAATGAAGCTAAACCTAATGTTAAAAATGAAACTTAAGTTGGTAAATGAAGCTATTATTGATGTTAAAGTTGTTTTTAAGAATGCCCACTTTAGCACCAATTTTAACATAAGAACCTACAAAACATCTCTATAAAGATTAATGGAAGCTTAAAAAAAGACACTAATTTGAGAGTTTTGTTAAAGTGGTATGTGAATAAGCCCATAAAAAAGCATAATTACACTAGAGAAAAGAGAAATGCACATAACAACAATCACAGTCAGCTAAGAGAAGGCTTGGAGACTTCACTCACTTATCTTCCTCTATGGGATTTATACATATCCTTTATAACTACAAGAAATTGTATAGGGTCTTCTAGAGACTATAAAGGAAACCACTGTATCTTCAAGCATAGGATAATTGGTTGTCACATTCAACAATATCCACCTTGATAACAATTTATTTGACCACTTTTTCTTCTTTATTCACCACCTTTCCTGGAAGCCAAGAAAAGTGAAGCACCACTACAACTTCTCTAACAACACTAGTTTCATGACCATGTTTGTATGATTTGTTTGAGTACAGAATTACTCAATGATTACGACACTGTCATCAATAACTTGTCTTTCAAAATGATGCTTTCAAACAAAATATATTTACTAATTTCATAATGTGAATCTCATCAATATCATTTTCATAAAACTCTGTTTTGATAACCACAACTTACCATTTTTACCATCTGTGTGTACTTCCATGCCCAAGATTTGTTGTTTTAGTACTGCTCCTGGGTCCTTCATCTGTAGTGTCCTGACCAACTAAGCCTTTATCTTCTTGATCTCAACTATGCTTTGGTTTGCAACAAGCATATCATCATCAAAATACATCAAGATAATGAATGTACCATAAACACAATGGCCATACAAAATTTTGGCTCACCATGAAGGAATCAACCATCATGTACCAGAGCTTCAATCAATACAATGATTTCTTGATCTTGCAAGAAAATATCCATCTTGTAATATAATGAAGTTTACTAATACTTTAAATAGGCTTCATTACATACAACCAATGGACACCACACCATGGGATACCGAAACCATGGGCCCAAAAAATCACAGACCCAAGATAAGGTTTGACTCATTTATTGAGTCAAGGTTAACGTACACATACATTCATGAACCCTCTTTGTCTACCTAAATTGTTTTTATTTCGCATATATTTGATCAAAATATTTTTGAAGGGGTTTAGGAGATTTCTTTTGCCAAAGGAGTTTTTTTACAAGGTATTTTTCTTCTTATTTATTTCCAAGGGGTGCATTCAAAGATATTTTTCCCAAGGCACTTTTGCCAAAGATTTTGTGTTCTAAAATATTTTTGCAAAGGAGTTATTTCTTTGCAAGAGGTTTTTTCATAGAGTTTTTTTTCCAAGGTATTTTTGCAAAGTAGGTTATTTATTTGCAATGGGTTTTTCCAAAGAGTTTTTTTGCAAAAATGTATTTTTCTTCTTATTTCTATCCAAGCGGTACATTCAAAGAGTTTTTTTTGCAAAAATGTATTTTTCTTCTTATTTCTATCCAAGCGGTACATTCAAAGAGTTTTTTTCCAAGGCACTTTTGAACACAATTTTGTATTCTAAGGTATTTTTGCAAAGGAGTTATTTCTTTGCAAGCGGTTTTTTCGAAGAGTTTTTTTTCCAAGGTATTTTTGCAAAGTAGGTTATTTATTTGCAATGGGTTTTTCCAAAGAGTTTTTTTGCAAGGTATTTTTGCAAAGGATTTTTTCTTTACAAAATATTTTTATAAGTTGTTTTTTTAAAGAAGGTTTTTTTTCAAAGAGTTTTTTTTTTCCAATGGTTTTACAAAGAAGATTTCTTTAGAAGGTGTTCTTATTTTTTTCCAAAGGTTTTCTCAAAAGGAGATTTAACAATCATGGGAAATAAGAGAAACCATAAAAAAAGTGATGACGATGGTAATAGGGAAAAACAAAAACTCAGAAATAGAGCCAAAAGAGCAAGGGTTGCAGAAACAGAAGAGAGAATTGAACATATAAGAACAGACTTACATGACACTGTGGATGAAATTGAAATTGAAAATAGGGTACAAGAAGAACAAATGGAAGTTGAAGAGACCATTGTTGAAGATGTAAATAGTTATTTACATGTTAATGTTGATGAAGTCAATATTGAAGATCAAAATCAAGATCTAGAAATTGGACCTGGTATGTGTATATCATGTATTTTCCAAATTCATTTTTTTATAATGAATTGTATTTTTGGACATATGTTAAATTAAATTTAACTTGATGTATAGGTACTTTCACCATTGATGATGAAATGTTAGAAGACATTGATTGCGTCAAATATGGAGAAAAATTACTCATTCATGTTGCATGATATCGTGCTACAAACAACTATGATGATATTCTCAAGGATTGTTCAATAGCAGGACAAGCACAAATTTTGAGATACTTATTGGTGTCGAAGAAGTTAGAATGTGCTACATCATTATTGGGTATTCACAAGGAGACAAAAGAGTCGAAACTAAAATATAATGTGATAGAAAATATAGGTGATGCAATAAAAAAATTTGGAAAATCTAGAAAGAAAGATACCAGTGCTGCACGTAGAGCGATTCAAACAACAATTATTTCATCTAGTACTAGACAAAAACATTTGAAAACACAACTAGCACAAGCAACTGAAATCTCAAGAAAGACATTATACAAACATAGCAAATTCAGAATGCAAATAGATGAAAATGATGAACTTGCTTGATGGACAATTATTTGTAGACAACCTTACAAAGATAGAATGGGAGAAGGTGTTAAAGATATTGTATAGAAATATTGGTTGGAACATGCTTGAGTTTCACCAAATTCAAGGGATGTGATACGACAATGAGTATGATGAAATGTATATGAAATCCGTCCAAAACATATAATGGAAATGACACACGTACAATTGTTCAATAAATTCAAGGAGGATCATCGTGGAATTAATATGTCAATCACTACATTTGTGAAACAAAAACCATGGTATGTTATACCTATTACTATGCGTGACACATGTTGTTGTTGTTATCATGTGCAATTTCAATTATATTATGACATGTTTCTTGAATTTGGTAAAATGTTTTGGAAAAACTCAACACCTCCGCCCATAGTATGTGAATTCATATCTCAAACTCTATGTGAGAGAAATCATGATGAAGTATTTTATAATAAGAAATGTGTCAATGGAAAACATTGTCATCATTGTGAAAATATTGTTTTATTCCACAATAAATACCCTATCAATAATGATTAGTCGCTTTCAAATGTAACCGTTGATTGGAAAAAATATGAATACAACAATTATTCTACAAGTTCTAGTGATGCACATTCCAAAAGAATTGATTTGCGAGAAGATAAAATATGCGTGACAGATTTTCTCAAGAAATTTGAAAGTGAAATTTATAAATACACCAAGCATTCACACATAGGGCACGATGGCAAGACCTTCAATTCTAACATTCCCCTGAAATTTTTCCAACTGGAACAATTTTGTCTATGGTTGATTTTGCAGAAAGCTACACATTTGTTGCACAAAAAGAGATTCAAAGTGAATACTATCATTCTGACCAAGTTTCGATATTTTTCCATGTTCTATATAGACATTCTCAGCAAGATGTTGATGACATTGAAAGCACGTGTGGAAATCAAGATGTGATTAAATAATATCACTTTTATATCAGTGATGATCGTACACACGATACACATTTTGTTCAACATTGTATTGAAATTTTTTTCTATGATTCACTAAAAAATCGTAAAGTTAAATTCAATGAACATTAGATATGGTCGGATGGATGTGTGAGACAATTTAAATCTTCACGATCATTTTTTTGGTTATGTCGACTTCATAAAGCACTGAACATTAAACATCGCTCGAATTTATTTGAAACTGGACATGGAAAAGGTGAACATGATGGTGCATGAGCATGCATAAAAAGAGCACTTAGAAGATGAAAAATGAACCATTCTTCTAGATGATTCCATTCAGCTACAAAGGTTGTCCAATGGTGTAAATCACATCTAAGCCATGATTGTAGTCAACAATCAAAAGATGTGTGGAGGTATGTACATGATTTTTTTAATTTATAGTAATTGTCAATTTTAAAAAATGTATGTACTAACATTGAAGTATTTGTACACTAACACTAAAAGTTGTCATTTGTGATTTATCATTTATTGTGTAGGTTTTTTTTGCTTGTTGGGGTCCAATATATAGATAGATCAATACCATACAAGGCTAGCACCATACATGGGACTAGAGAACTTCACTCTATTCAAACAAAATCCTTCCAAAGTGTGTTTACATTTGACAGTAGAAAGCAATCATGTTTTTGTCATATTTGCACTGAAAATGTTGAATCTATAGAAGTTTGTGAAAACATAATGAACAACTATGTAAAATATTGGAAACACACAGAGATTAATCCAAAAGGGAAAATGCCACTAGCAAGCATAAAACAATTAGAATCAGAAGAAATAAAAATATCATCTGATGGTGCTAGAACTTCAGATTGTGTTAGAGAAGGTAATGATATTATTGATTGTTCATTGTTTTCCATCACCTTATGTGTATATAGTCAATTTAATTCACTTAAAAACTCTAACTCCAATTGTAATTTGCACAGGAGATGTTTCTGCTATGATTGCACCTTTAGACAACAACGAAAATGTAAAATATTATTTGATGCAATGAACTGAAGAAAAAATGAAATTATTGGAGGATTACAATGACAAAAAATTTACATACGAGAGAGGATCCATCATTTTAAAAGGCTATTTTTTGCAACAGACCCATATGACTGAAAATTATGTCTACTTTCAGGATTATGAACCTGATGTTATATGTTGTTAGCATAGTCATTTAGTATGTGCATCTCGAATAAAATGGGTACAAGTTCCATAAAAAAAAAGCTTAAAAAATAGAAAATGGAAACTATCCAAATATGACCATGAACAGATAATTGAGGATGGCATTCCATTACAATGTTTTTAACTATATCATTTCTTGTTTTATGTTAAGATTGGCTATCATGCTCAAAGATGGATTGATGTTTTAGAATTCAGAATAATTGTGTACTTAGTCA
>LPNX010205903.1:152180-183819 GCA_001517045.1 Pseudotsuga menziesii
ACTCAAAATTGAACTTTAATTTATTAGAATTCAGAATCAAGTTGCTAATGTTACCTTCATAATAAAAAAATTTAAAATTCAGAATCAAGTTGCTGATGTTACCTTAGAAGTCATGGATTGAACTTTAATTTATTAGAATTCATAATGAAGTTGCTAATGTTACCTTAGAAACTTCATGGATTGAACTTTAATTTATTAGAATTCAGAATCAAATTGCTAATGTTACCTTGGTAATAAAAAATATTAGAATTCATAATCAAGTTGCTAATGTTACCTTAGAAACTTCATGGATTGAACTTTAATTTATTAGAATTCAGAATAAAGTTGCTAATGTTACCTTAGTAATAAAAAATATTAGAATTCAGAATCAAGTTACTAATGTTACCTTAAAAACTTCACAGATTGAACTTTAATTTATTAGAATTCAAAATCAAGTTGCTAATGTTACCTTAGTAATAAAAAATATTAGAATTCATAATCAAGTTGCTAATGTTACCTCAGTAATAAAAAATATTAGAATTCAGAATCAAGTTGCTAATGTTACCTTAGAAACTTCATGGATTGAGCTTTAATTTATTAGAATTCAGAATCAAGCTCACAATTTTACCTTGGTAATAAAAACTATTCCATGTGAGGTAGAGGCGTATTTCCAATGGCAAGTAATAAATTAAAGTTCTATGACGAGAGATAATATTCTAGTTATGTATATGACCATTACCTAAACTTTGATTGTGAATACAAGATGTGAGTTAGGAATATTGCACCTATCAAAACTAGATTGATTCCTAACATTCCCCATATTCATTCTTAATATTAGATTGCACCTATCAAAACTTCATAACATTCCTAACATTCTCAACTTCTCAACACTGAAAATATTTTACATCTACAGACATACATAAATTTAATAATACATACATTCATATATTTGCACCTATCAAAAATTCCTAACATTCCTAACCTTTCCTAACATTCATTCCTAACATTCATTCATACATTCATATATTTGCACCTATCAAAACTTCCTAACATTCCTAACCTTTCATAACATTCATTTCTAACATTCCCCACATTGATTCCTAACATTCCCCATATTCATTCTTAACATTATATTGCACCTATTAAAACTTCCTAACATTCCTAACATTCTCAACTTCTCAACACTGAAAATATTTTACATCTACAAACATACATAAATTTAATAATACATACATTCATATATTTGCACCTATCAAAACTTCCTAACATCTCCTAACATTCATTCCTACATTCATATATTTTCACCTATCAAAACTTCCTAACATCCCTAACCTTTCTTAGCATTCATTCTTAACATTCCCCACATTGATTCCTAATATTCCCCATTATCATTCTTAACATTAATATTCCCCATATTCATTCTTAAAATTAGATTGCACCTATCAAAACTTCCCAACATTCCTATCATTCTCAACTTCTCAACACTAAAAATATTTTACATCTACAAACACACATAAATTTAATAATACATATATTCATATATTTGCACCTACCAAAACTTCCTAAAATTCATAACCTTTACATATGTAAAATCCATATCAAAACTTCCTAAGATTCCTAACATTTCCAACTTCTCAACACTGAAAATATTTTACATATATAAACATACATAAATTTAATAATATTTACATTCATAATATTTAACTTCAATACACATGTATATAATCCAAAAAAACAATCATGAACATGTGAGTTGAATGTACATATGTATAATCCAAAAATTAAGCTCCTCGATGTCCAAAGCAACTACAATATATATATCAACAAAAAAATAACAATATAAATAATTCTCTAAATGGAAGTGCACCACTATCCTCCACTAGGGTATTCCGTTGGACTCATAACAATCTGCAACATGTATAAAATTAGATTATGAATACCATAAATTATTTAAACAATTCTAAACTAAAATCAAAACATTAAAATATTACACTAATATATCAAAGAACAATTCAATTATTAACAAAATTACTTGAAATTCTCTATCATCCAATGGATTATTCCCTTTGCCTCTAAAAGGTGGAGGAGACCCAAGCTGCAACATGTATAAAAACAATTTATGAACCTTACAAATTATTTAAACTATTTTAAACTAAATTCAAAAAAAATAAAATATTAAACATACAATTCCACCACTATCCTCCAGTGGAGTCTTTCCTTTGCCTCGAAAAGATCGAAGAGACCCAAGCTTCAACATATATAAAAGTAATTTACAAATGTCAAAAATTATTTATACTATTTAAAATTATATATTAGAAAACAATTCAAGAACAATTAAATTATGAACAAAATTACCTCGGTGCCAATATCTACATCCATCGGAGAACGTATATCTTCACCGCCAATTTCAATATGTTCTCTTCCCTTGAAATTTAAATTTTGTTAATAAATAAATCATAGTAAAAGCAAAAAAAATTAAGCTTAAGAAATTAACTTAAAACCGAAACAAAAAAAAATAAATTCATTAGCTCACAATAGATGGAAAATCATCTAAAAAGTTTGAATCTAATGAAACCTGCATGGATAAGTCAAATTAACAATAAAATACATAGTTAAATTTAAAAAAAAAAAGATAAAATATCTTTCAAACATAAATATAAATATGTAAGTAATAAATATACCTCTCCAAAATGCTCTTCTACATTTCTAGCATTTTAACTAGTAGAGACTCTAAAATTATGTTCATTTAACAGTCGAGAAAATTGAAACAAAAAAAATTTATGTAATGTATTTATTACTATACATCAAAAAATAATTTATCATACATAGATATAATGTAACAAAAAGTTCAATTCAAAATAAATAAATAAAGTAAATAGATTGAAAGTACACAAACCTCTCCTATACTTGATGTGTCATTAGATATTCTATCCGAAGCTATATCACGACAAACCTTGGAATAGGCTTTTAGATCTTCAATGCCAATACAATCTAACTCATCATTTGTTTTGTAAACAAAATTTTGCTAAATAGTGGCTTGAGCCCTCTCTCGACTCAATCCAACATCAACTCCTACAAACGCTGAAGTCAAACCTTCAGTAACATTATGCCTTGCGGTTGCCCGAACTTGTGATTTGGGCTCCATCTTCGATTTGTAAGTCACAATCCTAGGTGGAAGAGATATCTAAGGTGGAGGTAGAAGAATACTGTGATCTCTAAGAGCACCTTTTCGATTGCATATCCTCCCCTTTCCAAATCCATAAAACTCAGAATGAATATCAGTATAGTCTGGCTTCATATTTAAAAAAAAACGGCATAAAAAGACCTAGCAAATAAATTAGGAACCTCAGCGTTCCATGGTAACCGACCATAGGATGCAAGGAACCGATCATATAAAAAATGTGCAAGTTCAGGGTGCTTAAAATATTGCACTTTCAATGCTTTATGCTTTAGGCCCTCTTTGAAGTTAAACATTATGTTGGCTCGTTCTCTAGTCACTCTCTCCTTCACAACAACCCACTTGTCTGGACCCATCACTTGTGCATTTATTCTCTGCATCAAGGAAACAAAACCGTATATTATTGGTCCAAGATCCTCATATACCTTAATGAATTTTTGTAATGATTACAAAACCATCTCTATATTTTGTTTTTTCTCTGGAGCGAGATCCAAACTAGAAAGACCGTTTTGTATCTTTTCATAGTGAGCCCTACAACTTTCAAGGGTCATTTGTTGAACACCACTTTCCCATGGAAGCTCCTTCGGTAAATATGATGGATAGGTCATAATGGGTGTACAAACCTCAGCTAGTTGGAGAAATTGCGTCCTAGCTTGACCTTCACCACCCTGTGTAGGATGACAAGCCTCTTGCGAACCTTGCTTTGCTTCCACGCTTGTTTCCCGTACAGAAGGTCGAGATCCACGTTCACCCATAGAGGATAAGGGGGAATCATCTCTACCACTATAGCCACGTCGATGATCGAATGAATGTGAACTATACAATAAGCTTGAACCCCGAGATGAAGTCGACAATATTCAATTATCATTTGGGACACCAACTCCTTAAGAATGTGATGACCTCCTACGCTTCCTTCTCAAAGGCCACTCTTTTTCCATTTGATATGATATTTACAACTTTACACAAATATAAATTCATAACATATTCAAATTCTACATGTTAATTCCTCAACTTCAAAGACCTAGCTACTAAAAAAACTAAGTTCTTAATAAGGACCTAGATGTCCCTAATATTATCTAATAGTTCTTAAAATTAATATAGCTAATTTATTATCTATTTCCATTTGATATGATATCTACAAGTTTACACAAATATCAACTCATAACATATTCAAATTCTACATGTTAATTCCTCAACTTCAAATACCCAGCTACTAAAAAACTAAGTTTTTAATAAGGACCTAGATGTCCCTAATATTATCTAATAGTTTTTAAAATGATTATAATTATTTTATTATCTAATAGTTCTTAAGATGAATAGAGCTAATTTATTGTTGGATGTATGAGAAATTAATGTGCCAATCTTTGTGTTTTTGATGTGTTTTTTATTTTTTAAATGAAAGGAACCAATATGGTCAAATATTAAGTAAAAGTCACATTTCTTTATGTAAAATAATGAATTCATGAACACAAATCTTAATTTAAATCCTAAATTAATACATAAATTATATCTACAAATATTTTCATTATTCCATAGAATCATAAAAAATTGTTCTCGATTTGCATTATTACGATAGGTGGTTACAATTTAAGCACTCAAAAATAGAAACAATTAAAATTATACTAGTCATCTTTATCTAGTAAGCCACCCAAATCCGAACAAAGCTGAAAGTAAGAAATGGTAATCATAGAGCTAATCTTGGAGTAGTGGGATAAAAATTTAGATTTATTTTGTGTTAACTATGTGGGACATTATAGATACACTTATTAGCAATATACATACTTACCATAATAAGAGACATGTTATAATCAGGGTAATTTTTAGTGGTGAAATTTCGCCAATTGGCTATTTTTTTGGTTTTTTTTCAAAAAATAAATTCGTTATTTGGTGTCTAATATCGCCTATATTTACATAAAATATGTTTTTTAATCATAATATTTGTCAAAATTTATACATTTCAGTGTTAATTTTATGTTTTATATTTAATATTCACCTACCTATCTATAAACATGTTTTTTCAATCCGGAGCAATTGCCTAGAATACTATACTTAAGTATAATATTAGAATCCTTAAAAAATACCCTCGTTATAATAAAATAGAGTATAGGAAGCAATGGCATAATTTAATTCCAAACAAAAAGATGTTGCACTCTATCCATTTGGACAGAATTCATGCACTCTGTCCACATGGACAAAGTTCATGAAATCTGTCCATTTGGACAGAGTTCAAGCACTCTGTCCACATGGGCATAGTTCATGCACTCTATCCATGTGGAAAGAGTTCATGCACTCTATCCAAACATTAACTATCGAATGATAAATGTGGGTAATAGTACATACCTTTAAGAAGAAACAATTAAAAGCATTACTACTTCCGCTTCCTCTAAATTTTATGTGTAGATATCAGTCATGGAATAATTGGAGTTATAGATTTGATCAATCATATCTATAACTCCAAATACTCTGTGACCCATATCTACAAATAAAGATAAATGACCCTTCTATATATATAAATGACACTGCAGCCCATATCTACAAATAAACTCAAACAACGAAGGAATAAAAACAAAGAAACCATTGAAAAAATGAACAATACTTGCCAACAATGTACAGAAAGTTATAGCATGAAAAGTGTAATCATCATCATTTTCATATTACTTCATATTAATACATATTGTAATCAGCTCAGCTTAGAGCTTAGGTGTAAGTAGTTTACCTTATATATATTATTTCTATAACCCTTTGTATATCTTAAAGCTTAACCACAAACATATATTACTTTTATGAATGCAGAGTTGATCTATGGCTATTTATGGGCTTAATACCCAGAACAATCAGTACAATATCCCAATATAATGGTAAGTATAAACAATAACTTGTAAGCATTATATAGGTTATTTGTGATTCTTTTATGACATAGATTAATGGGAATGATACTAACCTCAGTGTAATAATAATTGTTATTTGTAATATTTGGTATTTTATATTATAAATACATAGATCAAATAGATCGTTAATCATAACTACAAATTAAATTCCCTTGTTATTTGTACTATAATAATACATTCCACAGTTTTAATGATTATGGCTATCCTGTACTTGTGAAATAACATGAAACACGTAAAACTATAAGTAGCTACATGCACATAAACAAAATTAAACTAAGTTGTAATTATTTGCTAACCCCTATAGAACTCTAATGAATGAGCTTCTGAATATCTCTTCTTAGGTTAATTTATTGCAGTAATTGAAGGCCTAGCTTATGCAGCCTCACTGAACGAGACTCCAATGGAAGGATACTAAGCTCATACAGGGAAAGAGTTCATGAACTTCATCCACATGGACAAAGTTCATCAACTCTGTCCAACTTACGTGACATCATCACCTTCCTCATTGACAGACTTCATGAACTCTCTCCACGTGGACAGAGTTCATCAACTCTATCCACATGGACAGAGTTCATGAACTCTATCCACGTGGACAGATTTCATGAAGTTTGTCAATGAGGAAGGTGATGATGTCACGTAAGTTTTGTTTGTTACCCTAAGTGACTCTTCATTTTGGAAAAAATATTAAAAGACCAAAATTGACATGAATATCTTTAAATGCACACCTATGCCTCCACTCTCTTTCATTCCAACTTGTACCTTATTAAAGCCAAAGCCAAAATATAACTATAATTGTAACTTTGATATGCAAATACTAAAATATCATATTTTGACTTTAATATCCAAATAGTATAATATTATTAGGTACATCAAATCTCAATACTTGGATTTTTTTTGTTTATGATTTATATTAAAGCAACTTAAAACCCTAATGCTAAGTAAAGTCAAAGCCAATATATAACTATAATTGTAACTTTGATATGCAAATACTAAAATTTCTTATTTTGACTTTTATATGCAAATATTATAATATTAGGTCCATCATATCTCAATACATAGATTTTTTGTTTATGATTTATATAAAAACAACTAAAATCCCTTATGCTAAGTAAACTGATCAAGGACAGAGTTCATGAACACTCTCCAAATGGACAGAGTTCATAAACTCTGTCCACATGTAGAGTTGATGAACTCTATGCATGCAGAGTTGATGAACTCTATCAATGGATAGAGTTCATCAACTCTGTCCATGGATAGAGTTATGAATGAATATCTTCCTCATAATACCTATGGACTAAAATTAAAATTAAAAGAAATCTACACTACTAATTAACACGTGCAGTAAACTTTAAGATAAAAAAACTATAAAATAAAAGAAAACTACCACGGAAAAGAAATTTAAGCCATTGGCTACAACAATCCATGAATCACTTTGTTCAACGTTCGGATTAAAAAAAAAATTGCAGATACAAATACCTGACAACAAGAGAGCAGAGCATGAATAGACCTCCACGAACATACCACAAACAAAATCTCCAAGAACAGACCACAAACACACCTCCAAAAACATACCTCCATGAACAAACCTCCACGCATAGACCTCCATGCCGAGAGGATTCCAGAAAGGTGGCAGGGTGGAGGACGTACACGTCAATGCACAACAGGCGGGACTGCAGGCAGGGGTGGGGATGACAGGCGGCAAATTGGGTGGCAGGACGGGTACAATAGGAGACAAGGAACGTGGCAGAATAAGCATGACGGGAAACATTGCAGGTGGCAGAATACAATAGACGACTACAAGCGAAAACCATGAAAATGGGGCCACAGCCAACCTTTTATGCAGAATAATTATTCGACCGAACAATTGTTTGGCTGAATAATCATTCGTCCGAACAATTTTCCGGTCAAATGATTGTTCAGCCAAATAAACATTGAACCGCTGGTAAAAATTACCGGTTGGCTATGCGTTCCGTCAAATTAAATGGTTCACCGTTAAAAAGTATTCGGCTGAATAAAGGATCAATCATTTGGGTGAATAACTATAGTTATTCGGCCAAATAACATCCTCTATGTTGCTTAGACACCCAATTCTCATGGAAGTGTTACCGTGACATTGCATTTTCACCCAAATCCATCTCTAAGTTTTTCACAGATGACCAAATATACTAAGAATACACATATCTAACCATGTCTTATAATGATATACCCATTTACATGCCTTAAAATTTTCAAATTCCATCAAAAAATCATTGTAAGAATGACTTTATCATCACCCAGTCACCCCTCGTTGTTGCTCCTTTTGCTATTTCCTTGCCATTTCTTGACCATAGCCCTCCCATGATTTCCATGGAAACAGTCAGCCTCATTCCGAGACTCGATTCCACAATGGATGTTGGGCCAACTTGAATTCACCATCTTCTTTTTTTTCAACTGAAAAGTATAACTCCTGCTAATTCACCATCTTCTAAATAAGCTTATAACCATCAAAACAATTTAATAATAACCATAGTTTTTGAACTATTTTAAATAATTAAACATAAAATTATAAATCAAATGTTTATAAGATATGAGAAGAATTACAATTTGGCTCCACCTTGGACAATCCAATGCATCCTGACTGATGCTAGTGGACCGAGCTCCAATGCTCCTCAGCACAGTCTTCAATGCCCCAACTATGTCTATCGATTTTAGCTGCCACACCATATCTTCCTTTTCTTACACATTCTGCAGATTGCAAACAAACTCCAAGTGATATACTTTGACATAGATATTTGGCTAGATTTGCAATGGCCTCCAGTACAGTGACTCCTCTTCTATGTGGATTTTTCCCTGGCGGATCTCTCACTACATGATGTCAGCTTACTCTTTAGCAACATCGACAATCCTCTCGTTGAGATGATGCGATCAATGTTTTCCTTCTTGTAGTGGCTCTATCCCCAAATTTGGTAACACACAGCTAGGAGGGACTTTCTCAGCATTTCTCTTTCTCTCAGAGAAGAATGGAGTAAGTTATCTACATGACCATTTGCACCGGAGCCCACTCAACGTCATCGAGTAATAGTTTACTACGTTACCCTTACATGTGACCAAAACTCGAGACTTACAGGATTCTACTTCTTCTTTGGTGTTATCCCAACTGCTACTATCAACTATAGCCCAACTGCTACTATCAACTGCAGACTAAGATCAGGGACACATATTTATTTTTGCAGTTTTCCTTTGATTTTAGACTAAATATTTTCTTCGCTTGACATCTTTTTGTTTAAACGGTTTGTCATGCTACTGTAATCAAATCGCTCAATGAATGCAATGTTTCCACCAAAAATTTTGACTGGTATAATGAAGGTTAATCTACTGAGTTTATAATAAGTATTTACTCTGAAAACAAAGCATTAAAAGAGGTGAGACAATGTTCCATTAACAAAGTAATATTAAATTTGCATAGCTCATTCATCACATACTCTCTTCTTAACTATTTTAATTTTAAGAAATAGTAAGAGTAAAGGGTAGGGAGAAAATTTACTTGATCGTTGTTCTCTTTTTAACTATTTTAATTTTAAGAAATAGTAAGAGTAAAGGGGTAAGGAGAAAATTCTTCTTTGATCACTGCTAGGAAAATTCAATGCGAGTTTTCTCCTTACCCTTTAGTCTTACTATTTCTTAAAATTAAAATAGATGAAGAGAGAGCAACAATCAAAGAAGAATTTTCTCCTTACCCTTTACTCTTATAATTTCTTAAAATTAAAATAGTTATAAAGAGAGTACGTGATGAATGAGCAATGTGAGTTTAATATTACTGTTTTAATGGAACATTGTCTTGCCTCTTTTAATGCTTTGTTTTTAGAGTAAATACTTGTTATAAACTTTGTAGATTAACCTTCATTATAACTAACAAATTTTGGTGGCAACATTGGAGCCATTGAGCGATTTGATTATAGTAGAGAGTCGGACATGGCAAACTGTTTAAACAAGAAGATTCCATGCGAAGAAAGTATTTATTCCAAGCTCAAAGGAAAACTGCAAAAATAAATATTTGTCTATGATCCTAGTCTACATTTGATAAAATAATTTGGGTTTAACATTCAAGAAAAAAAAAATCCTGTAAGTCTAGGTCTCATGGAAGGGTAACAAAGTAAGCTATCATTCGGCTACGTCAGATGGGCCCTGGTTTGTTTCCTCTAAAATCATAGTCGCACTAGGTGGTGAAGGTTTGCATAGGAAAAGCAAGGTGAAAATGGGCAAAGAACAATCTACTGTATATATCTCATGAACATTATATTTAATTATTATTAATTAAAATAAAATATATTTTAAATATTAATTTATAATATGATGATAGGATGGATGTTTAATTCAAACACTAATTCTATGGGTTTGGTAAAGTATTTGTTATCTTTAAAAATTAAAAGTTTTGAAAATTGGTATGGGTTTCATATATATATATAATCCTTCTTAATAATATATAGCTAATAGGTTTTAAGTTTGTTTTGTATGTTTATAAAGAAGAAAGGGAAAAAAAAGTAAAATTGAGGATTTATTTTAACTTGATATCTTTAAATGATCTAGAGATTTGGGTCTCAAAACGTTTTTAATCCAATAGCTAAAATTCAAATGGATATATGTTAATTTTATACTAAAATATATTAAAAGAAAAATTAATACAACCCATAAAAATGATTGCTTCTATAGAAAACACATGCATAACAATCTACAACATTCTACCTCCTAGTGTTAAATAAATTGTGCATATATATATATATATATATATATATATATTGTAATGTACTTAACCGGGATACTAGGGGTACTTAGGGAGGTACTTAAGGGGGATACAAGGGTACTTAGGGAGGTACCCAAGGGGAATATATCATGTAATTTGTACTTAAGAGAGAATAATTAATGTAATGTGACTATAAATAATGGAATGGGTCCACTAGATAGTCCTAAGAAAAATATTTAGGGTTTAGTTGCAATTCCTCCCTAGATACCTCATATTATCCCAATACGTACAATACATATCTAATCAAATCATATCCATTATTTATTAAAAAAACGACATGATTCATTAACAAAATTTATTTGACACCTTTATTAACTATATTTTTAGAAATTTATAAGAATGGGTCACATGATACCACACACACACACACATATTCATATGGAAACAAATTTACTTAGTTTTATTCAAAAATAGTATAGTACTTATTTATGACAATAAAGCCACATAAATAAATTTAAAGATAAAATGTTAAATGTTCCAATGGTCATATATTGAGTCACACATTGCTAAAAATTGTTAAAATTATTTCAAGAAATCATATTAAATTTCAACTATTATGTCTAGTTATTCATAACCCAAATCCAAAAAAGTTCAAACAACATAGTAGAAGAGACAACTTCTCCTATAGACCCATATTTAGAAAATAATCCTAGAATTTAGCAAGGATATCCCTTCCAAATCATGCTCAATCAATAACTTACTTTCTAGTTCAATAACAATTACCCACTTTGATACTCAATTTGCTTCCATAGTAAGCTCCTTGGAAACATAGCTAAATGAAAGAGAATGCATCAGGTAGAGATGGATTTTTTTATCGGTCTAACCCAAGCTTGTTTGGATATACCCACTATCTCTTTGTATATATTTGTCCATATGATGATCACCCATGAATGCCTATTTAATACTTCCATCTTTCTTATTCCAATATCCCAATCAATTTTGAGGAGGGTGCTCATCATCATGAGTTGTAGCTTGTTGTTAGTGGCACGTCCATTCCCTAAGATGAAGGATAGTGTTTTCCCATAGGCATAAGAATCCATACACTAGCCCCAATAGAATGTGGATTCCCTTGTCAGGATGAATCAAAATATCCTATAGTTATAATAGGGTCAATGTCCAGATGCGTTAAAGTGCAATGAAGCTTTAACTTTTTTGTTTTTCTTGGGATGACCTTGTTGGATTTCAACCTATAGAAAATACGATAGTCGTCTGGTGTTTTATTCTAGAAGATACTCTCATTTTGAGATAATATTATCAACCAGATGACCTTAAAAGCTAGCTCTATGTCCTCTTTTCTAGTTGTTGTGATGGAATGATAAAACACCACATTACAATTGTTCCTAAACCAATAAACATGTGAGTTTCATAGGATTAGAGATATTTCCCAAAATTCCTTTGTGAAATGGTCAATGGAAGAAAAATGCAAAGATAATTCTTCTTATTTCCCATAGATTCGACACTTAATGGGTCTTGTTCACCTATTTTCTTAATGTATCCCATGTGGTTATTGCAACTTTTAAAGTAATCCAAGCATGTAGAATAGTTTTAGGGGGAGCTTATATCTTCCATAACTTATTCCAAAACTAGGGGCAATCTAGTCTATGCCTAGGAATTGCATTTGTTACCCCAAATTTACATGTTATTTCACATTTGTTGGATTTGCATCCCGTACTAGATTGTCTTCGTCCTCTCTCAATTTTTTCTTTGCTTGGTTTAGTGAAATGGTGAAATTTTCCCGTTGGATTCCCTCTAAACCATATAGTCCAATATCTTCAGATTATAACCATTTATGATTACTAATATATAAAACTAATGTTTTTTTACCAATGTAAATCATATTTCTATCTCTCAGGGCATCCACAAGCTAAATAGGCATAAGGTATTCTTGATTCTGACTTGCCCATCTATTTGTACCTAGAATTATCCTTGTTTCATTTACAATTTTCTAGCATAAATAGTATATGATAATATGGGAAGATTGCAAGATGGGATTCCAAAATTATGAATCTCCTTGATGCATTTTACTCGGAATTATTATCCATTCAACAAATGATGTTGGTTCTATGTACAATTGAAGAAATATTTATCGCCATATCCCCTTTCCACTAATAGATTACAATTATTATCTACAACTAATTCCTTTAGAAATGAGATCAAGTGTTTTATTTCCCAACCTCCAATATCCTTTGGTCAATCTAGAGTGTCCCAAGAAACCAAATCCATAACACTTGTCTCTTTTGACCCTTTCGATTTTTTTTGGAGGATTTTAATAACCTAAGAAAGGGTGTAAGTAGGAATGGAATCTAATGCCATATAGTAGAGAGGGATTTCCTACAAAACATTTTTTTATCAAAACCAATCTCCATGCCCAAGATATCCATCAAAATGTCCAATGATTGATCCTTTCCTTTGTTCTTTCCACCCTTCATGTTCAATCTCAAATTCCATCATGATTTGGATTTAATTGAAAGCCCATATGAGTTAGCTTCAAATAAAGGTCTTGGACTTGGATAGTATACGAGAGGAACTTGATGATTGCCCCCCTTTGGAATTAGGGAAGATGAATGGACGTAATACAAGATTTTGTTTGGTTTATTTCCATTCTTGTAGTATTGCAAAACAATTCCAATAATATAGAAAGAGAATTATCTTTTAAGATAGATCAATCCCTAGTAGAAGGATGTCGTTAACAAACATCATATGTGTAAGGTGAAATATGACATAAACCTTCATCATTTTTAATATTTCCAACCATGAATCATGTGTTTATCAATTTGTTAAGATACCCTCTGATAATAAGAAAAAATAGGAGAGATAAAGTACATCCCTAGAAAATGCCTTTGGATATAGGAAAAAATGAGAGGTTGATCCATTCACAAATATGGTTAGAGAGGAATAGGTGATATAAAATTCAATTAGATGATAAAGGGCAATGTAAAATGTACTTGGGTTAGAATCCTTAGAAAGTATAGCCACTTTTCTATTAAAGGTTTTGGTAAGGTCAATATTAGAGACAAAATATCTCTTATGTTAGGTTTTGATAGAATTGTTAGAATAATCAACCCATAGTTAGCTACCTTAGACATTAAATTAATCATTTTTTTCTTATTTGCCTAGTTTCTATGTTCTATCATATGCAAGTTGTCATCTACACATCCATAGTGGTCAAACTTGCCTATTTTGACTCATGGAGCGCTTGGGAAACCTCAAGGAATCAATTTTGCTTTATTCCTGGCCTCCTAAGCGCCCTTCTACTTTTTCTGCTTTATTGCCTACTTTTTGAGTGCTTAAAGGCAATTGGGAAAGTTTGACTAGGTGAGGTTAACTAGTTTTTTGTCCTCCACATCCTCCACTCTTTTCTCCTATGAAAAGAATGTATGAGTTGTCCTTCCAGAGGGTATCTAAGAAAGAATGTATGAGAAGCTTACTGATATTTTTGGAAAGACAGATGAGATGAGGGGAAATCAAATAAAAAATGAACTGATCTCCCTGAGTCCCAGTAGATTTGAATGCCTGCAACTCTATTTCTCCAAGTTCAAAGCACTTGTCTTGTAGCTAAAACAATGTGGGATCGAAAAGAAGGATGATCAGCTGGTCTTGGCCATACTCTCGAAGCTTGGCCCTGACTATTCAGTGTTTGTTTCGACCTTCTATGCCACAAAATTGACAGCTTGAACCTGGAAGATGCCTAGCCTTGTAGATTTCATGGAATCTCGCACACAAGAAGAAGACAAACTGGTGATTATGGGCACCATCAAACCATCCAAAGACCAAGCTCTAGTTGCTGGACATTCGAACGTGGATTCAGAAAGAAAAAAGAAATCTAAAAAGCCACTTGAGCAAAACAGAGACAAGAACAAGTCTTTGGAGGAGCCACAAGGTTCCAAGAAGAACTACCAGAAGAAGAAGAATAAAGGAGAAATGAGCAAGTGCGCACACTGCAGTAAGGGAAATCATACTGAGAGCTCCTACATGAAAAAGAAAATAGACATGCTGACCCAACTCTTGGAGAAGAATGGCATCTCCCTTCCAGACAACTCAAAGAAGAGAGAAGGAGGATCAAGTTCAGAAGACAGAGAGAGAGTTCATGCATTGGTCATGGTCAGTTTAGCAATGTGTTGTATGTTCCTGGTCTTGCCTCCAACCTCTTATTAGTGTATCAGATGACTCACACTGGGTCTCCAAAGAAGGTCATATTCTCCCCTGATGAAGTTGAGATCACAGAGATCTCAAGTGGTAAAGTCATTGCAAAAGGAGTTACAAATCATACTTCGAAGGTATACATGTTCTCACACTTCCTACCCTACTCAAACCCCTCTACTCTTCTGATTCATGCTAATGAGGAAAGCAATATTTGGAATGAAATATTTGGCCACCTAAATGACAAGTATCTTTCTGATCTTAGTGAAAAAGAGATGGTCATAGGGTTACCAAAGACAAAATTTTCCAAAGGAGTCTACCAAGGTTGTATCCTAGGAAAACACCCAGAGCATAAATTTGAGAGAGCTAGTCATGAGAGAACCTCTGCACCCGTTGAGTTGATCCACAGTGATGTTGCTGGCCCATTCCCTCATATGTCCATGATTCAGGCCAACTATGCATTGATTTTCATAGATGACTTTTCTAGGTAGTGCTGGGTTTACTTCCTGAAACACAAGTCTGAAGTTTTTGGCATGTTCAAAGTCTTTAAGGATTTGGTTGAAAACCAGTCTCGGAGGAAACTCAAGGTCCTCAGATCTGACAATGGTGGTGAGTATGTCAAGTATAATTTTATTCAATATTGTGCAGATGCAGGTATTCAGATGCAGCATTCTATCCCTTACACACCATAGTAGAATGGTGTTGCTGAGAGGAAGAACAGATCACTGAAGGAGATGGCAACATGCATGATGGAGGCCAAAAATTTGCCACCAAAGTACTGGGCCGAAGCTATAAACTGTGTAGCCTATATCCAAAATAGGGTGCCTCATAAATATCTTGATGGTATGAATCCTTTCGAAGCATGGGGTGGGCACAAGCCAGATGTGACCCATTTCAGGATTTTTGGCTCAAAGGCTTGGGCTAGAATTCCAACAGAGAAGAGGAAGGCTTTGCAGAACCAAAGCCAAGAGTGTCTATTTGGTGGGTACTCTAAAGATTCAAAAGGGTACAAGCTGATAAATTTGAGCACAAACAAATCCTTCATTGAAAGGTGTTTTCAGTTTCAAGAAGAACCCCTAGCAGCAGTGGAAGTTGGAGAAGCCTCTTCACCACCAGATCCTCTGAAAGTAAGTGAAGAGATTGTTGAACATGCTGATTCTGATATGTCTGATAGTGATGAGTTTATTGCATATCCTAACATCCCTACAAGGCCAAAATGGGAATCCAATACCATTCATGCAACAGGAGAGCTAGCTGGGAATCCCAATGACCCTAGGAGGACTAGATCTCAATTTGAGAGTGCTCTGTGCATGAAGGATCCTATGTTTGCTGAGAAATGATATCTGATGGTGGAATCAGATCCCCAGACATATGAATATGTATAAGGAGATCCAATATGGCAAGCATCCATGAAGGAAGAGTTCATCTCAATCCAGAAGAGCAACACTTGGGAGCTGGTGGATCTTCCCCCAGGGAGGAAGCTAGTTCAGTGTAAGTGGGTGTACAATACCAAATTTGATGATGATGGTTCACCTCTGACGTACAAGTCCAGACTGGTAGACAAGGGCTACTCACAGGTTCATGGCATAGATTACAATGAGACCTTTTCACCAGTGGCAAAGATGGACTCCATTAGGCTAGCCTTAGCCATTGCAGCTTCAAAGCAATGGGAGGTACATCACATGGATGTAAAGTGTGCCTTCCTGAATGGAGATTTCACTGAAGAGATATACATGCAGCAGCCTTAAGTATTTTCTACTAACCCATCTCTTGTGTGCAGGTTGAAAAATTTATTGTATGGGATAAAGCAAGCCCCCACGGCTTGGTATGCCAAGATTGATAGCTTCTTGCTATTACTGAATTTTGTTCGGTGCAAATCAGATCCAAATGTCTATTTGAAGTTAATTAATGGTTCATTAATGATCATTGTGTTATATTTTTATGACCTTCTCATTACAGGAAGCTCAAAGGATGAGATTGCTTCCTTGAAGGGTGCAATGAACCAAGCCTTCTCCATGACAGATTTGGGGCTCTTAAGCCAATTCTTGGGGCTTGAGATTGCTCAAACCAAATCTGGAATCAAGGTGCACCGGTCCAAGTATGCCTTGGATTTCCTAAAAAAAATAAAAATGAAGGATTGCAAGCCAAGCAAAACTCCTTTCCTTTCAGGAGTGAAGCTGGAAGAAGCTGATTCTTCACCTATGGTAAATAATACACTGTATAGGCAATTGATTGGATGTTTGTTGTATCTTACATATACTAGACCTGATATTTCTTATGCAGTAAGTGTGGATTCTAGATACATGGATCAGCCTCATGAGATTCATTGGAAAGTAGCCAAAAGGATCCTTAACTTTGTTAAGGGAACAAGGACACATGGGATCTTCTATAAAGCAAAATTTGATCTTGATTTGATTGGGTTTACTGATAGTGATTGGGTAGGTGATAGCATAGATAGAAAGTACACATTAGGATATGTGTTCATGCTTGCAGAAGGGCCAATCAGCTGGTCAAGCAAGAAACAGAGTGCCATTGCACTCTCATCTACAGAAGCAGAGTACAGAGGAGTTGTAAATGCAGCAAGTCAATGTTTATGGTTGCAGGGGTTACTTGGAGAGTGTGGCTTCGAATAAGAGTACTCAAATACCATCTACCATGATAACCAGAGTACCATTCGAATCTACAATGATCCAGTTCAGAATCAGAGAACCAAACACATTGAGATCCATATGCACTACATCAGAGAGCTTGTGCATGATGGCACCATTCACCTACTCTTCTGTTCATCTTCACAACAAGTAGCTGATATCTTCACCAAAGCATTTTGTGAGAATCCCTTCAACAATCTCAAATCACTGATGGGGATTTCTGATCATGCTATGAAGCATGAGTGAATACAAGATTTCCAAATTTTTTTTTACAGTCCATGTTTAAGGGAGGATTTTCCCACTGGGTTTTTGCCTCTTTCCTTGTTTAAATGGACATGTAGTATGTAAAGGGTGACTAAGCCCTGTTGCTAGGCCCTATAATTTTATGATATATTACTCATAATTCAGGCTTAAGGGGGGGTGTTAGAATAATCAACCCATAGTTAGCTACCTTAGACATTAAATTAATCATTTTTGTCTTATTTGCCTAGTTTCTATGTTCCATCATATGCAAGTTGTCATCTACACATCTATAGTGTTCAAACTTTCCTATTTTGACTAATGGAGCACTTGGGAAACCTCAAGGAATCAATTCTACTTTATTCCTGGCCTCCTAAGCGCCCTTCTACTTTTGCTACTTTATTTCCTGCTTTTTCAGTGCTTTAAGGCAATTGGGAAAGTTTGACTAGGTGAGGTTAACTAGTTTTTTGTCCTCCACATCCTGCACTCTTTTCTCCTATGAAAAGAATGTATGAGTTGTCCTTCCATCACCTTTTATCTTTCCTAAGTGATTTTTCCAATTCATGAGCTCCTTGACTGATTTGGAAACTACTTTATGCACCTATGGGGGATTTGCTTAATTTTAGTAAGCCTGCTTTTGACTAGATTCGAATTTCCTCCTCATGAATTTGAATCCCTTATGTAATTATTTATTGCAGCAAACTATGATGTTATAGGGTTGGCTATTTTACATTGAGTTAATACAGTTTAGTGTTCAACTCCATATTCAGTCTCTTTTGTGAGTGATTTTGCAAGTACAATTGATAATTGTTGTGAGTAAAATTGTTCTATCACCGGGTTCAATTTCCACAATAATGGAAATATTCTTGAGATAATCCTATATCATTCCAAATATCTCTTCCATGAAGGAAGCCGATTTGTTCCTAAGAGATATCGGTAGAGGGAAATGGATTGATGTGATGAAAATTAATTCTTGACATAATTTTTTATAATAAATTGCAAAGTGAAATGGGATGAAATAAATCAAAAGGATTTGAATAATAAAACTTTGTGATGAGAGTTAATAAAATGGAGCTAAAATCCTTATTAATTCTCCCCTATTTTCTTGAAGTTTCCACTAGAAAGAGGAGGTCTAGGTGGATAGTATCCAAAAATCCCTTGAAATATTGATGAGGAATGCTTTAAGTCCTGAAGATTTATTAGATTTAATATTGAATATGGCTTACCTAAGTTATATTCCTATTATCAAGGAATTTAAAACCCTTTTGTGTTCTTTCCTAATCAAATTTGAAGTGCTAATGCAATTCAAAGCACACTTTTGAAATATTTCCCATTCAGTTGGGTATAGAACTCCTTGAAGTTGGATCTCCCCATTTCATTAATAACATCAAAACTCTCGCAATTATTTTCTTTATACCCAATATTATCTAAATTGAGTTCGGAGCTTTGTAGGATTTGACTTCTTTGTGAAATCTTTTTTTTTTTATCGCCCTCTCGGAGCCAAATGGATCAATATTTCATATGCCAACATGCCTTCTCTCAGGCTAGAAGATTGAACCTTTGATATTATGACAGTGATAATTACGTTGATTCTATGAGGGTAGGAGTGGATGAATTTTCTTCATCATACAACATTGATATTTCCTTTTCTACCTTCTTAAGACCATTTACAACATCCCCAAAATTTTATTTACACCATTCCTTAGAATATTCCTTCATTTTTATTAAATTCCTTTGGAAATGTGACATGATATTGTCTTGGTATTTTGAGAAATATATCCACTCTAATTTGATCCTCTAGACATAATCTTGATGGATCATCTAGTGGGGGTTGAACTTGAACAAGGAAGGTGGTGGGGAGATTTTTTTCCAATTCCACTATATTTGTTGCATTGTTTGATCCCCTTGATGGGTGGAATCCTGGTCTATATATTTGGAAGTTCTCAATAAAAGAGTCCTTTGGGATGAAATAAACTATATTTTTTCCTATATAACCCAACCATTTCCTTTTATTTCCAGGTCATTAATATTATGATCAGTTTCATGTTGATAATATCAACTTGTTTAAACAAATACAAGAAGAAATCACCAATGAGTCCAATATAGAATTTTTTCCATATTTTTCTATGCATAAGGTGATTAAGTATAAATCACCCCATACAATGAGAAATGGGGATTTTAAGACTCTTTATTTCACTAAATCTTGCTAGAATGTTTACTAATCTCGTAGAGGCCCATGCATAGAAATTTAGCAGATAGATATTGTTCTTATTGGAAATACTCACCTTCTGCGGATAGAAGCTATTTCCCTAGCATGAAGTCCTTATAGCTAGAACAAATGAGTAACAACATTGAGAAGTACTTCCCCTAATATTGATAGATGCTTGGAATGGGTTATTCTACCTGTCATACAATGTGATGTGCTAGTCCTTTGTAATGATAGATCTCCAATGGTTCACCTACATGAAACACAACCAAAGAACATACAAGATCAAAGTACCAAGTACGATCTATAATCCTATATTGATGACTAAGGGATTAAATAATGAAAAAAGTGATCAATACACAATATATTTCATGGGAAAGGAACTTTCATTGCATTAATGTGTTGATGTATTTGTAACTTCAGAATGTATTCATCCATATTTCTTATGTATTGTAACCTGATGTTTATTCCAAGATGTATCTATGATGTACTTGAGTCATGTCATACCCCGATGTTTATTTAGGTAAGTTTCTATAATGTGAAAGTCATGTCAAGTTATTATGGGTAACCCTCCTATTGGTCAAGGGTTAAAGTCCCCACAGTTATGGGGACCTTGGGTTATTAGACTATCTTAGAGAATTCGACCCTAGGTGAGTCATTGTAATTCGGGGCAATAGTCCCCACCATTGTGTTACCCTCCTATTGGTCAGAGGAGGAAAAGTCCCCACAAGTGGTGGGGCACTAGGGTTATTAGACACTCCTAGAGATGTCGACTCTAGTAAGTAATTGTTAAGTGAGGCTGACATGTTGGAGTGGTTTCCAAGTGAACAGAAGAATATAAATAGAGAGTGAGTCTCTCTATTTACAACACACACTCACTCATTGGGGTGCATGAGTGAGAGAGGAGAAGCTCTCTCAATGTGAGAGAGAGAGATTGCTGCTGTCAGGAGATCATCTTACTATTTTGGGGTTTTACCTTTTATGCTGATTCTATCTTTGAGGAAGTTGCAGGGTTTTCTCCATTTATGGTTTCCCCGATGAAAAACACTGTGTTCATTGTCTCTTGTATTTTATTGCTGTGCATGTTATTCTCTTAGTTAAAGATCCTAAGATTATAATGTTAGCTTAGTATGTTGAAAAACTAACATGGTATCAGAGCTAACCTGAGAAGAAGACATTGTGCAGCTATACAAGCTAGGGATTCTTACTTTTTGGGTCTCTCTCCACAATCCATCAGCAAAATTATGCTAGGTTGACTCTCCATTGAAGGGCGTATCTTTCTGTTGAAGCGGAATTCGATTCCGAGCATTTTCAGTTTTGGTGCGGAAAATTAGGGCTCTCTACAAAAAAGGAATTTTTGAGTGAGCCTGGAATAGGACTTTTATCCTCATCAAAATCAAATTTTAGAGACCTGGATCAAGATTTTTGGTTGGGTGAAACTCTGGGAAAGTCAAACCGTAGTTTGACCCCGAGCTAGAAAAACCCTAAATACTAAAACTGTTAAGTTTTGGTAAATTTGCTATATCCAGAGATTGGAGAAGGATCAGAAGCTAAAAGTTGCAGAGGCTGAATCTAAAATCCTGGTTTACACTGTATCCAAAACGCAGCCTCAGATTCACTATATTCATGGAGATATGATCTCTCCAAGTTAGGGTTCCATCCTCTTCCAGAATTCATCCCTAAAAAGGACACTTGAGGAGAATTGATATAGCTTGGGCTATAGAGATCCAAATGGAATTCCTAAAGATGTTCCAGAAAGGGCACTGACTTTACTTTTGGTGGTCCGAATTGCAGACCTAGAAGATGAAACAGATGGTAGTTCGTACAACTTCGATGTTCTGAACTGTTCTATAACAGGTCACCTTGGGAAAAGGATCATAAATATAAATTGGTGAAACCAATTCTGATGAAACCTATGGTGTTGGATCAGGGACATGCGAGGTTACCTTAGTGAAAAATTTTAGACATAGAGGAGCAATAATTTCAGAGATATCATAGAAATAGTGACAGGCATTTCTGCAGAAGAAATTGGAAAACTAGGGATTCCTGTTCCGGGAGCTTCCATCCACTGTTTTCAGAAAAGGAGTACATTGGACAGATCCATTTGAAGAGATATATATTTCTATCCAATAAAATCTGAAAGATTCCAAGTTTTTTAAAATTAGGGTTTCTCTGACAAACCCCAGATCAGCTAGCTTCGAAACTAGGATGCACACCTCAAATCGGTAAGATCTAATATTTTGCTATTTTCATTTGACATTCTCAGTTAAGATGTCTCATCATACCAAGCTTGATGAAAAGCTTGAGGGAGATGATAAATTCCAAGCATGGAATTATATGATCTCTCTGAAGAAAATGAATTGGACACCTACATGAGTAGAGAGGTTCCATTTCCAGAGGGAGATGAGGCTATAAGCCTTACACAAGAAGAACTTGGTCAAGGCTAAGAAGATCATGGTTGATTCAGTCACGGATAAACTTGTACCACAAGTGTCTTCCATAAATACATTGATGATGTTTACCAATCTATTTGAAGGGAAGAACATAAATTAGAATATGACCTTAAGAAAGCAGTAGAAGGATGTGAAGATCCAGAATGTCATACTTTACAAGGGTCTCTCAATTTAGAGAACAACTTGAAGCGGTAAAAGAAGAAGCGAATAATGTAGAAGTGGTGATAACCACCTTGAATGGCCTCCCAGGATCATGGGATTCATTCATTCAAATAGTGTGTGCTATAAGGAATTGATTACTTTTAGTAGACTCTGGGAAGAGCACACACAAGAACAAGAAGCTTGAGAAGAGAAGATGGGAGCAACTGATGATCAAGCTCTCACCATCCAAAGAAGATCTCTTAAGCAATGAGGAATATGAAGAACTCAACTCTTGAATAACCTCTTATCCACCTTAGAATTTGGATAAGAAATGATGCTATTATGAATGAAGAAGACGATGAAGCTGAAGGCTCAAGAAGGAGTCTACCCATGAAACAAATGAAGATAAGTATTCAATTGTCATTTCATGATATTGTTTTGTTATGCATTTGTCTATATTCAGTTAATGTATTATGGATGATAGAATGTTTGCAGTAATGACAATATACTACTAATATACCTGTAATGGGTAAGTAGCTCATGGTGCTATACAACTCTCCATTGCTACTTATCTAGAATGAAACCTCTTTGCTGACATATTGGATTGGTGCACAAGCTCAATGTTGTCCTAGTAGAGATGGAAGGCATCTAGAAAGTTTTAGTGAGATATGGATGAATGTTGTATTGGCTAAAGTAGTTGCATGATCATATATTTATGCATAAAAAAATTGTAGTATGAATATTCCTTATGAAATGTTTCTAACCATACAAATGCATTTGACTTGTAGGAAAGATCGCGTACATAACCGCCTACAAGCAAAGAAGGACAAGACTTGTTTCAAAGAACAAGAGACGATAGTTCAAGATGAAGAATAAATATGACAAATGCAGCAACATCATTAATAAAGAACCTTCCAGCTATGAAGAAGTAACCAAGAATAAAGGGAAGACCAGTTCAAGAAAAATGATGTCTAGGATGTAGTATCGAGACCTGAAGAGAAGTTCATAGTTCCATCATGCAGTAGATGGAAACATTGTGGGATAACACATACATAATGAGCTTGATGAATATCTGAACCTATGTTACAAGGTTGATAGAGGATGACAAGCTCATAGATGGGTGTGAGAAGAACTCTTGAAAAGTTCAAGATAGAGGATCTTGGTATCCAGTGATCCTAGATGGATACTACTTGTCACTTCGGTATAGAATGTTTCAGTGCATAAACTACAAAAGACAGAGTGAGAATGATGCTTTGCTTCAGAGGGAGTGACTGCAAAAGATCCTGAGGGTTGACATGGTATGACAGGATGGACAGATAATGATGACTCTAGGCTTTACTAACAGTAAAGTGGATTCCAACCTTTGCTTCAAGGTTGAAGGCAGAAGACCAGTGATGCTCCTATTATGTGTCAATGCACTATTTTATAGGCATGGAGGTGTGGAAAAAGGAAGTATGCAGTAGAGATCCTGAAGAGGTTCAAGATGATGGACTGCATGACGACACCTATGGCATCGAAGCTAAAGCTATTGAGTGTTGCTTCATTAGAGATGGTTGATGCCACGATATATCGTCAGATGATTTGTTCCTTAATGTACCTAACGAATACGAGACTAGATATTTGCTTTGCTGTGAACACATTGAGACATGTTCACCTGATGGTTGCAAAGCATGCAGTGAGGTACCTGAAGGGTATAGTTGATTATGGGATCAAGTATGAGGTGAATCAAAAAATTATGTGGATTCATATTGGGCATGCAGTGCCATTGATAGGAAGAGCACTTTGAGGTGCTACTTCAGTATGGGATCAAGTGTGATCTCTTGGTTTGGTAGAATGGAGTCCTGCATGGCGCTGAGTATAGCTGAGGCAAAAGATGTTGCCACTTGATATTTGGGAGGTAGTATGTTTCTTTTGAAAACTACTATTTGATTTGGTTGATATGACTTGCATTTGTTGTATGATGTAGAGAGGAGCAGTGATCCAGATCAAGATCTCTTGAAAGAAGGATTTCTAGCATAGCTGATGAGATAGGTTTCCCTCGGATGTAATCAGTCCTGGTGAAGCTTGCAGGTCATCCTTGGACGTAATCAGCCCTGGTGTGATTCTATGCTAGAAATGGCCAAATTTAATTTTAAGTATTTCAAGGAGAAGATTTGTGTTCTTAAGATCGAGGTTCCCTCTAAGGGGAAATGATATGTCCCATAGCCATTCTAACGAGCAGGTCAAATGTAAGGGCTGAGCCATTTTGTCATGGTGAGAGGATTGGTTCCTTCCTTGTCAGATATGTGTGCTGAGCCATTCTGATATGACTATAGGATTGGTTCCTACATGATCAGATATAGGTTCTATCGCCATTCTTGGAATGGAGGTGCCTGGTCAGGTACCAAGAAAACTCAGTCTGATACTGAGGGCCATCCTGATATGACTGTGAGATGTGTTCTCATATGATTAAATATGAGTGCATGGACATTCTGATGTGATAGAGGGATGTGTTCCCACTTGATCAGATGTAAGGGCTGAGCCATTCTGTCATGGCTAAAGGATTAGGTTCTTTCCATGTCAAATGTGAGTGCTGGCCATTATGACAAGTAGGTCAGATGTAAGGGATACCGCCATTTCGATGAACAGGTCAAATGTAACGGCTTTTCCATTTTGTCATGGCTAAAGGATTAGGTTCCTTCCATGTCAGATGTGAGTGCTGGCCATTCTGATGAGTAGGTCAGAAGTAAGGGCTACTGCCATTTTGACGAGTAGGTAAGACGTAATGGCTACCACCTTTTTGACGAGCAGGTCAGATGTGAGTGTTATCCATTCTGATGTAGAATGAGATCCTACATAGATTTAAGGGCTACCACCTTTCTGACGAGTAGTTCAGATGTGAGTGCTGGCCATTCTGATTCGACTGGAGGATTGGGTCCTACATGATTAGATATAAGGGCTATCGCCTTTCTGACAAGCATGCCAAAAGTGAGTGTTGGCCATTCTAACGAGTAGGTCAGATATAAGGGCTACCAAAGACCTACGAGGAGGTAGGAATACACCCAACATGAAAGAAGGCTGGCTCTGTAGAACTTCCTATGACGAGAAGAATCATGAGATAGCACATATGATGATGACCATAGGAGATCCAAATCGAGATATGATCCAAATCTAGTTATGATGACTCCGAGAGATCCAGATCGAGTGAAGATCCAGATCCAATAGTGATGATCCAGATCGAGTGATGATCCAGATCTAGCAGTGATGATCCAGATCGAGTGATGATCCAGATCCAACAGCGATGATCCAGATCCAGTGATGATCCAGATCCAGCAGTGATGATCCAGATCCAGTGATGATGATGATCCAGATCGAGTGATGATCTAGATGCAGTGATGATGATCCAGATCGAGTGATGATCTAGATTCAGTGATGATGATCTAGATCAAGTGATGATCCAGATCGAGTGATGATCCAGATCCAGTGATGATGATCGAGATCCAGATGAAGATGACTTGAAGATAAAGGTGACTTGAATATGAATATGACAAGAACTCAATGATGATCCAGATGATACAAAGAAGAAGACTTGTGCTGATAAATTGTGTCGAGAGAACACCTTCCTAGTTAAGAGGGAGTGTTGATGTATTTGTAACTTCGGAATGTACTCATCTGTATTTATTATGTATTGTAACCCGATTTTTATTCCGAGATGTATTTCTGATGTACTTGATTCATGTCATGAGATAGCACATATGATGATCAGGGATGATTTTAGGGGCGAATTTTAGCCCAGTGGGCTATTTTTCCATGTTTTTATCCCAAAAAAGATTCGCCATTTTGCATTTTTTGAAGCCCAGTTTCGCCCAATTTTAATGGGATAAAAAAATTTCACCCTAAAAATCGCCAAATTATTATATAAAGGATATAAAATCCTTGGAAATTAAAATATTTTTTCAAAAATGTCACCAATCATTTTATAGTTGTCATTTTAAGAATTGGTAATATTTGCCAACATTTATACACTTTTTAATAAGTATGGTTCCTTAAAATCATCCTTGGGACTCATACCCCAATGTTTATTTGGGGAATTTTCTATAATGTGAAAGTCATGTCAAGTCATTGTGGGTAACCCTCCTGTTGGTCAAGGGTTAAAGTCCCCACAGTTATGGGGCCCTTGGGTTATTAGACTATCCTAGAGAAGTCGACCCTAGGTGAGTCATTGTAAGTCATGGAAATAGTCCCCTCCATTGTGTTACCCTCCTATTGGTCAGAGGAGGCAAAGCCCCCACAAGTGGTGGGGCACTAGGGTTATTAGAAACTCCTAGAGATGTTGGCTCTAGTAAGTAATTGTTAAGTGAGGCCAACATGTTGGAGTGGGTTCCAAGTGAACGGAAGAATATAAATAGAGAGTGAGTATCTCTATTTACAACACACACTCACTCATTGGGGAGCATGAGTGAGAGAGGAGAATCTCTCTCAGTGTGAGAGAGAGAGACTGCTGCTGTCGGGAGATCATATTACTGTTTTGGGGTTTTACCTTTTATGCTGATTCTCTCTCAGGAAGTTTTGGGGTTTTATCCATTTATGGTTTCCTTGAGGAAAAACATTGTGTTCATTGTCTCTTGTAGTTTATTGCTATGCATGTTATTATCTCAGTGAAAGATCCTAAGATCATAATGTTAGCTTAGAATGTCGAAAAACTAACATAATGGAATAAGAGATACAGATTACAACCAAGAGGCTTAGTGTTGAGAAGTCTCTTCTTAAGCAAGATCTTACCTCCAAAGCTTCAAACTTGTCCACGTAGTGCACACTCTCCTTGGCTAGATTTGGCTAGAATTTTGGTTTTGTAGCATAATCTTCCTCCCTTTACCCATGGGGGATGAGCCAATATTTATAGCCATGGGAGGATAGGAATGGTTGATAATATCATGGATAAGGGGGAGGGGAGATCCTAAAATAAGGGATATCGAGTCCAGTTGGTCCAAGAATCTAGGGTTGAGGTTGCCACAAAGCCATGGTTCGAGAATCTTCATGAAAATTATCTTTTGAGCTTTAAAAATCGAGAACCACTCTTTGTAAATTAAGATAGAGCGTTAGCCATAGTGAAACACTTATTGTATAAGGGCATGTGGTAGTGGAACCAATTTTTGTCTATGGAAAATGGGTGTTACCGATTGAGGTAATGCACTTTATCCACAAGGAAAGTGTTGTGGTGGACAAAGGCTTGTTTCAACTTCATATCTTGGGGAATGGAGGCAAGTTATGATTTTTTTTCTCCGTATATGATGATGATGAGAAATATGTGTAACATAATGCCCCCCAAAGCATGAGGCTAGAGGGATAGTATAGGTGAAGGATTTGTCAATACAAGTTATCACTTCGAGGCAATATTTCACTGACCAGAGATCTTCAACAACCAAGCTCATTCTGCAGTGCATCAACATTTTGATTCAAATCTATATAAATTTCATCATGGTTGTAGACCAATACAAGAAAGATCGATGTGAGGTACAAACAATCATGGCTACTATAATAGAAGGTAGATCCATGTGAAGAAGACTCAAACTTGGACATAGATACCAGACATACAATGTAGATCTATGTTATACATATGCAAATTTAAGCACAACCACAGCCATACAAATGTGGATCCATGCTAGGACTCATACAAATAATCCATCACAACTCGGGGAAAGCAATGAATGCTTAACAGATACCCAGGGTCTTCATCTTGTCTTCAATAAAGTACGATTCTATCCATGTGATTACAATGTCTCGATATCGAACATGGTAGAAACCACTTGATTACTGGTCAATGATGAGAATCGTTAACAAGTGTTAGGGGGATCACCATTGATGTCGATGATTCCCAATGTACCTTAGTACAATATCCTGAATGTGAATAGATGATTTGATGTCAAACACTTAGTTGAATCTTTCGATCAAAGGTTAATGCTGAAAATCTATGTCAATAGCGAGAGGATCTGTCATTAATGCATATAGATCTCAAAGTACTACTCATTTTGTTCTAAGACTAATTCCTGGATGATGAGATGAAGTCGACAAGAATAGTCTCGTCGATGGAGGGCCTTGATGAATCCCACGTCAACAACACGAAACTAAGAACAAAGTCTTGGAATTTGAGTACAATGTAACCATAGGACTAACTCAAAGGTAACTGACACAAATACATAATGGGACGATGGACGATCAATTCTTTGAAAGGCTCAAAGGAGTGACATAACTCATGAAAGTGGATCAACTTGGAAGCAAGATGAATACCCAATTGATTGAATGAAATGCAGGAAAGTGCCATGTTCAAAGGTGACTACAAACTTCCATTATTGCAAATGAAACGTGGTTCCCTTCCCTTACTTTCCCCATCATGATTGATGAGCGCCTCTTTTCGTTTTTATGATTTAAAAGAGCGTAAAAAACACTCATTGTAGCTTATCATAATATAAGTCCATTCTCACACCATTCTCACATGTTTTACAAACCTGAGAAAGGAGGGGTTCGTTCCCAAAAGAGGGTCTCTCAGCCTTTTATTTAACGACTCCATTAAAAAGTAAACTTCGTATCATTCACATTTAGAGAGTATGAATGAAATGGAAGAAGAATACAAAGGTTCCTTTTTCATATGATTTAGTCTCTGAGGCCCAAAAAGTATAAAATAATACCTTACAAAACTATTCTAGTCAATGAATAGAGTATTCATTTTTCATAATTTACTCAATCCGAACCAAAAAGGGGTAAACTACAGTCGAAAAGACGACTCTTCCGGTACTTTTATGAGAGTGAAGAAGACAAGTTCACTTGGAAATATTTTCATGTTTTAGTATTCCAAAAAGATCTTAAAGAAGACTCCATTAGGGTTTCTTTTCGTGAAAAGGAGTTTAGCGAGCCTAAAAAAGAAGTAAAATTTGACTCGAAAATTTAGTTCTAGGTTTAACAAGCACGACTAAGATTTCAAAAATAGTTCTCAAGACATTTTTTTGTTTTGTATGAGGACGGAAAATTTAAAAAAAAAACTCATTCATAACCAAGAGATTCAATTTTCTAGGCCTTGCAAAATTCAAAATGACCATTGGACTCCAAAAACTTAATATTAGAAATTGGGTTTTATAGACTATTTGAGGATAAATATTTTGACAAAATAATTAAAATAATGAAATAAAACCCAAAAACATTTGAATAAATGCTATTAAACAGTAAAAATACTTACCATTTTCATTTTTAGCATTGGAGAGAATTTTGAGCCATTTAGGGTGCAGATGTCAAGTGAAGATTCTGGAATCATCAACCGTCCGTTTTCAAAATCATCAGTTCCAGGTACATCCTAAACTCATTTCCAATATTTTCATGGTTTTATTTTTCCTTTTCATGGTATCTTTAGGGTTTTGGGGGCATTTACCCAAATATAAAATGCACCCACCGGGTAACACACTTTTCCTTTATGACATAGGCAGTTCCTAGGTGACACCACACATTTCCCTACAGAAAAGGGTGGTGGAACCACTCTATCCTAATGGGAGATAGGAGGTGACACAAATTCCCTATAACATGGTAATAAATATACCAAAAGAATAAATTTTAGGTATTTCAAATGATTGATTTTATGTTCTAATGCTTCATTTTAAACTTTTGGTAGGATATCTTTAGCAAATATGGTGATCTAGAAGGAAATAGAACACATACTCGATGATATAAGAGCTAGGAATGATGTTGGTGTTGTGGTTGCTTTGCATGGGTGTGGGCTCCTGAAATTATTCAACGTTCCCAACATGAGGTCACAAGTAAAGCTACTGGAGTACATTGTTAGGACATGGAATCCTGAACAGTAGTATTTTGAGGTAGGGGCTCACGTTTTGACACTGGAGGTAGAGGACATGCACTTCCTTACAGGTCTATCATGACGAGGAGCTCCCATTTCATTGACATGACCTCATGGTGTGGAAATCATCACACAGGGTCTTATTGATCATTACTGCTTCCTGGGTACCCAAATGTGCAGGAATAAAATTCCCATCAAGGATGTCATGGATCTACCTTTGCGCATAGTACTCTTCACCATGCAGCACATCTTGGGGATCCAAGGGGATCACCAATATTCTCACGCACATATGCTTTATGCCATAGAGGTGATGACACCCACAATATTTAATTGGGTAGAAGCGCTACTTGTTACTCTGAAGGAACACTTGACTAAATGTCAGTGAGGAGAGATGAAGAAGTTTGGTTATGGCACTATCTTAGTGTCTTTTTATTTAAGAGGGTACCCCATATGAGGCCACAAGTGTACTTCACTGAGTTGAGGGAACATGACCCTCATATGCTGTGTTGGGTGGATATCATGGCCCACTATGGTGGAGGAGGCTCCGAGGTATAGTATGGGACCACATTTTCGATGGTTAGACTATCAGCTCCTCATGATTGAGGACTATGCGTATGTTGAAACTGAATTATGTGGTGATCCTGATATATACCTACCAGTATATTCCTAGTGGGGAGATATGGGTAAGTGAGACACCAAGAAATTGATGTTTTTATGATTTTTATGTATGTTAACGAGACCTACATTTTTCATGCAGATGTGGGACATGCACGACCTGGGGGATCATCTCCCATTGAAAGGAGAGAGGGGGCCCATTTTGTTCATAGAGGAGACGACGAGATGACCGAGATGGAGGAGAACCTCAGTCGGTTGCCCCTAGATATCTCGGATATCACTATAAATGACCTCCCTAGGAGGTATCAGAGACACACTATGGGAGTGTTAGGTCACTTCAGACGCTTTCTACGTAGAGTGGCAAGGGTCATCATGTGCTATCATGAGCACCATTAAATCCCACATGATGTAGAAACTGGAAGATATCTAGCTTCAATATTTTTTGTCATTTTGTATATCTAAAAGCCAATGTGCTTCGGTCGGGGTCTTGAGACCATTTTTTGTAAAAAAACACTTTTGATATATATGTATATATATATATATATATATATA
>LPNX010205903.1:184219-221504 GCA_001517045.1 Pseudotsuga menziesii
CAATGAACAAAGGCTTTTCACTTTTAAATGTTATGTATGAGCAATATAACAGTCCAACATGTAATTGGCTAATGAATCCATAACAGTGTTACAATATATAGGAATATGCTGATAAGTAATATTATCAAATTATGTTTCCAACAAATGTACTCTCTGAAAGAGGTGAAGAAGCATCGAGTTCCAAATGGCATAAACGTGATTTAAACGAGAAACCACTAGCTGAGAGTCCATGAAGACTACCAAATGATTAATGTCACAAGATGCAACTTCGGTTAACAAAACAATCACTACATGGTACTCATCAATGTTATTAGTGGTCGTACCTATATAAACTGCACCTAAAATAACTAGGTCATGAGCTTGGGAATATAATACCCGGGTGGCTGAAAAAGGTTCAAAGTGTGATGGCAAGCACCATCAGCAAAACCATAGAAGGCCATTTGATCTATAGAATCAAAACATGGGATAAAAAATATTGACACGAACTCAAAACCATATTAAAATAACAAAACCACACTTAAAAGTAAAAAAATGCACATATATACAAGGCACTAATGCAAAAGATATCTCAAGCATAGTATATTTTTAGGTACAACCCATTGCAAGGTTTCCTGAAAGGTATCCCATTATAGCCAACAAGCTCATAGGCCCCTTTCTCTAAGAATTTACTCATGATAAAAGGACCATACCACATTGATTCAATCTTACCCTTCTCAATTTTTTCATGCTTCTTATCGTAGGTCAAAACCAAATCTCTTGCATTAAAAACACGAGGTTGAACTGATTTACCATATTGATCCTTGACCCATTTTTTTTGCAACTCATTAGCCAATGCGACATGTCATTGAGTCTCATCATGGTTCAAAATATAAAGGAAACATTATTCCTTAGTAGAAGTGTGGGGTAGAATCTTAACTGCAAGCTTGAGTGATGGAATTTCACACTCTATAGGTAGGATAGCTTCAAGTCTGTAGACTAATTAAAAATGTGTAAAACTGGTTGTTGTTTTGACTGAAGTTCTGTAATCCCATAGTGCGGAAAAGAAAGTTAAGTTCCAATTGAATTTATGGTCTCCAACCATCCTATGAAGCATAGTATTCAAGATGTTGTTAATGGCTTCAACCTGGCCATTAGCTTGTCGATAGTAAGGGGTTGAGTTTTCATGATGAAAACCAAACTTGGTACTCAGCTTAGCCATCATTTGAATATGGAAATGAGATCCATTATCAGTTACTATGGATTTTGGAACTCCAAACCTACCTATGACGTGATTAAATAAGAAGAGGGCGACAGTCTTACCATCCTCTGCATATGTAGGCATTTCCTCAACCCATTTTGTGAAATAATCCACGGCTATAATGATGTAACCATGCCCCGTGGCCAAGGCAGGATTACAATTCATAAAGTCAATTCCCCATTTGTAAAAATGACCAACGACAATTACAGGGTGTAATGGAGCAGGGTGGGTACGTTTTTTTGTATATAAAACCTGACAGGGTGGGAATTTTTTAACTCCCTCATGACAATATTTAAATATTGAGGGCTAAAAATACCCAGTGTGAAGGATTTTCTAAGCTGTAGCCATCCCAAAAAGATGACCACCACGTGCTCGAGAGAGGCATTTCATTCATGACTTATTCATCCTCGTCATGAGTAAGATATCGTCGAAGAATAGAGCCAATACCACGTCGGTATAAGGTTTCATTGAGAATGAGGTAATACTTAGCGTCATGACAGATGCATCGAAAATCATCATGGGATAGATTGGGATGAAATATTTGGGTCTGGAGATATATGATTAAATCTCCATACCACGGGTCGATCGTGCTTATCAAGAACAAGAATTCATCTGGAAATGAATCCTTGGGATCAGATTCCATGAGAGTATGGGGAAAGTCATACATAAACTCCGCAAATACCAGAGGCTTCTTGGAAGATTTCTTGGAAAGTTCGAGATAAAATTCCTATAGGATGACAATCCAATGGGAATATTCCCCCCCTAGTAATTGATGGATGAGAATATAGTACATATTGTTTTGATCTACTAGCACAGTAGTGGTGTGAAGTAAGATGTAGTGATGAAAACATTCCACAACGATGACCGTAGCCAAGGCTATCTTCTCCACATGTGAGTAACGAGTTTCATAGTAAAGAAGACTCTTACTGAGGTAATATATCACATGTTCTTGGCCATTTGTATCTTCCTGGACTAAAACCATGCCAATTGTAGCAGTGGAGGCGACAATGTAAAGAATAAAATATTTTGAATAATTTGGGGGTTGTAACATAGGTGAGTGTGCTATAGCATGTTTAAAATTATCAAAATCTCTTTGAGCCTGATCATCCCAAAGGAAGGGAGTGTTCTTTTTCAAGAGACGCGTGTATCCATGTGTTTTTTCTGTGAATTTGCATACAAAATGACGAAGAATTTTTTCCTTCCCTTGCAAACTTTAGAGTTCATTAATTTCTATCGGAGTTGATAAGGCCATGATAGTAACAATATTTAAGGGGTTCATTTGAATTCCATCCCTAGAAACAACAAAACAAAGTAAATGTCTAGTCTCAACACAAAAAACACACTTGTGTGGCATGAGCCGAATGTGGTAATGATGATATTGACGGAAAATGTGTCTAAGATGCCCTTAATGGTATTCCCATTGCTGTGAATGAGAAACAAGGTCATATAGATATGGTTCCACTATGTGTTTTATATCATGAAAGGAATAGGACAAAGCTCGTTGGAAAGTAGCTCCAACGTTGTTCAAACCAAAAGGTATATTTCAGTAAGCAAAGGTTCCCCACGGGAAAATAAATGTCGTTTTGTGTTGGTCAACAGTATTATATCAATTTCATTATAGCTGAAAAATCCATCCATAAAGGAAAAAATGATACTTCCATCATAGTTGTCAATGATATGATCGATGTGAGGGGTAGGAAAGTTTTCCTTTGTCTAAGCTTTGTTCATGTCCCGAAAATCGATACAAACCCTAATAATGCCCTGTTTCTTGGCAAGAGCGATAGTATTAGAAACCCACTCAATTAAAGGCACATGATAGATAAAACCAACTTTGAAAAGCTTCTCAACTTCAGCTTTAATGACTAGATATTTTTTGGGTGGACTTGGCGAAGTTTTTTCCTAATAGGTCTTGTCGTCGGGTATGTATGGATCAATCCTCAGTATTTATTCATAATTCTAGGAAAAAAAATCACAAATTTCCTTAAAAGTATCTTGATATTCCTCAAGTTCTGTTGCCGCACAGTTCTGGCCTATGTGGATATGCTCGACAACACCTGGCTTGACCGATATATTTAGGAGAATTTTTTTGGTAATGTTGCATAAAATCCCTTCAGAATCAACACCTTCTAGTAATACAAGTGTTTATGGAGACTTGATTATATTGAAAATTATTAGGGAAACAAAATCTGAATCTACCGAATTGGCATTAGGAGAAAAGACGATCGATGATGAGAGACTTCCCATAAAGATTCATCCAGACTCATGATCTCCATAATAGAATCATATGATGGAAAATACTTTGAAAGATAATCTGAAGTTGGGAGAGGGGAATCCAGCCAATAGGGCAGATGGTAAGGATATGATACTACCAAATGATGGGCATCTATGTAAAAATAAAAAACATATCGAATGGCATCATACAGGGCTTCATGTGTGTTACAGCTGATTTTACCACACATGGTGGATCACACCTTTATGACCTTCAATATCCCTCTGCAGACTCTTTAGACCCCATGGACCATTTTTTTACCTTTAATGTTTCAAAGATCATCCCTAAAAACATGCATTATTTTCTATACATGACTTTTAAACATATTCTTGCGTATATACACAGATATGACCCTCAAACCCGCGTACATTGGGATGTGTGAAAAAGGCCAAATAGTTTTGGAGTTTTCCTTGATGTGGATCCGATTCACTTGTCTCTTGGCCTTCCATATTCCTTGAGATTGCTCATATTTTACATTCCATTACCCCATTGAAGCACTATATAAGGAACCCTTTGGATACATTGAAAGGAAAGGAATTGAAGAGCAAGAAAAATATAGTCCATTATTGCCGGAGCTTATACTTGAGTCTGCATCCCTTTGTCCCTTGGAGCAATTTGTGATCTTCCCAAGATTACCTTTTTCTTGTGAGCTTTCTATCGAGAGATGGAGGATTGAAGTGGTGGAGGCCCAGGTGGAGGGCTCAGTTTCTTCGGTTCGCAGACGTGCCGACAGAGGTTGTCACTATTGTAATCTCTGATTTATATTAATAGAAATATCTTTTCCTGTCCAATAATGTGTATTTAAATGAGTATTGAATCCATAGATGCTTTTAAATGCTTATATGTTATTGATTGTATATTCTAGAGTAGGTATAACACAATTATATAGCATGCTTGTCTTGTTTGTTGAATGTTGAGAGAGCAAATTGCTAATACAAGCGAGAGTGGAAAAGCTCAACGGGGATATAAAAAAACCATCCAAAATAAGGTATGTTTCGAGATCCTTTAGTGTTAGATGTTTGGTTTCTCTTGCATATGGGAAAGGATTGATTTCTGTGGTTACTCTGTCTATTGTGGTACCCCAAGCCATAGGAATTTTTCTCTGTAACAGAATTGGCGACTATACTAGGGAGTTCCTAGTCATTTGTTTTGGGGATTTTATCGGCATTCAATGTTCTTGAATTGCTCTTATTTTTCTATTTCTGAGTCGAGTCTGGGGGCATGTTTGCCTTGTAGTGTCTGATAGGAGTAAATTGTCTCAGTTGGTCTCCTTGCCTTCTTTTTTATCCCTTTTTCTTCATGTATGTGAGTTTTGTCTTCACAGTCACGTGTACACGTGGTTTTTACTGGGATATCTACATATATATGCGGGTTTTCTACACACAGTCGCATATGCCTTGAGTTTTTCCTTTTTTGGGATGACTAAGTGTTGCTGGGTGGGTTTGAATAATTTTTTAGTCTTCTTGGATGCTTCTAGAGTTTGTATACACCTCGGTTTCTAACTAGACACACTTTTTAGTTTGATTTTTTTTTAAGAATGTTCTTGTCATTGCATTTTCTATTTTTTGTTTTGAGATTAGTGCATTAGGTATCTTTTACCTTCGTGATTTGCTTGGGTATTGTATGAATAGTGCTTGCAGAGTCTGAGGGTTGTAGGGTCATACTTTTGCTTTATTATCTCATTTTAATTCAAAAAATACAAAAATATTTGCTTTTTTGCATCATTATTCATTGTTGCATTTTGCATTTTGCATGGTACTTGCACTAGGTTTGCTTGGAAAAATATTATTCAAATTTTCATATAGGAATGATTGCATCTTCATTTGAAGGAAAATTTTGCATTTCACGTAGTAGCATACCCCGTTTTTCATTTGACACTGTGCATTTGCATTGATTGTTAAATGTGCATTTTACTTCTTGTTGCGTCATAACACCATTAGTTGCATGATCATTTTCTCTTTTGAGTAATAATCCAATTAAAATCAAGGCATAATAAAATGAATTACACTCTTAGGGTGTACCAACAAGATTAGGTTTTAGGGTCTTGGAATAGTTCATTGTGAGTAAATTCTCCAAGATGACTAAAGGACACATTTATGTGTCTGTCCAAGTGAGAGTGTGAAATTCTTTGGTATAATTAGTGTTTCTCAGGATCCTCCTCTTACAAGGGAGTTAAGCATGAGGCAGTGTGAGCAGTTAATGATTGGGATGATTCCTGGTCATAATTGAGTAGCACCAGAGATATTTTCAGGATTGGATTCGTATCTGGGGGCTCTTTCGGGAGTTTCGGGCTTTTCTACCTTGCCCATACGGTCAATATCGCCTACAACTTTCCGCCTGAGCATTGATTATATTGAGGTGACCTTATTTTCCTTACCTAGGTTATCGAGGGGGTACTTCGCAGAGGTTATTCTGTAGGTGTCATGGCCAGGTAGGGGTCGGACAGCACATTCGCTATATGCATTGAAGCTGAAGGCCACTATAATTGGTTACGAACCTCTACTTGTTGTGTATGGGAGTCTCAAACCTCTCCTAGGTGAGAGACACCTGCTTCATTTTGGAGCTCACATATCATACCCTTGTTTGCTGGTGATCTGGATTTACAATGTATAGGTGTATGCTCTGTGCATGCTATTTTTCCTAGGGTTTACGTAATTAGATAGAGTCTTTTTCATTTTTTGAGTCATTGTGTATTTGGGTGTGACACTTCACTATTCTCATCATTTAGTAGGACTTCCTCCTTCCACATCTCCTCCCCCTTTGGGAGAGAGAAACAGACAGTCCAGGAGGACTACTTCTCACATTGATTCACACACGATGGGAGATCGCGAGGATGAGATTCCTGAGATGTCTTCTCCACCTCAAGAGGTTGGGGATGTAGATTCTACTCCTGTATATGATCCTTCACCAGAAATACCTTCACATTCTGGTTATTATCCCTCATTCACAGGTTGCCGGTATTGGTTACCAAGTGATGAGACTCATAATTAACCCACAAGAACTAGTTATATTTGTTATGGCATACCTGATATCCCTTGACATGATCTGGCACATCATGCCAAGTCATAAATGGAACCTAGCACTATGCCCGGGGGTACTCCTATTCATTTCCATGCAGATAGATTTGGGAGCACTAGTCACATTCCACCTTTCATCCCGATGGTGGAAGCTACCTCACATGTCCATCCTAGACCTAGTGTTAGCAGTCATATGCGGATACCAGAACCAAGACGAGTGACCATAGGGAATACCACTTACATCCCTTCACATGTCCGTTCATCCTCAAACCCTACTCCTTTGAATGCATTTTTGACAACCCTTCCTCCCCCTCATTCGCGTGGTCCTTCAGGCCGGAATATTGCTAGTAGCCATGTTCATACTACAACTTCTCGTATGGTAGTATCTCAGAGTCAAGTACCTCCTATTGTCTCAGGAGGTCATATTCCTATTTCTGGATCATCTCACGGTCCATCGCAAGGAGTTCCCCATATCCCTAATTATGGAGCTTCTCATGGGACACCTTATGGAGCTTCTCATGGACAATCTTATGGACCACAGTATGGACAAAACTATCAACCCTATGGGTACATGTATCAACAACCCATTTAATCCTCTAATTATGGCTTTGTAGCACCGCATAGTCAAGGTACACCACATCATAATGATTCCATGCAGCCCTATATGAGTCAAATGGAAGGAGGATATTATGGCCAAGGCCATGGTATTTAGAGTAGTCATCCTTATATGAACCAAAACTATCAGGGAGCATGGCATAGACCAGCTCAAACTAGGCTCCCTTTCCTTATAACATTAAACTTACCTGACTTATCGAGACTCATGAACGATCCAATATCTCATGACTTGGATTGGCCAACTGTCCCTAACAAGTTTCCCTTGGACATTCCCAAATTCAAGGGAAATGTAGGAGAAGATCCTAGTGAACATGTCACTAATTTTCACCTTTGGTGCTCTTCCAATTCCTTACACGATGACTCAATCGATTTAAGGCTATTTCAATGCACCCTCATCGGGCCTGCAACAAAATGGTATATAGAGTTACCAAGGGGGGCATTCGTTTTGTTCGATGACCTTGCTATGACTTTCCTCAATCACTTCTAGCTACCGATGCATTACGACGTTGGTACAGAAATCTTGTCGACATTTTGACAAGACAAAGCCACACATATCTCAGACCATATCCAACAGTGGCGTAGACGGAAGAGGTTGATTAAAACTTTCATACCATGATAATTTCTCCTTGAGTGGTTCCTTAAATCATTGCTACCTTACATTGTGAATGATGATTCTACATACAGAGTCCACAACGAGGAACAAGCAATTTTTAGGGCACAAGATTTGGATTTGATTTATGCTCAATCTGGACTTTTGTATGAGATCATACCTAACGCTCTCCATTCTATTTTTGATCCCAAGATCAAGCCTGGACCACATACTGATGGAATTATGGGTTGAACAAGTTCCAAACCTGTGGATTTGATTGTGAAACAAGTGTGTCAATTTTCTATTAATCAATCCACTTCGGGACAAGCCACGGCTTTGTCTCAACCCACCCAAATGGCGAGTGTACTTTTTGTGCAATCATCGGACCAGAAGGGAAACTAGCAGCCTCAAAGGAATAATAAAAAGGGTAAAAATAATCGTAAGGCTTGGAACAAGAATGAAAATGCCAATTTTAATGACAAGAACATGCGCAATGCTGGGGGGACAAGCAGTCTAAACGTAAGGTTAATTTTCCTTGCAAATTATGTAAGGAGGACCACCTCACTCACTTGTTCCCTCATATGGAATATGCCTCGAGATTCATAGTACAGGGCCCAACTGTGCTAACCAATCCTTTACCCCATAATCAAAATATGAACTCAAGGACCAATGATCCTCATTGTCCATCTCGCGGAGATCAAAATCCATCGGAAGCCAATACTGGTCATGGTTGCATCAACATGGTACATGCTACTAAGGTTGTGACTCATGCGAAAGATTATGTTTTGTCACAACTGGACCTTGGAAAAGAACCCGCTCCACCCGAGAGCCCTTTGCGTATCGAAAACCCTATGGATAAACCTGAAATTACACCTCGCATTCCTAAGGGAGTCCTAAAGTGTTTGGGGCACAATCCTAATGCTCGAGCCGTCCAGAACTATTCCGTTGTTGAGGATTTGGGCCAAACTCCATGTGCGATGTCCGCACTTGAAGTACTTCAGAGTTGTCCTCCACAAAGGAAATCCTTTCTTTCTACTCTTGGATTTAATGATGATAATTCTTCTTCAGTCATCAAATTTGAAACCATGGGACTATAGCCTTGCTTGCCTTACCACGTGTCTCTTTTGATTCATGTAGAGTGTCTTAATATGACCATCAATCGCACTGTTATTGACGAAGACACTACTGCTTTTGTGATGTACTTGTTATGCTGGAAGGGTTTGGATTCTCCTGAGTTGTCTCAATCTGCTACCATGTTGAATGCCTTTGATGGTAGATCTTTTCAGCCACATAGGATTCTTCCTTCTCTTAAGGTCCAATTGGGAGGGAATACTATCGCGATCGAGGTCAAGGTGGTTGATGTGCCCCTTGACTACAATCTTTTACTGGGTTAGAATTGGATGTATAGTATGCAAGCATAGCCTCTTCTCTATTTCGAGTAATATGATTTCCATTTAATGGGAGGGTTGTTATGATTGATTAGACATTGTTCTGTAATCCGAGCATCAGTGCATCATCGGGAGCTTCTATCCTGATTATCGATCATTCTCAGCTGACAACTGGGAGTGTGGGTGTAGGTATGTATCCATCCCTTATGGGTACCTTTAGTTGTCCTACTCCCATTCTTATGATCAGATCTAGTTTTGGTGGGGCTTCATATTCATTGAAGTTGGTGTATTTTCTCACTACCCATATGGAATATCCTTGGATTCTTCCTTCACCAAGTCCTTCGAATGGACATGTCAAAATAGGTGTGTTGTGTTCATCCGCAATGATAGCATATCAAGCGAATATTGATTGTGTTGTAGAGCCTAGTCCTTCCTCTTCGCGGACGGAGGAGGAGGAACCATATGTGTTGATTGCATGGGAAGTTGAGTCCTCTCACACACATGATTTCCTTGATGGTGTTTTTCCATTAGATGAGCTGTTATTGATGCCGTTTCAGGGGTTGAGCCACCTTGGGAAGAGTTGCATCATAGATCATATTTTCTTCTTGAGCTTAACCGTTTGGAGTGTGAGGACTATAGGGAGATTCTTAGCGAGAAGATTGGTAGTCCCGTGGTTCCATTGAGCTCTCTTGGTCAGATGGCTGATGGGAACATGGTGAACCTATCACCTACCATTCCTATCAATATCTCTCATGATCCTAGAAAAGTTGAGAATGTATACATTGGGGCGGATTGTTCCCCTGATGATATTAAGGAGTATGCCAAGATTTTTAAAGAGTTTCGTGACATTGTTTCTTGGTCATACAAGGAAATTCTGGGTACTGACCCTCATATTGTCAAACATGAAATTAAGACCTATCTCAATGCGAAGTGTGTTCGATAACGTTTGCGTGCGGTGAATCCTAGAAAAGCACCCACTATTAAGGCTGAGATAGAGAAGCTGTTAAAAGCCAGTTTTATCTATCCTGTTCCCTTGATAGAGTGGGCTTCAAATCCCATTCCAGTGGATAAGAAGCAGGGAGTGATCCGTATATGCATTGATTTCCATGATTTAAATCGTGATTGTCCTAAGGATAATTTTCCCACACCATTTATTGATCAGATTTTGGATGAGTGTGTGGGAAGAAAGGTATTCTCCTTTATGGATGGTTTTTCCAAATATAATCAGATTCAGATCAAACCCCAGGATCAACATAAAATTGCATTTCTTTGTCCTTGGGGTACGTTTGCATATCGAAAGATGCCTTTCGGTCTTAAAAACATCAGAGCCAGCTTTCAGCGGGCTATGACCTTGATTTTTCATGATATCAAAACAATTATCGAAGTGTATTTGGATGATCTTGTTGCTCATTCTCGTCTAAGAGTGCGTCATCCATACCATTTGAGATTAGTATTCGAGAGATGCCGCCATTACCAGGTTAGGTTAAATCCTCATAAGTGCATCTTTTGCGTAACTATTGGTCACTTGCTAGGGTTCATAGTATCCAAAGAGGGTATAAGATTCGATCCTTTAAAGGTTGAGACAATACTTCAATTGTATCCCCTGCGTAATATTAGACATCTTCAGTGTTTGCAAGGCATGGAAAATTTCTTGCAGAGATTCATGGTTAACTTTACCAATTTGACTAAAGTCTTTATGCATATTCTGAAGAAGGACACTATTTTTTGCTGGGATGAGCGAGCCCAAGAGTCCTTTGATGGTCTTAAGCAAGCCTTAGCATCGGCCCCCGTGCTTAGTCCACCTGACTATAGCTGTGATTTTTTTATTTATGTGGCCACGTCCATGGAGAAGCAGGAAGTGAGGTATTCTTCTTTATGGACGGTTTTTCTGGATATAATTAGATTCAGATCAAACCCTAGGATCAACATAAAACTGCATTTATTTGTCCTTGGGGTATGTTTGCATATCGCAAGATTCCTTTCGGTCTTAAAAACATCGGAGCCAGCTTTCAGCAAGCTATGACCTTGATTTTTCATGATCTCAAAACAATTATCGAAGTGTATTTGGATGATCTTGTTGCGCATTCTTGTCTAAGAGTGCATCATCCATACCATTTGAGATTAGTATTCAAGAGATGCTTCCATTACCAGGTTAGGTTAAATCCACATAAGTGCATTTTTTGTGTAACCATTGGTCGCTTGCTAGGGTTCATAGTATCCAAAGAGGGTATAAGAGTTGATCCTTTAAAAGTTGAGGCAATACTTCAATTGTCTCCACCGCGTAATATTAGACATCTTCAGTGTTTGCAAGGCATGCCAAATTTATTGCGGAGATTCGTGGTTAACTTTTCCATTTTGACTAAAGGATTTATGTGTCTTCTAAAGAAGGCCACTATTTTTTGCTGGGATGAGCGAGCCCAAGAGTCCTTTGATGCTCTTAAGTGAGCCTTAGCATTGCCCCCCATGCTTAGTCCACCTGACTATAGCTATGATTTTTTTATTTATGTGGCCGCGTCCATGGAGAAGGTTGGTATGGTTTTGGTTTAGGAGGATGAGGAGGTCCACGAGCATGTCATATATTATTTGAGCCAAAACCTTATTGATGCGGAAATCCATTATTCTCATGTGGATAAACTTGCCTTGGCCACCGTTCATGTGGTTCAGAGATTGAGACATTACATTCTCCTTCGCGGCTTCGCCAAACCTTGGTTGTAGCTCATGTCAATCCATTTCAATTCATCCTCACTAGAGGGATAATCAGGGGAAAATATAATAAGTGGATTGTCATTTTACAATAGTGCGATCTCAAATTCATTTCGATGAAATCGAAGAAGTCATTGATTTTTGCGGAGCTCATTTCTGATTTTCCATGTGTGGAGGAGGAGGAGGTGTATGAAGATACATTCGTCGATGAGCATATTTTCCTTATCTCAACTTTGGACCCATAGTATGGGGATATCATTATACATTTGCAAACATTGAAGGTCTCTACTCACCTTTCATGGTATGAGTGATGACAATTACATCATGTATCTAAGAACTACCTTATAGTGGATAACACTTTTTACCACTATGGGGTAGATTCCATTTGATGTCATTGTTTAACCCATGAAGAGGCTAAGGTTGTGTTGAATAATTGCCACGAAGGGGGGTGTGGTGGTCATTTATCTGGGCTTTATATAGCCCAAAAAATATTGAGAGAAAGATATTTTTGGTCATCAATCTTCAAAGACTGTGTCAATGCGGTCAAGAAGTGTCACCCTTGCCAGGTGTTTGCATGCAATATGCGCTCGCATCTTTCCCTATTACATCTGATTATCACCGCCGATGCCTTCACCAAGTGGGGGCTTGAATTCATGGATTGCAACCCAGCTTTGGTTGAGGGGCATCATCACATTATAGTGGATGTTGATTATTTCATGAAATGGGCTGAGGATATTCCCACAGTTAAATCTGACGGTGAGACAGCCGTGCATTTTGTGTTCAAGCAAATTATCACTCGGTTCAGCATTTCGAAAGAGCTTGTCACTGACCATGGTAGGAACTTTCAGAATAGAATGATGGAAGAGTTGGCTTCGAAGTTAGGGTATAAGAAGGAGCACTCCTCTTCTTACTACCCTCAGGCAAATGGATAGCTTGAAGCAGTGAAAAAATGACTTAAGTCCATTCTCCAATGAACAATTGCACAAAGCAAGATGAATTGGCATATCATGTTATGTCCTGCTTTTTCTTCCTACAGGACCACGATTAATACTACCACCGGTTTCTCTCCATATCAGCTCGTACATGGGGTGGAGTCTGTATTGCTGGTTGAATGTGAAATCCCTTCGTTGACACTATGTATAGAGCTTTTACCAGACACTTCCGCATTGTAGGAACGTTTGGTCCACTTAGAGTAGCTTGATGAGTAGCGCTGAGATTCCTTTGTGGCTCTAGAAGTAAATAAGCATCGCATTAAGTTCGAATATGATACGTTTGTCCATCCGAGGAGGATTAGTGAAGGTGATTTGGTCCTTTTGTGGGATGAAACTAAAGAATCCTTGGGGGCAGGGAAGTTTAATCCCATGTGGCATGATCCTTACGTAGTCAAACATGTGTTAAAGAAGGGCGCGTATGAGCTGTTGGATTATGAAGGGACAACCTTGGTGGACCCTAGAAATGGGCTCTATCTTAAAAAATACTATGCATGATCTTCAGCCAGGGCTAATTAATGTATATTATTGTATAGTTTTTTTCATAGTTAGGTTTCCTTATGGTGATCGGGTTTGTTGATTAGCTTTCGTTTCTTATGGTAGATGTCAATGGAGTCCTCTGCTTACATAGGATTTGTTGATGGTTCTAGCCACCACACTCAAAACTCAGCTTCTATTGCTTGGGTGATTTATACTCCTACGGGTTAGGTATTGTCTTCAGGAGGTGTGTGTTTACGGCCTTCTTCAAACAATGTTGCTGAGTATAGTGCCGTTATCGAGTTATTGCGGAATGCCATTTCACATGGTGTTCTCTCTCTTGAGGTACGTCTTGATTCACAGTTATTAGTTTCACAGCTTAATGGCTTGTATCATGTTAGGGATCAAACATTATTACAAAGATTCTTATGTGTGAGATTGTTAGAACAGAAATTTGAGAACATAACATACATACATGTTTCAAGAATTTTTAATCAAGTTGTCGAATCATATGCTAACTATGTGTTAGATTGGCATTTGTTTCATAGACCATAAGCATATCACAAACATATGTTTTTACACACATGTAAATAAATAAAATTGATCATCATAAAAGTTTTTCATTAAACATCCGAAATGTGACGTCATAATACATAAGGGTCATAATACAAAAATGGGGTTTCCAAGCCACCAAAATATAATACACGATAGTACAAAAATGAAGCACTCTCAAGTCTCTAAGCCTATGGAGGAGGAGGGGGGTTCTGATTGTGGTAGCACATCGTGGCTATAGCTAGTCGTCAGAATAACCGAACCCATGCTTGTGGTACACCAACCACTTGGCGCTGCATGGCCTTAGACAAGTCCTCGACTTGCGACATGGGTACCCTTGTGTCAAGCATACAAAGTTTGTGTGGATGCTTTGGAGCATCCACTCTGCATCCGCACCCATGATGTCATCTCCTCTTCCCCTCTGTCTATGACGAGGGAAACTGTCAGGCCGCCATGGTCCAACATCTGCATACACATGACAGATTGTCACTATGTGTCGTCACACAAAAACATGTCTTATGAGTCAATATATCAAAAAAGAGAAAACAAATTTATAATTCAAAAAACTTAAAAAGAGGGTTTAGGATTCATTACCTATGTCGCCATATGCCGCTCATGGGGGTAGAGGCATGTCCATATCTCCCCGAAAATCTATTCCCGCTTAGGGATAATCATCGATGGCAATAATCTGTCGTCGCCACCATGAAAAGAAGTCTACTGGGTAGGGGTTAGCCACCCTACCTCCATCCAGTATGCGCATAACATTTTTCCAATGTCGTTGGGCCGAATCTCGAACTTCATGTGGAGGAATCTCCACTCTAGGGATTAGCCCCAGTATACACTCAAAGAAGAACGTGCTCAGTATGCTACCAAAACTGAAGTTTATCACCCTTCTCATCTTGCAGTCACTGGGCTGCTGCTTCATGTTACTCAACAGCGTAGTGCTCCAGTCATACACTGTGGGTCTCATATACTCCACTACATATAACATTAATGACTGCGAGGCCTCGTGGAGTGATTCTAGACTAGCTATCCTGCCAAGTGCCAATAGTATGGCCTTCATTCCTAGTTCCTGGATGGATTTTGTCAAGATTTGACTCCCAACCTTCTCTGTGTCTGAAAAATAATATACTACAATGTACTCATCAATGGTAAGGCCACCTCTGGGTCCGCGAGAGCGTAGGTTCGCCACCTCTGGGTCCGCGAGAGCGTAGGTTCACCACCTCTCCCCGTAGGGATAATTCAATAATAAAATATATGTCCTCTACCTCTATAGTGAGAGACATCCCGTCGATATGAAAAGACTCTGAGTCTAGATCTCAGTAGTCTACTAGCATCTGCAGGAGTCTTGGTTTGGCCCTCAGGCTACCAAGACACCAAAACTTATATATACCACATGCACAAAGAGCTTGGTGAGCCATTAAGTCACCTTAGACAACCACTTCTACATCTCCATGTTCCCTCTCTCTCCATTCTAGAACCATCATGCACATTAAAATTGTTTTTTGGTCATTAGATACCTTAAAAAGCCTTGTGCATAGCCGCATACACAATTTTGGGAGGTTTTTCTGTGTATGGATAGCCTTATATGTGAAAAAAACCACGATATCCGTGTGGGCCGAAACAACCATTTTTTACTGGCTTAAAAATTGAATTTGACGATGTAAATTCAAAAAAATTGCATGAAATAGAAAGAGGAGGACATGAGGAGTTACCTAGAAGAAACTGTGTCGAATTTCACTAGATGAAGCTCCTAGAATTCGTATTGGAAGTTTTGAGCTCCAATGGGTAACAATTTCAAATGATTTGGAATTTTTGAAATTTTTACTATTTATAAAAAAACTTTGAAATTTTTGAAATTTTTTGCCCACTTTCTATAGTTTTGTGCCCTTTATGACCATTTTAGACCTTTTTGGACTAATTTGATGATGTAAGAGTCCATTTTGAGCACCATTTTGACCGTGGTTTTGACCCATTTGTGTCGATTTCAGGTATTATGTCTAAATTGGCATATAGGTTAGGTTTCACATCCATTTGCACTTTGCATGAACTTATGACCTTTTTATTATAACCTTAGGAACGAACCCATTCTATCTTGTTACAGAACCTCCTTGTTGCTTTTAGAAGCGACATGATGTGAATGGTAGAGCTTGACCATACAGGGGTGCCCTAGTTAGCTCCTGTTTTGCATTTGGTGCCCATGCCAACATTTTTTCCCTTAGGGTGTGGGACTCCTTTGTATAGTATCACCATGACCTTGCGCAAGAGCCTCATACTCCTCTTGATCTTTTTGCTGGCCTTTTTCCCTAGAACTCCCTTATGTCAAGTTGTAGTTGCATTATCATAAGTTTTTCTTTCCTTATTGAGCCTTATGTCGGATTCCTTGACTTTGATTATCAACTATATAGCCCGATCTTGTCTGATGTCTAGCCATGGAGAGCCATTTTACATATCCTTTGCAGCTTGATTCCCCATTTTTTACCGGGAGGGGACTTTCCCCCGAGTGTCGCTATCCTACACATGTGTTCTTGCATTCAGCATAGGTATGTTCCACTACTTGGAACTAGTTTTTTTTCCCCTTGACACTCGTCTCCTCCTAGTCTGTAACTATAAAGCACTTTTATTCTTTTTCAATTTTTAAAAAATATTTGAAAAAGTCCAAAAAAATAAGAAAACCGAAAATCCAGATAGGAATAGATGTCATCTTTGGTAGCAGTTGAGTCATGTCACCTTTGAACAGAGCACTATATATCACATTTGTTGGTTGGGTTTATAGTTTGACTTTAGGAGATATACTCGTTTCTCTGATTTTATCTCCACTGACTGGTTAAGCTTCCAGTCCCTATGGAGCTTCTATTGATGCCTCTTGTGTCGCAGATATGTCCCAATTTTGTATATTGATTCTATGCTTCCTACATTCAGTCACCATTCACCTTTATTCTCTTGTTCTAAGGACGTTGAAACTTAAGTCGACCATTCCTCGGTTCTCTTGAATTTGCATGTCGGACATTCCCCGTACTGATACTGGTTTGTGCACATTATCATTGAGTCCTTCCACATTATACAACTTTGCTGAGTACCTCATGTTGGATGATGAGGGATGCATTAATACCCTCCTTCTAGTCGATTTCATCCCATCGAATTTAGATCATTTATTCTGGGATAGGAATCTAGAGTCATTTTTGAGTGCCTTGAGACTTACAGTCATCAGTGGTAGGTTATCTTGCCATCGACAGTTTTGGGAATACATCCATGTCCCTTGATCGATGGATCCTTTCAAGTGCTTGAAATCAACACATTCATTCACACTTGTTATTTTTCACTCTAGTACGTTGATTCCCATTTTAATTATCGGTGGGTGATCTCGCGTCTGTTAACGGTATAAATCAATGACCGGTAATCAGACGATGGACTACTATGTTCGACCTCGACACCTCTATTCACATAGTAGGACATGTAATCGTAGCATATTTTGTAGAAGACCTTCCATATTGGTGGCATTTCATATATGCTACCTCCTAGATCGTTCCAGTGTTCATGAGATTTCAACTCTCGTGACTTGATTCTAGTGTATGTTAGATGTCTTCAGCCATTATGCAGATCTTGATCCATTATATATCTTCAGCTTTCATGGAGATCATGATCCTTTGTATATCTTTATCATGGAGATTCTAATATATCTATATTGTACATGGCGATGACCAAACATGTCATTTTTTGTATCATTCCTATTCATGACCATTGTACTCTTATGTTTCTGGTACTGCTATATCTACTTGCAGTTATGTGTAGAGTTTGATTATTGTATTATACTATTGGATGGCCAGTTCTTCCACCTAGTTCTTCATCACTCCACTTCTGGGATGGACTTATAATGTATTTTGACCATTGTATCACCCCTCTAACCTCACACATTAGGGGACATCTATTACAGCTGATTTTACCACACATGGTGGATCACACCTTTATGGCATTCCTTGTCCCTATGTAGACTCTTTGGACCCCATGGACCATTTTTGTACCTTTGATGTTTCCACGATCATCCCTAAAAGCATGCATTATTTTCTATACACGACTTTTAAACCTTTTCTTACGTATATACGCGGATATGACCCTCAAACCCGTATACATCAGGATGTGCGCAAAAGGCCAAATAGTTTTGGAGTTTTCCTTGATGTGGATCCGAGTCACTTGTCTCTTGGCCTTCCATATTCCTTGAGATTGCTCAGATTTGACCTTCCATTACCCCATTGAAGCACTATATAAGGAACCCTTTGGATACATTGAAAGGAGAGGAATTGTAGAGCAAGAAAACTATAGTCCATTGTTGTCGGAGCTTATAATTGAGTCTGCATCCCTTTGTCCCTTGGAGCACTTTGTGTTCTTCCCAAGCTTGTCTTTTTCTTGTGATCTTTCTATAGAGAGGTGGATAATTGAAGTGGTGGAGGCCCAGGTGGAGGAATCAGTTTCTCTGGTTCATAGACATGTCGAAAGAGGTTGTCACTATTGTAATCTCTGATTTATATTAATAGAAATATATTTTCCTGTCCAATAATGTGTATTTAAATGAGTATTGAATCCATGTATGCTTTTAAATGCTTATATATTATTGATTGTATATGCTAGAGTAGGTCGAACACAATTATATAGCATGCTTGTCTTGTTTGATGAATGTTGAGAGAGAAAATTGCTAATACAAGCGACAGTGGAAAAGCTCAACGGGGATCTATAGCAACCATCCAGAATAAGGTATGTTTTGAGATCCTTTAGTTTTAGATGTTTGGTTTCTCTTGCATATGGGAAAGGATTGATTTCTGTGGTTACTTTGTCTATTGTGGTACCCCAAGCCATAGGGAGTTTTCTCTGTAACACTATGGACTCATATAATATGTTTTAACAATATCTTTTCCCCTAGGCATGCCCCTAGACATGGAGGATATCATGCTTACTGTGGAAATTTTTGTGCTAGGAGGGGGACTTTTGGATGGAAAAGATCCCATGAGTGAAGAATATTTCAACAATCCAACTCCTACAGACTGATATGGAAGAGGTGAATTCCCTAACATTGGAACATTATTTGTTGTGGAAGTAGTAATATTTGGTGAAGAATAATCAAGCTGATCTATGATCACAATTTTTTCCTGATTTGGGAATTGGAGCATGCAAGAAACCGACAACGCAACGGTCGTCATAGCATAGGACCAATTCCTTCCTAACAACAATTTGTAATCAAGAGGATCATCAACCACTTATACCTGGATAGAAATGGTTTTTCCCCCTAGCTCGATGGACAAAGCTGGAAGCAGACCATGCGGTTGAAAACCTTGTTCGTCAAAATCTTTATATGTGGTAGGTGACTTATTCAATTCAAGAGAACCAATAGATCTCCAGAACTACATTGATAATATTTAGGTGGAATCTCCTTCATCTAATACATTCCAATGGACCTTCCTACTGTAATGTCCCTTTTCAATAATTTTTATTACAATGACCAATTTTTCACTTTTTTCCTATTTCAACCTTTGACTAGTTTTGATGTCTAGGTCTCCAAATTAACCCAAATGATCCAAAATATTTTAATAAGGTATATGATTGATATTAAGACTTTAATATTATGTTTAGGGATGATTTATGACCCTCCAAATACTTTTTCAAATATTTTTAATATTCTGGCCAAGGTAGGAGTTTTCACTAGCAAATTGGGGTTCCAATTCCCCTAGGGTAAATGTTGAAAATGGCTTTCCAAATGCTCCCAAAAAACACTTGAATTTTTGAAAAGAGAAAAATGATATTTATGTTACATTATTAAGGTCTCAGGTGCATCATTATTTATTTTATAAAGGATGTTATAACCCTCTCCCAAATAGCTACAAAATCACTAGTTCGACCCTTGGGGAAATGGCACCAAATCTTCTCCAAATGCACTGAGTAAGATGAATTCAAATGCTTACGTGATGGATATGAAAATTGTAATAATAATAAATTGAATTCCATTCATCATAAATATATTATAGAAACATTCTTTCATCTGAAATCATCAGCATTACAATGACATACATCAATATAGTGGGGAGATGGTCATTGTTTGCTCATTAATAATCACTTTTACATACAACCATTTGGTATTTCAACCTAAGAATTTTTGAAGATGAATAAAATAGTATATTAATCTTATTACAATCATAAATTTACCATGATAATCTCTTCCAAATATTGCAATAGCTCACCCAAAGAGAAATTCCTCCATGAGCAAGAATATGCAATAAAGACTGCAAATGGTTGAAAGAACATGCTGCAATAGAAGAAAAAATGAGATGCCCTATAGCTTACACCTGAAAATACAAAATCCATTAAATATCCATGAAATACCATAATTTTCTCTCCAAACACCAACTTGGATGGGAATCTTTCGCCCTTGAAATTGGCTAAGGCAAGAAAATTATCATCCACTAGCTCTTTGTCTTTACAAACGCAAATTTATCAAATGATAAAAATCCCTTCTCTTAGTTGATCCCTGTATTTTATAAAATTCATTATCCTTCTAATCTTACCAATCCATCCACAAACTCAATCCAATTCGAATTAGGGTGTGCGCTCAAGGTTTTCCATGTGTCCTCCCTTCCCCTCGCCTTCCATCTTCCCCCAATTCGAGTAGGGCCCCATTGAGATTCCCCAACTCACATGAGCACCTTATTGGATGATATATTTAGGAATGACATGTCATAATGGTCATATTTCAGCCTTCAGGTCTACAATATGTCATAAATGTCATAGCATCTTCATGATTTGTGTCATAGATGTCATAGATGTTAGGGAATCTAACCCAAGTGTCCAAGAAGCTCCCATTTGACTCTTCCACTCCCATGTAAGTTACATTTCCTTCCAAATTCGACCTATTATGCATATGGCCAAGTGTATTATCCTTCTAACTCATCCAAGAACATTAGGCTTCCATGGATTTGAAATTGCAAGAGAAGGATGCCATGTGGCACATAAGTTATAGCTTGTGTGGGATCCATAATATCCATGTGTCTCCATGCTCCATTGCCACTTCAATTTTATCTTGTATTTATTTAATTATATCCATTATTAAATAGTTATTCGATTCTAATGTATGAACATCATTTATTATCTCCCTTATGTTGATGTAATTGTAACTTCGAAATGTATTCCCTTGTATTTCTTATCTATTGTAACCCGATGTTCATTCCAGGATGTATTGTAATGTATTTGAGTCATTTCATACCTTGATGTTTATTCCAGGAAGTTTCTATAATGAGAAATTCAAGTCAAGTAATTATGGGTAACCTTCCTATTGGTCAAGGGTTAAAATCCCCACAGTTGTGGGGCCCTTGGGTTATTAGAATATCCTAGTGAAGTTGACCCTTGGTGAGTCATTGTAAGTTGGGGCAATAGTCCCCACCATTGTGTTACGCTCCTATTGGTCAGAGGAGGCAAATTCCACACAAGTGGTGGGGCACTAGGGTTATTAGACACTCCTAGAGATGTCGGCTCTAGTAAGTAATTGTTAAGTAAGGATGACATGTTGGAGTGTACTTCAAGTGAACGAAAGAATATAAATAGAGAGTGAGCCTCTCTATTTATCTCACTTGCAACACTCACACTCACTCATTGGGGTGCATGAGTGAGAGAGGAGAAGCTCTCTCAGTGTAAGAGAGAGAGACTGCTGCTGTGTGGAGATCATCTTACTATTTTCAGGCTTTCACTATTTTTGGTCCTGATTCTATCTCAGAGGAAGTTGTGGGGTTTTCTCCTTTATGGTTTCCCTGAGGAAAACTCTTTGTGTCTCTTGTCTCTTGTGATGTGCTTATGTTTTATTGTTGTGCTTGTTATTCTCTCAGTTAAAAGATCCTAATATCATAATGCTAGCTTAAATGATAAAAACCTAACATGGTATCAGAGCTAACATGAGAAGAAGACACTGTGCAGCTACAAAATCTAGGGATTCTTACTTTTTGGGTCTCTCTCCACAATCCATCAGCAAAAGCATGGTAGGCTGACTCTCCATTGAAGGGCGCATCTTTCTGTCGAAGCGGAATTCGATTCCGAGCATTTTCAGTTTTTGATGCAGAAATTAGGGATTTCTACAGAAGAGGAATTTTTGAGTGAGACCAGCATAGGATTTTTCTCCTCATCAAAACCAAAGTTTAGAGACTTGGATCAATAAATTTGGTTGGGTAAAACTCCAGGAAAGTCAAACCCTAGTTTGACCCCAAGCTAGAAAAACCCTAAATACTAAAACTGCTAATTTTTTGTACATTTGGTATATCCTGAGATTGGCACTGGTCCAGGACTTGAACATTGCAAGGGCCAAAGTAAAAATCCCGATGAATAATGTGTCCAAATATTTGACTCCGATTTGCTATATTCTAGGAGCTATGATCCCTCCAAGTTAGGGTTCTAGCCTCTTCCAGAATTCATCCCTAAATAGGACACCTGGGGAGAATTGCAATATATTGGGATACAGAGGTCCAAATCGAATTATTGAAGATTTTATAGAAAGGCAATGGAATTAATTTTTTTTTTTTTAAATATTAGACTCAGAAGATGAACCAGTGACACGTGGCATGCCATACAACTTCGCTGTTCTGAATAGTCCTGTAACAGGTCACCTTGGGAAAAGGATCATAAATCCCAAATGGTGAAACCAATTCTGATGAAAACTATGCTTTTGGATTTTTAACATGCTATTTTACCTCAGTGCGAAATTTCAGACATAGAGGAGTCGTAATTTCGGAGATATCATAGAAACAGTAACATGCATTTCTGTAGAAGAAATTGGAAAACTAGGGCTTCCTGTTCTGGGAGCTTCCCTCCACTGTTTTTAGAAAAGGAGTACATTGGACAGATCCATTTGAAGATATATATCTGTCTATCCAATCAGATCTGAAAGATTCCAAGTTTTGAAAATTAGGTTTTTCTGTGACAAACCCTATATCAGCCAGCTCCGGAACCAGGACGGACACGTCAAATCGGTAAGATCTAATCCTTTGCTATTTTCATTTGAGGTTCTCATTTCAAAGTGATCTATCACATCAGCCTAATGATAAGATTGTTTAAGTTGAAAACTTCCAAGCATGGAAGTATATGATCTCCCTGAAGAAAATGGATTGGACACCTACATGAGTATAGGGGTTCCAGTTCCAGAGGGAGATGAGGCTAGAAGCCTTACACAAGAAGAACTTGGTCAAGGCCAAGAAGATCATTGTTGATTCAGTCACAAATCAACTTGTAATACAAGTGTCTTCCTTAAATACACCAAATATGTTTGATTCCTTAACCAAGCTATTTGAAGGGAAGAACATAAATCATAATATGACCTTAAGAAACCAGCTGAAGAATGTGAAGATCCAAAATGCAGAGACCATGCAGTCATAAGGGTGTCTCAAATCTAAGAACAACTTGAAGCAGTAAAAGAAGAAGTGAAGAATGCAGAAGTGGTGATAGCCACCTTGAATAGCCTCCCAGGATCATGGGATTCATTCATGCAAGGAACGTGTGCCAGAAGAAAGTGATTACTTTTAGCAGACTCTAAGAAGAAGAAGAAGCTCGACTCATAAGAAGAAAAGAGAAGATGGGAGAAACTGAAGATCAAGATCTCACAAAAAAGATCCCTCAAGCGCTGAGGAATACAAAGGACTCAACTATTGAAGAACCCCTTATCCATCCTAGCATTTGGATAAGAAACGATGCTATTATAAATGAAGAAGACAATGAAGTCAAAGGCTCAAGAAGAAGTCTACCCACAAAACAAATAAAGATAAGTATTCAATTGTCATTTCATGATATTGTTTTGTTATGCATTTGTTTATATTCAGTTGATGTATTATGCATGATAGGATGTTTGCATTAATGACAGTATACTACTAATATGCATGTGATGGGTAAGTATCTCATGGTGCTATACAACTCTCCATTGCTACTTATCTAGAATGAAACCTCTTTGCTGACATATTGGATTAGTGCACAATCTCAATGTTGTCCCTGTAGAGATTGAAGGCATCTAGAAAAGTTTCATGAGATATGGATGAATGTTGTATTGGCTAAAGTAGTTGCATGATCACATATTTATGCATACGAATTTGCCAGTATGAATATTCCTTATGTAAAGTTTCTAAGCATACAAATGCATTTGAATTGTAGGAAAGATCACATACATAATTTCCTACAAGCAAAGAAGAATGAGACTTATTTTGAAGAACAAGTGACGACATTTCAAAATGAAGAATAATATGATGAAAATAGCGACATCATTGATATAGAACCTTCTAGCCATGAAGAAGTAACCAAGAAGAAATGGAATACTAGTTCAAGAAGAATGATGTCCAGGATGCAGTATCAATACGTCAAGGGAAGTTCGTAGCTCCATCATGCAGTAGATGGAAACATCGTGGGATACAGGGAAATATTTGTAGCACGAGGCTTCTCACAAAAGAAGGCCTAGACTACGAAGAGAAATTTGTAGCCAGTAAGAGTTTAAACACATATATTATGAGCTTGATGAAGATCTTAACATTTAATACAAGGATGAAGATGCAAGCCTATACACTAGATGGTCACTTAGAATATTAGTAGCATAGGAAGCTACTTGTCACTCTGGTATAGAATGTTTTAGTGCATAGAGTACATAAGACAGAGGGAGTATGATGCTCCACTTCAGAGGGAGTCACTGCAAAAAGATCTAAGGTTCGACATAGTACGATAGGATGGATAGATTACTGATGACTCTAGGCTTTACCAAGAATAAAGCAGATTCCAATATTTACTACAAGGTTGAACATGGAAACCCAGTGATGCCTCTACTATATGTAGATGATCTATTTGTGACAGGTACATATGGGTTGATTGTTGATACGAATAAAAATCTTGCTGCTAAGTTCGAGATGAAGGACTTGGGTATGATGCATTACTTTCTAGGTATGGAGGTGTGGCAGAGTACAGATGGAATCTTCCTTGGACAAGGGAAGTATGCAGTAGAGATCCTAAAGAGGTTTGGGATGATGGACTGCAAGACTATGGCCACACCTATGGCGTCGAACCTGAAGCTAGTAAATGATGCTTCATCAGATTCGGTTGATGCTACGATGTATCGTTAGATGATTGGGTCCTTGATGTACCTGACAAACACAAGACCAGATATTTGCTTTATTGTGAACACCTTGAGCCAGTTCTTGATAGATCCACTTGATTGTTACAAAGCATATTCTGAGGTACCTGAAGGGTATAGTTGATTATGGGCTCAAGTACGATGCGAATCAAAAGAGTAACCTGGAGGGTTATGTTGATTCATATTGGGCAGGAAATTCCATCGATAGGAAAAGTACTTCAAGGTGTTGCTTCAGTATGGGATCAGGTGTGATCTCTTGGTTTAGCAGGAAGCAATCCTGTGTAGCATTGAGTACAGCTGAAGCAGAGTATGTCGCAGCTTGTTCAGCTAGTTGTGAGGCAGTATGGTTGAGGAAGCTAATGTCTAATATATTTGATCTCTAGTTGGATGCTACTTGTATACATTGTGACAACCAGAGTTGCATGAAGTTTTCAGAGAATCCAGTGTTCCATGACAAGTCGAAACATATCGAGATCAAGTACCACTATATCATGGATATGGTGCAGAGGGGAGTAGTGAAGCTCCAGTATGTTGCAACGGAGGAGAAAATAGCTGATTTATTGACAAAGCCATTGGATAGGGTGAAGTTTGAGTACTTCAGGGAGAAGCTTGGTGTTCTCCAGATCGAGATTTCCTCCAAGAGAAAGTGATGAGACCCATAGCTATTCTGTCATGGTGAGAGGATTGGTTCCTTCCATGGTCAGATATAAGGGCTGATTCATTCTGTCATGGTGAGAGGATTGCTTCCTTCCATGTCAAATATGAGTGCTGGCCATTATGTCAAGTAGGACTGATGTAAGGGAAATTGCCATTCTAGGAATGGAGGCACTTGGTCAGTTACCAGGAACACTCAGTATAGGACTGAGTAGCCATTCTAATGTGATAGAAGGATGCATTCCCACTTGATCAGATGTAAGGGATGAACCATTCTGTCATGGCTAAAGGATTAAGTTCCTTCCATGCCAGATGTGAGTGTTGGCCATTTTGACGATCAGGTCGGATGTAAGGACAACTACCATTCTCTAGGAGAATGGAGGCACCTGGTCAGTTACCAGGTAGCTCAGTTGAGGACTGGGGGCCATTCTGATATGACTGTAGGATTGGTTCCTACAAGATCAGATATGAGTGCAAGCCCTTCCATCATTGTGAGCAGGATGTGTTCTCGCCTGGATGGATGTAAGTGCAGAGCCTTTCCACAGATGAAAGTAGGTGTGTCCTATCATGCTAATGGATGTGAGTGCTATGCCTTTTCACAGATTATAGTAGGTGTGTCTTATCATGCTGGTGATTGTAAGTGCAGTGCCTTTTCACAGATGGTAGTAGGTGTGTCCTACCATGCTGGTGATTGTAAGTGCTGAGCCTTTCCATAGATGGTAGTAGGTGTGTCCTACCATGTTAGTGGATGTGAGTGCTGTGCCTTTCCACAGCTGATAGTAGGTGTGTCCTATCATGCTGGTGGTTGTAAGTGCCGAGCCTTTTCATAGATGATAGTAGGTGTGTCCTATCATGCTGGTGAATGTGAGTGCTGGGAATTTCTGATATGATTATAGGATTAGTTCCTACATGATTAGATGTGAGTGCTGGGTGTTCCTTTCTGGCGAGTAGGTTAGATGTAAGTGCTGGGCGAAGACCTACATGATGGCTAGGCCTACAACCAGCATGAAAAACGGCTGGCTCTGTAGAACTTCCTATGACGAGAAAAATCATGAGAAAGAACCTGTGATGATCCAGATCGAGTGATGATCCAGATCTAGTGAAGATGATCCAGTAGTGATGATCCAGATCCAGTGATGATCCAGATCTAGCGATGATCTAGATCCAGTGATGATGATCCAGATCGAGTAATGATCCAGATCCAGTGATGATGATCCAGATTGAGTAATGATCCAAATCTAGTGATGATGATCCAGATCGAGTAATGATCTAGATCCAATGATGATGATCCAGATCGAGTGATGATCTAGATTCAGTGATGATGATCCAGATCAAGTGATGATCCAGATCCGAATGAAGATGACTTACATATGAAGATGAATTGAAGATGAATATGACAAGAAGATGGCGAAGACCTGACGATGACCCAGATGATACAGAGAAGAAGACTTGTGCTGATAAATTGTGTTGAGAGAATACCTTCCTAGTTAAGAGGGAGTGTTGATGTAATTGTAACTTTGGAATGTATTCCCTTGTATTTCTTATCTATTGTAACCCGATGTTCATTCCAGGATGTATTGTAATGTACTTGAGTCATGTCATACCCCGATGTTTATTCCGGGAAGTTTCTATAATGAGAAAGTCATGTCAAGTCATTATGGGTAACCCTCCTATTGGTCAAGGGTTAAAGTCCCCACAGTTGTGGGGCCCTTGGGTTATTAGAATATCCTAGTGAGTTTGACCCTAGGTGAGTCATTGTAAGTTGTGGCAATAGTCCCCACCATTGTGTTACCCTCCTATTGGTCAGAGGAGGCAAAGTCCCCACAAGTGGTGCAACACTAGGGTTAATAGACACTCCTAGAGATGTCGGCTCTAGTAAGTAATTGTTAAGTAAGGCCGACATATTGGAGTGTACTTCAAGTGAATGAAATAATATAAATAGAGAGTGAGCCTCTCTATTTATCTCACTTGCAACACTCACACTCACTCATTGGGGCGCATGAGTGAGAGAGGAGAAGCTCTCTCAATGTAAGAGAGAGAGACTGTTGCTATGTGGAGATCATCTTACTGTTTTGGGGATTTCACTATTTTTGGTGCTGATTCTATCTCAGAGGAAGTTGCGGGGTTTTCTCCTTTATGGTTTCCCCAAGGAAAAATCTTTGTGTCTCTTGTCTCTTTTGATGTGCTTGTTATTCTATCAGTTAAAAGATCCTAAGATCATAATGCTAGCTTGAATGATAAAACTCTAACACCTTATTAAAATTCCAATTGTATCCATCCAATCTAGGGAACTAGTAGGATTGATGGAATTGCCATTTTATGCAATTATTTGAATGGGGACATTATAGTCCTCCCCACCCAAGATTTATTTCCCTCAAGAAATTTAAGATTTGGATGTTGTGAAATCTTCTCCTCTTCCCATGTTGCATCTTCATTTGGTACTCCTTCCTTTGCACCAAGTGCTCTGTTATGGTTCTGCTCATTAATTTTATTTAGTTACAATTTTAGTAGTGGCACAATGTACTGCAATTTTGTGTTCCCAAAAGTAAAGAGTTGCGGATTGTGAATATTGATATATCGTGTAACATCACGACTAAAACCAAAAGAATTAATTAGATCCATAAAAACCAAATTTGTGCAAATAATCTTTACCTCCATATTTTGGAAACATTTTCTGAACTTTCACCCCTTTTTGTTTCTATATAATTATTGGAAGTTGGTGCTGAGTTACCAATCTTCGAGCTTCTTAATATTCCAAGAAATTTCAGAGAGGATCCACCATGTTCGCTGCTGCACTAATCTGATTACAATCATCTTCTCAAGTGGTGACTAAATCTCGAATGTTTCTTGTTTCCCCCACAATAGAAACCAATGAGACCAAAAATGATCCCAAGGTCCCATATGATCCTGATACATGCATGGTGTGAAATGTCTATGATGAAATGCCATGAAAACCAAGCATGTGAAAATTGAATCCATCTCTCAAAAGGTCTCCCACATAGGAAATTGGAACACTTGTATGCAAATATTAACTCAAATAGCTGAAGTTTGGTTTTCTTTCTCAAACAAACAACCAAACTGCTACTCCAAGTGAGATGAAACCAAGCAATTCTAGGATCCCATTACTGGTATTTCACCCTTCCAAAGATCATGAATACAAAATATGTATAATTAAATTACATAAAAACATAATGAAAATGTACATCAAGAAGGTACCTCATCAAAGAATCATGAAAGTTCTTGTACATCCAAGTAAGTAGATCACCATGTGGCCCATACACGCAAGCATCAAGTATTATATTAGATCTTCTCCAATGACATAGGTGAGGATCCCTTGTCCTATAATGCTTCTCCAAAAGAATGTAATATGCATCAAAATAATAATCATCCATATGTTCTTTCATCCAAGAATTGAATGAATAACCTCCACCAAAATGTAAACCGAATGAGCAAAGAAAACATGAAGACTTCAAGTGGATCAAGGAATTCTCATCAACACACCTATGAATATGTATATCATCATGAAATAATAGAGGATGTTGCTTCCAATTATAATTTTCCTCAATCATTTATCTCTTCACCCAAGTGTGGGATGAATTTCCTCCAACATCAAATGGACTAGGCAAGGAGCAAAGAAAATCATGAGTCTCCAAGTGACTCAAGTGAACATCAACGGTGCACACGTGAAAATGTGTATAATCATAATGTAACAAAGGACGTAGCTGCAAATGTAAATAAGATGTTTATCTAACCATTTTATCATAAAAATGAGATATATAAATTCCATACTCTTCATGTGGCACCATCACAAAGAAACCTTTCACCCATACTTCATTAGGATGAATACTGCAAAATTTGGAAGTGTAGGATGTAGGAGAAAGAACCAACTCACCCAAATGATTAGAAAGTACAAAATTGTTATCATGTGAAGGATCCATAGGGATATGAGTATGCGCCTCCTTTAAAAATGCAAAAAAATCCTCATGGGTTGGTTCCAAGGTAGTGGAATCATGCACTTCTTAAAAAAATGTGCACCTGTCTTCAAGAGGAAACTCAAGTTCCTCTTCCACCACAACTAGTGATTGGCTCTCATCAAGATCATATTCAAAAAAATCAATAATCTGCAATTTTCCATGTTTCCATGATCCCTCATGTCATGAGAATCCTCCAAACAATCTACCATACGAAAATCTAAAACATAGGAGGAAGAACGAGTATCATGCAACCTTTTTGGAAGTTTCTCCTTTTGAGTTTTGAGCTTATGAATTTCCTCATTATTATTCCTCATGTAAAAATTTATTAATATCAACCAAATTATTTCTATAAAAAATAAAAGACATAAATTACCTTCAATGTTTCACATTTCTATTTGAATCTTCTCCATGTCTTCAAGGAAGGATGGATCCTCCAATGAAGAAATTTTCCAACAATAATTTGAAACCAATGCCTTAGTATCATGTAGTATGCTAAGGTCCTCATAGATATCCATTTCACTCAGATTCAAAGACCCTTCAATGAAGGATGGTTCATGGGACTGAACCTCCTCTTCTTCCTTCTTCTTGATTTGATCAACTTCTCGAAGCTTAAGTGGTGACTGGGAAGTTGATCTTGGTTTTCCATTATCTCTAAAAAGGTATTTATCTTCATGCTTATGAGAAATTTGTTTTGCAGCAACATTTTCAAATATGATATCCATGACATCAACATATATTTGTGAGAAACCATCAATAGGTACTCCTTCATAGTTCAAGGATCCATCAATAGATTCTCTTTGATTGGAACAACCCCCATTAGTAAGGATTGTGTTATTGTCTTCACCTTCCTTTTTATGTTATTCTCTACAATAACCTTGAGGTAATTTATGTTCCAATTCATGATTCTTTGTTTCTTCCTTTAATGGTGTATATAGGATATTTTCACAAATAGGCTGAATTTTTCTCATTTTGATGCTCCTCCATGTTGCCAAGGAATTAAAATCCAAAAACAAGTGTTATGGAAGTTCAATGTACCATTTTACAATCGTTTCGGTCAAAGTTATTTGGAAGAGTCTCAATCGAATAGAATCATCCATTAAGTAGTTGGATGAACACCACAAATGTAAAGTCAGCATGTCATTTTTGGGATCTTCATTTTGTTTACGCTCAATTTTTTCAATTTCTAATGGGAGTTTGACCGGGATGGTAGGCCAAAATGGATCATGTTAAATGGGATCATTTATTCACTTGGATAGGCCAGGTAAATCCAATGTAGGAAAAAATGGAATTCGTCGGTTGGGTTGTGGGTAATTATAAAACTGATAAGGTAAAGCCACACCTGTATGACCAAAGGTATTTTGAGGTTGACTGTAAAACCCACCAAATTGTTGATAGTTAGGATCATTTTGACCCATAAAGGGTGGTTTCTCCTAGTTTGGTCTAGATTGAGGACCACAAGTAGGTTGAGCCCATTAGTTAGTAACTCCTCCAAGATAAGGGACATATAAAAGATTGTGCTACTGTGCCCCACTAAGGTATTGATTAAAAATATTAGGCTATTGAGGAGGTACCCAAGATGATGTAGGAGGCTGCGAAGCAGAACCAATAGGACAAAAACCACCATGACCACTAGATCCAATAGATGGAGGGGAAATATGTGATATGTTATGTAAAACAAGCATATATGAACCTCTATCTGGTTGGGATGTAGGAGGGACAAATTGACTCCAAAAATTCAGCAAACCCATGGGAGGCATGGAAACACCTCCCACCTGAGGATTTGATAAAGGATTTTGAGCTGACTGTAGCACTCTTGAAGGAGTGTCAATTCAAGACATCGTAGGTGCAGATGGAGGATTAGCTAGAATTGCACTAGAAGGATTATTCAAAGACCTACCTAAAATATCACTAGGTAACAGGTAGGGGAAATGCCTTCTAGTATTTTGGATCAGCTTCATAGTTGACAAATTCATGGTAGTAGTAGTACCGAACTGAGAGATAGCTTAACCAAGGCTAGTTTCCCAAAATGGAGCATAATCACAAATATGGGAGCTACAATTTCATTGGGTTGAAATTGATGAAGCCCAACTCTTGGGACGACAAAGAGGCATTCTGAGAAGATGGTTTCACCGCTACTGGTGGTCCTAATAGGTCTTTCAAGGGAGAATTGGGAGGAGGATATTCAACTACTTCATCTTCAATTGGAACTCCTTCAAGTTTTGGCATAGAAAAACTACCTTCCTCTGAATGGTTCTCCATGTCTCTTTCCATGGGAGGTTGAGTCAGAGGATTCAAAGGATTTTTTAGTGATAACCCTTGTAACCGACGAGACATCCTCCATGGGAAATCAACCAGTTTATACAAATAAAACTGATCTCAAGGTAAAAATATCTATCTAAGGATAAAGTAACAATCAAAACTTGTGATACCCATTAAGTCAGGTAAAAAAAACCCTTCTTAGGATAAAGTAACAATCAGAACTTGTGATAGGAGTGATAAAAATTTAGGATCCTTACAAGATTTTCAAACCACCATAACTCACTATATATCATAGGGTCCAAAAGTAGAGTGTGACAAGGAGGATTGGTACCATACCCTTTCCTGAATACCCAACTACCTGGACAATACGTGCATAGTAATCTCCATGAGTGTTATTCTTGGTGTATTGTGGTGATAGGACGGTTAAAGGGATATGCTCAGATGGTCTCAGGATCCCTAAAAGTGTCTCCCTATATATTCAAGGTACATGGGAGCTCCACTCCGTAGTAGTGCTACCTAATGCACAACCGTTCGGAAGGGGCCTTCTTATATACAACTGAGTACATGAAGTAAATTTCTATATGCCTCAAGGGTACGTGAAATTTCGTTCGATATACCAGTGGTACGTGGAAGAATGGAATGATCCTTGTGATGCAGTGTAGGAAACAAATGAAATCACTCATGCTTAATGATACCAGAACACACCTCTAACTTGTAACACCTTTCTACAAATTTTAACCTAAGTCTAGCACTTGATTTTATCTTTGCCATTAAGTGGATGCATGAGGTGAGTATATAAGAGTAAGACCATGCAGAATGCTTGTGCAAAATTTTTATTTTCACTTTCGCAAATTTCCCTACATAGAGGAGGGATAGAGGTTCGGTTTCTACTTACCCAGAAATGACTAAATCCCAAGCAAACAAAAAAGAACTATATTTTGAAACATATTGCAAGCAGATCCTAACTTCAAAAGCAAATTTTTGGAGAGGGAAATGACAAGATCTTTTTTTGAAAGAAACAATCTATGATGACTACTCAACACACCATATCTTCCAATTTTCTTCAAAATAACAATAGGATGCACACAACACACTTTTAATTTTGTTTGAGAGTTAGAACACTTAAGAAAGAAGCCTCCTGTAATCACTTGAGAGTATGGAAGACCAATAAAGTCTCTACCAAATCATAACCAAGATTGACCTAGACCTTTCTCTCAATTTTTAAAAATAAAAAAATGAAAACAACTCAAATTAAACTAATGAAGAAACTAAAAAAAAATCTACTTTCTTTCGATTTCACTAAACAAAGCTTAGAGATCTAGATTTACACTTCCTTTTTCAGAATTCTTCTTCAACCAAAATCAAAACTACAAGAAACTCACAAGCCAATTAAGCTAATTCTTAGAGGTCTAACCTAGCTAAGCCTAAATTATTTCTAGATTTTAATTCACAGATGAAATTAACAGAAACAAGCCAGAACAAGTTCAGAAATAAAAAATACAAATGCCATGCTTGAAAAATGCATTGGGATTAAAAAACCTACCTGGGATCACTACTTGAAGGTGTAGTACAGACTGCTAATGCTCCAATAACTCCTATTTCCAAAAGGAACAGAGCGGTGGTAACAGTATTTGTCCACTGGATCTGCACGATGGCACCGCTTGTTTCCTCTGCAAAAAGTGCGACATCCTCTCTATGTATACTACCCAAGTGCGGTGGCGCTTGCAAGTCCCAAAACAAGATACAAGTCAAGAGAAAATGTTACTGCTCAATTTACTAGCATCAAATGATTATAAAAAGCCAAGAAATAAAGCATATGAGGAATATATGGACAAATCAAAGGAGATCTGATTAATCTCAAATCAAATCCAACTAAACAACTAGTATTTATGATCAATAGAGAAATTAAAGTTTGAAGCTCAGACAAGAACTAAGAACTAAGAAATTCCAAAAGTTCTAAACACTCTCCCCAGTATGGTCGCCATATTTTTTATTCGAAATACTCACCTTCTACTGACAGAAGTTGTTTCCCTAGCCTTAAGTCCTTACAGCTCGAACAAATGAGTAACAACAATGAGAAGTACTTCCCATAAGATCTATAAATGCTTGGAAAGGGTTCTTCTACCTATAATACAATGTGATGTTCCAGTCCTTTTGAATTCTAGATCTCCAATGGTTCACCTGCATGAAACACAACCAAAGAACATACAAGATCAAAGTACCAAGTATGATTTATAATCCTATATTGATGACCAAGGGATTCAATAATGAAACAAGTGATGAATATGCAATATATTTCATGCGAAAAAAACTTTCATTTCATTAATGGAATAAGAGAGAGAGATTACAACGAAGAGCCTTAGTGTTGAGAAGTCTCTTCTCAAGCAAGATCTTTCCTCAAAAGCTTCAAACTTGTCCACCTAGTTCCCACTCTCCTTGGCTAGATTTGGATAGAATTCTGGTGTTGTAGCATAATCTTCCTCCCTTTACCCATGGGGGTGAACCAATATTTATAGCTATGGGAGGATAGGAATGGTTGAGATTATCATGGATGAGGTGGAGGGGAGATACTATAAGGAGGGATATCGAGTCTAGGTGGTCCAAGAGTCTAGGGATGAGGTTTTCACAAAAACAAAGTTCGAGAAGCTTCGTGAAACTTCTCTTTTTATCTTTAAAACTCGAGCACCGATCTTTTTCAACTAAGACAAAGCATTACCCATAGTGCACCGCTCATTGTATAAGGGAATGTGGAGGTGGCACCGGTTTTTTTCTATGGAAAACATACGTTATAGATTGAGGTAATGCACTTTGTCCAGAAGGAAAGTGTGGTGGTGGACAAAGGCTTGAAATCACTGATACAAGTCCAATTTCAACTTCATAACTTGGGGAATGGAGCCAAGTTCTGATGTTTTGTTCTCAATATATGATGATGACGAGAAATATGTGTAACAATTGTGATTTAAATCCTTTGAGAATAATGTTACCAACAAATATTGAGTTTATTTAACACTACTAATGAAATTAAAATCACTTTTAACCACACATACTATGAAATGAGAACTTTATTGTAAGAACAAGAACTCGAGCCATAAAAACAATGATTTTGGCATAAACAAAAAACACCCTCGACATAGAAAAGTGTTGATACTAGCATACACGTTTTTTTTTCGGAATAAAATATAGAGCCATGGCCTAAACATCCCATATTGTTGTTTATAAAAACTTTAAAATCAACTCGTAAATTGGAAAAAGAATTTTTTTGTCTAGAGATAAATTACAATTTTTTTGAAACTTGCATATTTAAAGAAAGCAAACATCTCATCAATAATTTCACCACTCTAACCATATAAAATCAAATAAATTATGATGTGATCCATATTGAAATCATATAGTAGACCATATAAGAACAAATGATTCATATAAATATTCAAAAACTCCTTTAGAGTTTCAATTACAAACATCATACTAATACAAAACATCTAAAATGTTTCATGTGAAGTTATTCAATTTCATCCATGGATTCTGACACTCCATCAAAATTTATATTTTTTGCAGAGAAAGGACTGGATATAATATAAAAAATAAAAATAAACCCCTAATCCCCTAAACCCCCTACAACATTATATTAATCTCACAACTAATATCAATCTATTTGCAACAAAATCACTTCTAATTCACAATATCAAAACTTAGAGTATGTCTTACCTACAATTTTACTATGTATGCATGTCTATGGATTTTTGAATTCTATGTACAAAAGCACAAGGAATTGAAAATATATTTGGTAATAACCCTATTGTTTACTAAAAGAATTGAAGAATGTTTATTGAGTATTTACAATGTAATTACATATTTCTTTTGATTCCATGATAACTGTGCCTTGGGTTATGGTGTAGAAGTACTAAATTCTAGATGGTTCAATTAATCATTTGACGATGTTAAGAAAATTAGCCACTCGAAATTCTTTATTAATGAGATGTGATGTAGAGTTGCTTCTTTAGCCACATTACCTATCCAATAGCCTTCATAAGCGTACATTTGATCATTTCAACTCTAAGTGGATAATTTGGAATATGAAAAAAAGAAACACCATAGCTATATGTATAAAAACAAGTTCTACTTTCTAGACATAACAAATAGTTATCGCATTTATTTACTGGCTTAATGTGTGAGCGTAAAAATAGCCTTAGATTTTGAATATTAAAGCCTAATTTAATGGGGTATGATGCTTCCATTGCAATACAACATATACTATTTGAGCTCTATATGTTTCTTTGCAATCGTAGGTAACCCCGATAACCTAAAATTGATCCCCATGAGTTTTTCACTATCCAAAAGTTGTTTCTCATTTTGTAACGTGTATTGCATGAAAAGGAGTGATGTTTTCATGTTAACTTCAAATAAATTAATAAACTTAACAATGATTTATATTGATTTCACAGTTCATAAAACATTAAATATTTCCTTTCTGTAACATTTACAAATAATTACATGGGATATGCCGCCCAATTTAATTGAATTTTTGTGGAGACCAAATTTCTTTTTGTATTGTATTGTAATTGTATTGAGATACTAAATTATTTTAGTAGACAAAAATAGAAACAACTATGTTCCCCGTTGTACCAACTCGTGTTTGATTATCCTTGGAGCATAACGATGGGGGATGGAGGAACGCATTGTGGACTATGCAAGTAAACCCATTCTTTGTTGTCATGGTGGGAGGATGAAATCCTAAAATACTTGGCCTGCCAGTGGGGCCCTATTGGCATGAAACAACCTTCTCAATTTTTATCTTGTTTTAATCAATAAAAATGGAGAACAACTTCTATCTTAATGTATTCTTGAGAAATTTATAAAGAGTGACTTCAGAATCTGTGATTCTGAGTGAAGTTACTCTCAATCTAGAAACATCTATTACATAAGTGGAAATCATTGCAAGCATATCAAATTAATACTGTTGAGGTATCATTGATAATCCATTTAGCAACTGTTAAATCTATTTACTATATAATCATTTTTTCTTCATAATACAATATGAGTCAATATTTCATTAAATTGACATCTTGCTAATCTCATTTTCCAACTAAGTCAAATTTGCTTGTATGATTTTAAATTCATCCTTTCACATGATCCTGTTGGGCCTCCAACAATTCTCCTTGATTTTTATGAAAATAAAAGGGACCTCACATAAAATTTGTAAATATTGGATTTTAGTTTTGTTTCATCTTATCTTCCTCATTTTGGTAGGTGGTTTGTAGGCTTTCTTTCTTTGATCCTTCGCTTTCTACAGTTTTTGTTCTTTGGCTTGGCTTTTGTTACATGAGGATTTGTGTGGCTTGGTATTTTTTTTTGTTTGACTCTCTTGAATTCATGGGTTCTTAACAACGATGTCATACTCTTATCTGATCTTTTATATATATATATATATATATAT
>LPNX010205903.1:221978-252960 GCA_001517045.1 Pseudotsuga menziesii
GGCGGATTCACAATATTTAATTTGAAGCTCAATTTGAGATTCTATTTACATATTGAAAGAGTAGATATCAAATATTGAAATCATGCTCTCAAAATTTGAATGGTGCATGTAATTGTATTGGTCTTAAATATTTGATTAAAATCTTATCCTTTATGTAATTCTATAATATTTAGGACAAAGCTATTTTTTTTTGTTAAGGCTTATCTTTCTATTGCATCTTTTAAAACATATTCTAAAAATACAAAAGGTGTTGATAATCCTAATTTTGAATATGGCTTGTTTGTTTTTGACAAATTTTAATAATCTTATTAAAGTTTATTCCTAAATAATTCAAATTTGGAGTTTATAAAATCTTTTGAAGACTTAAAGAATATATATGTGAGACAGGCTAATGGTTTTTAATTTAAAAAAAACTTGATTTTCATAAACTCTTATTTTTATTAAAATAAATTTATATTTTCTTATTTGTATTTGAATTTGGTCATTTTTCTTTTAAAATATCGTTTTATTGAATTCACTACTTCATCTTCATTCAAGATATTATAAGGAGTATAATAAATATCTTTAAAATTTTCATGTACTTCATTTAATCATGATCATTTTTAATTATTTTATAAAACTCTAATAAAAATGGAGTTTTGAAATAATATTAACTTGATCATTTCATTATTGGCTTAACGAATTTATTTAATGGCTTTTGAGGGTAAATACGTATTCTTTGTGAAGTCATGTTTCTTAATACTCCATATTCTTTAATTTTTATTATGAAAAGCGACCTATTCAGAATGACATGTGTTTTGCCTTTTTATTACAAAACGGAAAATATGTTATTTAGATGGCATTTTGTTTTTTTGGATTATTTTCATAAACCTGCATAGGATTAAGAAATGATTTGTCCCAAAAGTTTGAGGAGGATATGCAGATCGCCATATAATCTAAGAAAATGCAGATTACCAGATCGCCTATAATATAAGAAAATGGTGCGTCATTATGAAAGTTCCAAATCATTCATCAAACCACCAAAATTACTAGAATTGCTTTATTGACAGTAATTTCTAGTTACCAAAGTTTTAATTATCAAAGACAAGAACCTGCCACATATTTCATTCAAGAAAGATTGTTTCTATGACTAAGCCATGACTTGGATATGGTACTCAACATCTCAGTTGATAAGCGAAGAAATCATTTAAAACTAGTCACTGCGGAGAATAAATCTTCCTCGAGAGGATAATCCTGAGTTGCATTACAATTTGTACATAGCTATAATTACAACATTTAAACTGGGTCGTTGAATGACGATACACACAAAAATAAAATAAAAAACAGAACTGAAATCGTCAGGAATAAAGAGATGAAATAGTTATAAAAACCATTACAAGGCTTAACCACTAACTGCTCAATAAAATTTTGCCTCTAAAATTGGGAAGAAGAATTTATCTTCTCTTTTTATACTGTGGTTAAAGTATTCATTCGAATCTACATAAGAAGATGAAGATATTCTGCAATCGAAAGGGGAATTTTTCATCTTTTCACTGTTAACAATTTACTTTACTGACATTCCACCTTTGTAGATGAAAACTTATTGATGTAATTTTGCAGGCATACTAAACCATATAGATCTACAAAACACACCATCTCATCAAAATTGAACTGCAATTGGCATTCAAATTATCAAAAGCCATTTATCACAATATAAATAATTTTGAGTAAACAATTCTGAGTGTTATTTTAAGTTGGTGTTTTATTATTTGAAGATCACTCACGACATTTTTTTTCTTATCTTGTTTGAAGGTTAAAAGCGATGGAGGATAATTCATAAAAGCTGTTGGCGTCATTCGAATATTTGGCGGCGTGATTCTCAGTCGGCCTCGCTTCGAGGTTCAGATCCATACCGCATCATTCAAAATACATTGGTAAATTAGATGATAGCAATTATTCATTGGGTGTTTTGTAGAAATGTTCAATGATTAATTTTGTGATTGAATGGGTTTCACAGGAACATAGGGATGATTCACCTTGTTGAGCAATATCTTATCACCTTCATTCATAAAGGGAGTTTTTACTTGTAGGTATTTGGGGTGAGGAGTAGCGTATAAGGGGTTTATAGGTATTGGGATATAAAAAAAGGTTTTTTTTTTGTAAAAGTAAGGAATGTATGGTAAAAATATGGTTTTTTAAATTAGAAATATGTATTGGAAGGGCTTAACAATAAGATTTTTGTAGGTAATTATCAATATCAACTAAAATTAGAGATATTCTTTAATATCCCATGAATGAAATAGCTATGACATGGCTTCACTGGGTGAAGACCCCGTAGATAGGGATGAGGTACGGGGCGAGAAGCTCCACTCCCTTCTCCTTCCTCCCCCTAACGGTTGGATTACGTGTACAAATGAACACCGAACAGAGCATCTGATACGCCCCTCGTTATTATTCTGTTACGACCCTCGCTAATATAACGACATGCCTTCAAACTTTTAGGTAGTATGCTACCTTTGCAATTAGAGGTGCTACCATTTCTACTGCGAGGTCAACTGGCTTTGGTCTCTTTGCAATTAGGGGTGCTACCCTTGTTGATGCGAGGTAAACTGCCTTTGGTCTCGATGCTGTGGGATCAGTTGGTTCTCTGGGTCCATCAACCGAAACCTATACCTTTACCTCCACTCTCGCCTGTGCGGCCATATTAACTTCTTATGACTAAACAAGGTCTGCGGGCTATGGATCTAAACCTGGAACCGAGGCTGGCTAAGAAACTGGAATTGGAACTGATAAGTTTTATAAAATTGCACCTCTATCTGTTACTAAAAGGACAAAAACTACTACTTAGTCAGCTTAATCTGCAACTGATTCTTAAACTCGCTCACTACCACTAGAAACTTGCGCATTAACTCGCTCTGCTACTTGTTCTGTCACCCTTGCTTCTGTTGTTTTTGTTGTTGGGTTAACGAGGTCAATTGAAATTATGTTTACTATAGTATGCACACTTAATGGGTTCTTTCCACTAGCTTACACTTCATACCTTGGACGGGCATATCTTGGTTGCGGGTTACTTAACTAGTTTGGCGCTTAGTTTTTTTTTCTCTATGCCACTGGATGATCGCTGCCTTTTCTTTTGATGGATAAACACCAATGATTTATGCCTGGCTTAACCAAGGAAAAAACACCTATTCTGGACAAGGTCTGTAACTGCAATATACACAGTTGGTAGGAGGAGTGAAATACTATCGATCACTATCCGCATTCGCTACGAACAATGAGTAATGTGTTGTTCGACCAAATAGCATATAGCCTAATCTCTTAGTTACAGGGTCACTTAGAAGGGTCGAGAATTAAGTGAGCCATATAAAATTGAAAGAAAATTGAAATTTTAAATTCATCTTGAATTACTCTTTAATTAGATAGGGTTGGTTGATATTGATTCAAGAGATGTTAAAAGATCTTTATAACTTTAATCTTTGTATGTGCATACCTTGATATGTTTTCATTTTTTCAACTGCAATTTCCTACATTCTATTGAAAATTTACTTATCTATTTTGGGTGAACTGTGAATTTAAAAATATGGTAATTTTGAATCTATGATCGTAAGTATTTATTAAATTCATTTCTTTTTGTTTTTTCACCATGATAACTTAAACCTACATTGTGTTTAATTAGATAGGGTAGTGTTTAATTAGATAGGGTTGGTTGATATTGATTCAAGAGATGTTAAAAGATCTTTATAACTTTAATCTTTGTATGTGCAAACTTGTTATTGCGCCGAGAGGCGCTCTACAGCCCAGTATGGGGGAGATCTTTGTTTTAATTTTTGCGCCGAGAGGCGCTCTACAGCCCAGTATGGGGGAGATCTTGTCACGTGATGTAACGTGATGTAACGTTACTAAAATGTCGGCAAAAAATAATAGTGAAAGTGAATATTATGGGGGAGATCTTGTCACGTGATGTAACGTTACTAACATGTCGGCAAAAAATAATAGTGAAAGTGAATATTATGGGAGAGATCTTGTAACGTGATGTAACGTTACTAACATGTCGGCAAAAAATAATAGTGAAAGCGAATATTATGGGAGAGATCTTGTAATGTGATTGATGTAACGTTACTAACATGTCGGCAAAAAATAATTTTATTTAATAAAACGAGGCTAGCCTTCCAACTTGATCAAAGTATAGACTCCACCCCATTTTTTGAATTTTTGGAAAACCCTAAACACGCCCGGGTGACTTTCACCATTAAATTATTTATTTATTTTCTTTAATAAGACGAGGCTAGCAGTAGCATTTCAAGTTGATTGAAGCAGAAACTCGAAGTCTTTGTGTGAAATGTCCGCTTGCAGTATCCGTTTCCGGGAAGTCTTTGTGGGTAAAGTCCGCTTGCAGTATCCGTTTCCGGGATGTCGCAGGTTCAAACCCCAGCGGCTGCTAATACTGAGATTCTGATTTCAAGGGAGGTAAAACCCAAATCCTTCCCGTTAGAACTAAGAATACTCTGCCGATTTATGAGTTTCGTGAACGATCGGGCGAGGAGGAAGGATGGAACCTTCAACCGGAGGATGATGAACTTGATCGAGTACAAATGTCGCGCAAACAGCACCCCCACCCGTGGTGTTTATACCAAGGACGCCGTCACCGATTCCGAGACGGGAGTGCGTGTTCGTCTCTTCGTTCCCGTCGAGGGCATGGAGGAGCCGTTACCCGTCGTCTTTTACTTCCATGGCGGAGGGTTTGCTACCTTGTCTTTCGATTTTCTGCTATACCACATTTTTTGCACGCGATTGGCCACGAGACTCAGAGTCTTAGTCGTTTCCGTGGATTACAGGCGATCCCCCGAGCACCAATTTCCCATTCCATACCACGATTGTTTCGGGGGCATCAGATGGCTCAGCTCGGGCAATGGTAAAGCCCATCTGCCGGGCCATGCAGATTTATCTCGTTGCTTTCTAATGGGCGACAGGGCAGGCGCGAACATAGTTCACCATGTGGGCTGCAGGATCTCGGTGGGGGCAACGGAAGAGGAGACGATTAGCGGTGTGAGAATAGTGGGTCATGTGTTGTTGGAACCATTCTTTGGTGGAGAAGAGAGGACGTCGTCGGAGCTGAGACTTGTGGGGGCTCCCATCGTGAATATGGAGAATTCCGATTGGCATTGGAAGGCGTTTCTGCCCGTGGGTGCCGATAGGGACCATCCCGCTGCTAATGTGTTTGGGCCGAATGCCCCTGATATCTCCGCCCTGCGCCTCCCACATTGGTTGTGGTAGGAGGCCATGATCCACACCAGGATTGGCAGCTCAGATATGCTGAGAATCTGAAGATGATTAAGAAAGACGTTGAGGTCCTCTTTTACGGTGAGGGCACCCATGCTTTTCACATATTTTACCAAATCGATGTGTCCTCAAAACTAATCTTTGACCTTCATTCTTTCATGACAAGATGCTCTCTCTCATGAGATCAAATGAATTCAGTCCATAGCTCAAAGGTCATAATACCTCGTGTTGTAAATCTCTCAAATTTTATCGAGTACATCTCAAGTTTTTCCATTACGATCGTCTTATAAGTTTATCAATTACGATCGTCTCTTTTTCATGATTTCTGTTTTCTCTAGAATGAATTACCAAAATCAGTAAATTGGTAATTATGTTATGGTCATTTAGACAGTATATTTTTTAGCTAACGTTCAAATTAAAATTAAATTTAGTTTTGTGTTTTTATGTCTTCCCCCACGGTTTTATTGTACATGGTTTAGGAGGGCCTTCGAGATGGTTTTAAAACCATGTGCAAGGCCTCCTAAACAACCCATGGTTTTATTGTACATGGTTTAGGAGGGCCTTCGAGATGGTTTTAAAACCATGTGCAAGGCCTCCTAAACAACCCATGGTTTTATTGTACATGGTTTAGGAGGGCCTTGCAAATGGTTTTAAGACCATGTGCAAGGCCTTACATATGGCTTTAAAACCATGTATGGAGAAATGTTGTAATTTTCGTTCCTAACAAAATAAAAAATAATAATGAATACTATATGTGAGCCATAAATAATATTAAATATTAATAATAATAATATTATATGTGGACCTTAACTAAAAAGATGTGTCTTTTGGTTTGAATCAAATCAATGGATACCTAAAAAGAGATTTGATCTCTCTCGGCGCTTGATAGAGCCTAGGATTTGGATCTACGCTAGTTGCAACCAATTGCGTGCATTCTATTGAATATTTACTTATCTATTTTGGGTGAATTGTGAATTTAAAAATATGGTAATTTTGATTCTATGATCATAAGTATTTATGAAATTCAATATTGGCTATTTTATTTACACATTAATGGTATATGTTTTGAAAATGAGATATTTATGTGTTAGTACACTTGAAAAATAAAATGCTTTTAATCTTAAAATGGAAAACTATATTCTCGCAATGGTGTGAAAATTTTAAACCACATTATATTCTATATTGTCACTTTTTGCCAAAATAGTGTGAAATAGTATCATTTTTATACAAAAAAATCTGAAAATCCATTGAAAATTGTTTTAAATGTCTTTATTTTCTGTATTTTTTTACAATTTTGTCAATAAAAATGCCTTATTTTATCCATAAAAATGTTTAATTTTAAAAGAAAAAATTGAAAAATGTATATGGTTTCAATTATAACTTGCTTCTAAATGTATGCTATTTTGTTAAATTTCTGAAAAACACACTTGAAAATAGAAATTAAAAATATTTCGTGACAAAGATGTATCAACGGCCAAAAAAGTGTTTCAAAATGAAAATGTATGATATTGGTATCAACCCTTTTTGAAATAGAGGAAATAATAGCTACTAAAATTAGGAGAGAGACAAATGGGAACTATGTCGAGTTCTCGTTTCATAGTATAAGTGATTTTTTATAGGTTGTGCCAATTCCCCCTTACAAACCAATGGCTCTAACACAGTTAATATCATGTTTGGGAATGCTTTCTTAAAGGATTTTTTACACATTGTGTTATCTCCCAAAATAAATTTTGTTTTCAATAAGTTCACTTCGATGATTTATTTTGTGATAGGATGAAGATTTCAAGTCATATTTTGAAGGATTTTAGGGTGACTAACAAAATGAGGAGCTTGGATGTTCTGTTATGTGATAAAATTAAAATTTTTATCTTTCCGATGGCTTAGGCGAGCTTTCCAACAATTCATTACCCACCGAAAAGATTTGATTTCGACAGCTAACGGTTTAACGCAGGACCATGATTATCCAGCGAATGTTGGCTCATGACGTTTTTGTTAACAATATGGGAAAATGATTTTTGGTGGCTTAGGAGAGATTCTCAGGTGCTCATTAGCCACCGAAAAGATTTGGTTTTGGAAGCTTAGAGAGAAATCATAGGAGGACATTAACCACCAAAAGCAAATAAAACATATTTTTTGGAAAGGGCGTCTTCTGGTGGCTTGGGCGAACATGTTCATTAACCATCGAAAACTAGGTGCTCATAACCATCGAAAAGGATGAAAGAAGAAACAATTACCTGTCCATCAAATCAAACTTGTCAGCACAAAACGGGTCATGATTTGGCAAGTAAACCATCGATAAGATGAAGAAAATGCAGTAAGGCATAAATTGATGATTGAAGAGGTCTTTGTTTAATTTGATCTGACCAGTGGGAATCAAAACCCTAATCTACCCTCCATTTGTACCATGAACTACAGTCAATCTCCACTGAATACCAAGTTCAAATTAAAAAAATGATTGTTGGGAAAGCTATCTTGAAGATATCACCAAAATCCATCGTCGTCTCACTCAAGCACTTACCAAGTAGCTAAAACCCTTAGAATCAGTGCCCTACCTCTAGTACACTCCACCTCCGATTACATACATCCTTAATACTCAAAGACCTCTGAAAATCAGCCTGCTAACCTCTTCCACAGGTTTTGAATTCAATTTTTGTAAGCACTCAGGAGCACAATTCAAAAAATAAAGAAAGGAGGGCCTGATCTTAGGAAAGGACTAGGAGACATCAGCTAGCTAGAATCTCATCTAGAAGTCTTCCAGTTCTTCAAAGATGCACAGTGCTACAAATTTTGTGAGAAAATTCAAGGTTCACACCAGCAGGTGGCTGAAGCATTTGCCTTCTCTTTCGATGGCTCCAAGGCACTGATAGGTAAGGAGGAATTCATGGTTGATGAAACCCTAATTGTAGAGGTGACTAAACTCTCGAGAATTGGGGAGAAGTGGTTTAAAACCACCATTACTAAAGATGTGGAGTTCATATCCTATTTGAAGCCCGAACATAAAGAGGTGGTGTGGAAGACAAGTGTTCCATCCACCTGGCTAGAAGAGAGGTGGCAGCAATTACTGAAAGTTATTGTGGTACATATAACTTGTCAAGGTAGATACAATAGGGCCATGATATATCATTTCAAACTAATGAACCATTTCACAGGAAAGAGCCCTCTGAATTTACCTTTCTACTTACAAAGGAGCCTGGCAAAAATGACACATTAGGTGAAAGCTCTGCCAACTAAGATTGCTAGAAGATTGTCTCACCTTGGCCTTATACAACTCCTTATTCAAGAATTGCTGAAGAGAAGAAATATGGCATGGACACATTTCTTGTTTTGGAATGGTTTTGAAACAGGCCTATAACCAGAAGAGAAGGGAAAGTCTCCTTCGAAGAAATCCACCACCCCTAGGAGTGGAAAGAGGAAAAGAAGGGCTATCTCACCAACAACAGTAGATCATCCTCCTTCCCCTTACAAAACCAAGTAGGCAAAAAGAAACCTAGACTTCAGTGAAAAGGGTAAGGAAATCACAGCACATAGTAGAAATATTTTGAACCTGTCCTACTCAGATTCAGAAGAAGAAAGGGAGGAAGGTGCTGACCTAGCAGAGTAGGTGGGTGCAGAAAATGAAGAACTTCCATCACCCACACCAAAAGATTAGGATGAACCAATGGAAAAAGATTCCTCTAGCAATTCCAGGGCACAGAAAGTAAACCAATTGCTGAGACAAGTGTACGAGATGGAAGTTTTAGAAAGAGAGATAAAAAGGAATAATGCCATGTTGACCATGAGGAAAAAGGAGTTGCACAATTCTTTCCTGGAGATGAGAGGAATGTATTTCAACAAACCTAATATACATGAAGGACAACACCAGGTTGTACAAAATGATTAGGCTCCTAAGGCTGCAAGTGAAGAATTCCAAACCAAACCCTAGCACTCATTTTTCACTAGAAATCCTAGCTGAAGCAGCAGTAAGCCTTAAAATCCAACATCAATCTAGGATGTTGCTAATCCTCCAAATGTTCCGCAAGCTGAAGAAAGGTCGGAAGGTAAGCAACAAAATTGAAAATGTAATTTGGGAGGTTGCCTAAAATTTTGCAAGAACAGGGCTTTCGGTGGCTCAGGAGGACACTGAAGTGGTTCATTAGCCATCGAAAGCAGTGCTTTCAGTAGCTAATAGACCCAAAATTTTGACTCCTTAACCACCAAAAGCAGAAAGAGGCGTAGAAAGTAATTTTTGCATAAAAAACAAGTTTTGGTAAATATACCTAGCTCGGGGATGAAGTGTAAAATCTGAAAGTTACTGAAGTGCACAATCAAAGGAGATCTGTTCCAGTTTTTGAAGATACATCAAAGGGGAAAGGGTCACAAACCCTACTTGTTTTAGCAAACAATGACTTATCTAGCACTGAACTAGTTACAACTTTATCCTTAGTACTCACTACAGTCATCGAAAGGTTCAAATAGTGAACAAGTTTTACAGTTAGATAGACTAGTAGTTAAATTAGGGTTTTTTGACCTAATTATGCAAAAACAAATATTTTGTCTATTTTTAGTAAATAAGATCCAATTTTTTAGGATCTTAATATTTTTGTAAAGGCTATAAATCCTAAGACTTATGTTATAGAAAATGTTTGAATTCGGGGACGTGTAGACCATTACTATTGTCAAGCTTCTCATATTTCTCATGACCTAATATAAGCTCTTTTGATATCATATGTTCAACTTCCATTTCTTATCTGTTCTATGCTTATGCTTGAATGCGTTGTTTAGGTTTATTAATGTTATTTGATGTCTGATAGTTGTCATCCTATATGCATGCTGATGATTTGAGTTATAAGTACTTTCCTTGTTATGATTAGCCATTTATATATATTTGTTTTATGTATGAATCTGCCAGCATGATAAGTTTTCCATCTCTGCACCATATTATCAAACCTCTAAACAGTGGTAGTTAGAAGCCTTATCCTTGATTGAGTTTTATGCATGTCTTAAGAGTGTGAGGTCCTGTAGGTCACATGACTTGATCTAGTTAGAAAAACCTAAAAACATTTAAGTTACCAGGCATCCTCGAGCTGCAACGTAAAGGAGTTTCCTGGAGTGATAACAAATTGACACCATTGCTAGGGAGAGGAGATTGAATCTCAGCTTCCCTGGGAGATGGCAGAGATCCTACTTTGATGATAGACAAAGTTTGGCCACTATTCTGGTTGTAATCATATATATGGAGACTCCATTGGAATAAGGTGGCTTCAAGAAGACCAAGTACCAGAGAAAACCCTCAAGGGACACAAGCAACACTTGTTTCAGATCCAGAAGAGATTCTAACAAGAGATAGGGCTTCACTAAGGCATACCTGTAGTGCTGCAAAGGAAGCTACATCAGGCATTTCTAGAGATATTCCTGCTATTATTTCTTCTGCTAAAACATTTGATTCTCAGGAATTTATAAATACATCGGAAAATTTTAGTGTTAGGGTATCTTCAAGCACTACTGCTTGTGAAGATCTAATCCCTGGTGACTCCACTGGGATAAATTTACCACCAACAATATTTTAGCTACCACCCACACCAGTAGTATCTTCTTCCACCCTTTCCATACCCATTTCCAACATGGCTACCCCTCTGACCAAAATGGAAACGATCTTGGTAGCTAGGTATGCCCCTCTGAATTTACCTAACCCCCTCTCGGCCATGCCCATTGGAGACTATCTCAAATACATGCCTAAATTTATAGGAGAGGGGGATTTCACAGCTGAAGAACACCTGGAAGCATTCTACAGTTATGTTAAGAACATAAATATATAACAAAAAGATGTGTGGACTAGGGTTTTTGTGCAAAGCCTAGATGGTCAGGCTAGAAAATGGTTCAAAGAATTTCCTGTTGAATCCATAGCAACCATTGAAGCCCTAGATGACATTTTTCTAAAGCATTGGGGAGAGAGGAGAGACCACCTCTATTATATCACCGAGTTTAGAAACTTGAAAAGGGAGAATGGGGACTCTGCATCCAACTTCACCAAAATGTTTAACAATATGTTTAGCAAGATCCCCGTTGAGATCAAGCCCACTAATACCTCGGCTAGGATCACCTATGCAAATTCCTTTGACTCTGATTTCTATGTGCTCCTCAGAGAGAGGAGATCTGCCTCCCTATCACTCATGCAGGATGCTTCCTTAGAGGTATAATCTAACATTGTAGCATCTTAGAAGGCCAAAGGAAAGATAGATAGGAAGAAGCAGCCCACAGACCCTATTGGGGCTTCTTCATCAGAGAACAAAATTGATAAGATGGTCAAATTGTTGGATAATATGACTTGTAAAATGTCAAAGCTAAAAGACCGAGGGAATATACCTATGAGGGGTAAAGGGCCAAGTGATTTTGTTCCCTGAAACCCTAATTTGGTCCCTTACAAAAGAGACAACGCCCCAGTCCATATCCTTTGAAGGGAGAGGAATCAGGGTGAAGATTAGAGAATCAGAGCTCTCTTTTAGAATGTTGTACTAGAAGAAGAACCAGAGTTCATTCAGGAAGAAGGAGAGGCCAAAGACAACATCAATTGCATGGAGGATGAAGTTGACTACTCTTTTTTGACACAGGTAGAATATGAGGAAGCCCTAATGAATGAGAAGATCAGTGAACAAGAAGTATATCAGGAAGATGATCAAGGATGTTATAATTTGAGGTCCAGGATGATTTCTCCCCCTAAGAAGAATGTTGTTCCTGCAAAGCAACTTGCTGCTCTAGCTAAAAAGGTTACTATTCCACTAAAGAAGATGGCTGTCATTCCCAAACAGCTGCAAAAGCTAGTACATTCATCAACTCCTTATCCTCTCCAACTCAAAGCTCCATTACAAGAGGTAAGGGTTCCTGATAAATTGCATTATTCTTTCAACCTTGAGTCACATATTCAAAAATTGAAGATCCCTTTCCCATCAATAGAGCTAATGAAGAATGATTCATTCAAATCATCAATACTAAAATCCCTTCAACTGAAGATACAGATAGAAACTGACTTTGTCAATATGCAAGATGAAAAACCTTTTGTAACCCTAGGCCCTATGATTAAAGAGTTGGATGAGTCTTGCCCCGCTTTTTACATATCTCTGAATACCCATGATAAAGTCCTTCATAAATGTTTGCTAAACTCAGGAGCTTCCCATAACCTAATGCCAAAAGATGTGATGGATGAGCTTGGCCTTAGCATTACAAAACCCTACCATGATCTGTTATCCTTTGAGTCCAGGAAGGTCAAGTGCTTAGGCCTCATCAAATACATCATTGTAAACCTATCTCAGCTACCCTCAAAAAGCATAGTGCCGGGACATTGTAGTGGCTGACATCCCTCCTACATTTGGTCTCTTACTGTCTCGATCATGGAGTAAAAGTATGGGTGGTACCTTTCAGATGGACCTTACATACACTACAATCCCAATATTTGGGGGAGAGAGCAAGAGGCTTTATAGAAAGAATCAACTTGCCTACATCATAAGCAATGAAAAGAATTTCGTGAACCACCCAATCTATGCAGTAGACATAGATTTTGGGTCATGCATTTTGCAGATAGATGATTCTTAGCAAATACTAGTCTAACTTACAAATCCCATCTGTCAGCAGCCTGAAGAAGTGACCACATCAGTGTGGAACATGTATTTTGATGGGGCTAGCACTCAAGACTCAACAGGTGCAGGTGTAGTGTTGATCTCTCCATCCAAAGAGACTATTCATCTATCTTATAAGCTTGATTTTAACACCACTAACAATATAGCAGAATATGAAGCATTTTTGTTAGGAGTGAAAGATGCCAGGAAATAGGGATCATGTGCATGAAAATATTTGGATATGCCGACCTTATTATACAGTAGGTAAACAACACCTTTCAAGCAAATAATGTGAGACCGAAGGCTTACAGGGATGAGGTATGGAAACTTAAAGACTCCTTCATTTTTTTTGAACTGTCATATATGCCTAGGGCTATGAATCACCTGGTTGATTCCCTTGTTGTCTCTGCAAGTCTATTTGTTCCCACTTTACCTCCTAGGCTCAGCAATGATATTTAAGTCAAGTACAAACCTTCCCTACCAGATAATGTAAAATTTTGGAAGGTTTTTGAGAATGATGATGAGCTTAGTAAATTCCTCCAAGTAGTAGATGAATTCTCTGATATGCATATAGATCAAGAAAACATAAACATGGAAGAATCCCAGCATATCAAGTTGAAAGATAAAGCAGCTGATCAGAATATTGTTCAGTTACCCAGCAATTATATACCTTAGGGTCTGGTACCCTTGGAAGAGCTATTTGATCATAATGATATCCCTCTCAAGCCTACCAAAAAGGATCAAAACCCTGCTGTCCAAGAGCAAAACATAGGTAGCATGTCCAAGAGCAAAATATAGGTAGCCAAAGTCATCCAAAACCTATAAATCTATCCACTAAGTTAACTGCTGATAAAAGGTCCAAATTTTGTGGCCTAATAAAAGAATTTTCTGATATTTTTTCCTAGGAGTACAATGAATTGAAAACCTATGACACCAATATCATCCAACACAGGATTCCCTTGGAGAAGGACACCATCCCTTTAAAATAGAAGCTGAGATACACCGGTTCTCTCCTACTACCTGTAATTGAAAAAGAAATCCATAAGCTCCTCAAAGCCAAAATCATCATTCCCCTCAGGTATTCCAAACAGATTGCAAACTTAGTGGTGGTAAGGAGGAAGAACAGGGAGATTAGGTTATGTGTGGATTTCATAAATATGAACAAATGCTCCAAGAGAGACAGTTATCCACTACCCAAGATGGAACACCTGTTGCAAAGAGTCTCGAGGGCTAGTGTCATGTCATTCCTGGATGGTTTCTCTGGATAGAATCAAGTTGCTATGCACCTTGATAACTAAGAGAAGACCGCTTTTACCACTCCCTGGGGCACTTTCATGTATGCCAAAATGTTGATTGGACTGATGAATTCTAGGGCTACTTTTCAAAGAGTCATGGACCTAGATTTCATAGGATTAAAAGACAAATTTGTGCTTATGTACTTGGATAACCTCACTGTTTACTCTCACAACCATGAAGAACATTTGCAGCACTTGAGGAGGGTATTTCTGAAATGTAGGAAATTTGGGATATCACTCAACCCTAAGAAGTCCCAATTTGCACTTAGTGAGGGGAAACTCCTAGGTCACATAGTCTCAGCTGAAGGGGTGAAGATTGATCCTATTAGGGTTGAAGCAATCCAGAAGTTGTCCATACCTAGGTCAAAAAGGGATATTCAGTCATTTTTGGGTAAGATAAACTTTTCCAGGAGGTTCATCCCTAATTTTTCTGAGTTGGTAAAACACATAACATCTATGCTGAAAAAGGATGCAGAAATCAAATGGACTGACCAAGCAAGAATCTCTTTTGAATACATCAAGAAGGCTATCATGGAAGCTCCCACTCTGATTAGTCCAGACTATACCAAGGGTTTCTACATCTTCTCCTTTGCATCCTATGACACAATGGCAACTGTACTATTACAAAAAAATGATGAAGGTCTTGATCACCCAATTGCATATTTCAGTAAGACAATGAGGGATGTTGAATTGAAGTATAATCGCATTGAGAAGTAGGCTTATGCTCTCATCAAGTCATTGAAAACTTTCAGGATTTACATTCTGCATGAAAAATTCCTTGCCTATGTCCCTTCAACTGTTGTAAAGGATGTGTTGACTCACCCTGACATTGACTGAAACATAGTTAAATGGATTGCCAAGATTATCGATTTTGACATAGAAGTAAATCCCACCAAGCTAGTGAAAGGCCAATGTCTGGCCAAAATCATGGCTAAAGAAAACTATGAACTTTTGGGGATAAATCTCACTTGGGTAAATTCAACAAATTTGCAAACTGAAGTAGCATTAAAAGTAGTTCAAGATCAGAATGACATGCAATAAGTAGCTGACAACTTGTCCTTGTGTGAGTGGTACTTAGGTATTATTCATTTCCTACAAAAATTGGAAGTTCCTCTTGGTCTCACTCCAAATCAAGCATGAGCTCTTAAACTGAAGTCTGTTGAATTTTGTGTAATTGATAAACTGATGTATTGGAAAGATATGTCTAGTTTTTTGTTGAGATGTCTAGATAAAGAAGAGTCAGTTCAGGTCATGCATAACTTTCATTCAAGCACATGTGGAGGTCATCATTACTAAAATACCATAGCCCACAAGATTCTGAGGGATGGGTACTATTGGCCTGTCATTTTTGCTGATGTGTGTACCTTTGTGAGAGCCTATGACCAGTGCCAAAGATTTATAGGGAAGCATCAGCTCAGATCCTTTCCCCTTAGACCTATTATAGTGAATGGTCCTTTCTAGCAATGGGGTCTTGATTTCATAGGTGAAATTAATCCTTCATCCAATGGTCAACACAAATGGATCCTGGTAGCCACAAACTACTTCACCAAGTGGATAGAGGCAGTAACCACCAGGAATGTAACTCATCAACTCATCATGAAGTTTTTATATGAGAATATCTTTATCAGATTTGGTTTCGTAGTAAGGCTAGTAACTAATAATGCACCAGCTTTCAAATCCAGAGCGTTGGTTAACATGTGTGAGTCAATGGGCATTCATCCGGTGCATTCCACATCTTAGTACCCTCAAGGCAATGGCCCATCCAACAAAAGCCTAGTTAGGATCATCAGAAAACTATTCGAGACAAATAATAAAAGATGGGATTCTAAGCTAAAGCTTGCTTTATGGGCTGATAGGGTAACTGACAAAATATCTGTAGGGACTTCTCCCTTGAAATTAGTTTATGGTACTGAGGCCATTTTTCCCATTCAAGTAATTATGCCATTAGAAAAATTATTCCAGGAGGAGCAAGATGAACCGAATGATATGGTGAGGAGGATGATGGATTTGGTGTAGTTGCAACAAGTCAAGGAACAGGTGATAGGAAAATCAGAAGCTCATCAACAGAAGACCAATGTTATTTTTTACAAAAGGGAAAAAATGGATAGTTTCCAGGTTGGATATTGGGTCCTCAAGTGGGATACTATCATGCAGGACAAGGGAAAACATGGAAAGTTTGACTCTTTGTGGATTGGTCCTTTTGTGATAGCTTAAATACAATAGAAAAATACCTTCAAATTGCAAAATCTGGAAGGGGACGAGGTGTTTGATGGCCCAGTAAATGGGTGATTTTTGAAACTCTATTTTATCTGAGGCTATGAGGCATTGTTATTGTAAAATATTAGTTGGTAGGTTGTTTTTGATTACAAAATAAAATCCATGCCCAATGGAATAGTAGAAGATAGTTTTAAAATTTTTATTTGTTTTCCAGGAAAGGTATTTTTGGTCTGGGATTCTTGGGACCTCATAGGAAGGTTCCCATCCCCAAGTAGGAGATAGATGTTATCTCCTAAAATAGATTTAGTTTTCAATAAGTTCAATCAGACGATTTATTTTGTGATAGGATGAATATTTCAAGTCATATTTTGAAGGATTTTAGGGTGACTAGCAAAATGAGGAGCTCTGATGTTCTATTATGTGATAAAATTAAAAGTTTTAGATTTCGGTGGTTTAGGTGAAATTTCCAACATCTCATTAACCACCGAAAAGATTTGATTTCGGAAGCTAACAGTTTAACGCAGGACCATGATTATCCACTGAAAGTTGGCTCATGATTTTTTTGTTAAAAATCTGGGAAAAGGATTTTCAGTGGATTAGGTGAGATTCTTAGGAAATCATTAGCCACACAAAATATTTGGTTTCTATAGCTTAGAGAGCAATCGCAGGAGGACATTAACCACTGAAAGCAATAAAACACATTTTTTAGAAAGGGCGTCTTTCGATGGCTTAGGCGAACTTGTCGAGGTTCATTAACCACTGAAACCTCATCTTTCGACAGCTAGTAGATAAAAACCTAGGTGCTCTTAACCATCGAAAAGTCCAAAAGAAGAAATGGTTACCTGTCCATCAAATCGAACTTATCAGCACAAAATAGGTCATGATTTGGAAAGCAAACCATCGAAAGGACAGAGAAAATGCAGTAAGGCGTAAATTGATGATTGAAGAGGTCTTTGTTTTATTTAACCTGACCAATGGGAATCAAAACCCTAATGTACCCTCCATCTGTCCCATGAAATCCAGTCAATCTCCAATGAATACCAACGTCAAATTAAAAAAATTATTGCTGGGGAAGCTGTCTTGAAGATATCACCAAAATCCATCGTGCTCTCACTCAAGCATTTACCAAGTAGTTAAAACCCTAAAAATCAGTTCCCTACCTCGAGTACACTCCAAATTCGATTACATGCATCCTTGATACTCAAAGACCTCTAAAAATCATCCTTCTAACCTCTTCCACAGGTTTTGAATTCAATTTTTGTAGGCACTCAGGAGCACAATTCATAAAATGAAGAAAAGAGGGCCTACTCTTAGGTAAGAACTAGGAGACATGAGCTACCTAGAATCTCATCCAGAAGTCTTCCTGTTCAAAGATGCAGGCTACTATGAATTTTGTGAGAAAATTCAAGGTTCACACCAGCAAGTAGTTGAAGCATTTTCCCTCTCTTTTGATGGCTCCAAGGAACTAATACATAAGGAAAAATTCATGATGGATGAAACCCTAATTGCAGAGGTGACTGAACTCCCAAGAAATGGGGAGAAGTGGTTTAAAACCACCATTACTAAAGATGTGGATTTTAGACCCTATTTGAAGCCCAAACACAAAGAGGTTGTGTGGAAGAAAAGTGTTCCATCTACCTGTCTAGAAGAGAGGTGGCAAAAATTACTGAAATCCATTGTGGTATATATAACTTATGAAGGTAGATACAACAGGGCCATGATATATCATTTCAAACTAATGAACCATTTCACAGGAAAGAGCCCTTTGATTTTACCTTTCTACTTACATAGGAGCCTGGAAAAAATGGCACATCAGGTGAAGGCTTAGGCAACTATGAATGTTGGAATATTGTCTCACCATGGCCTTATACAACTCCTTATCCTAGAATTTTTGAAGAGGAGAAATATGGAATGGACACATTTCTTATTTTGGAATGGTATTGAAAGAGGCCTACAACCAGAAGAGAAGGGAAAGTCTCCTTCGAAGAAATCCACCACCCCTAAGAGTGGAAAGAGGAAAAGAAGGGCTATCTCACCAACAACAGTAGATCAGCCTTCTTCCCCTTCCAAAACCAAGCAGGCTAAAAGAAACCTAGATTTCAGTGAAAAGGGTAAGCAAATCACAACACAGAGTGGAAACATTCTGAACTTGGCCTACTCAGATTCATAAGAAGAAAGGGAGGAAGGTCCTGACCTAGAAAGGAAGGTGGGAGCAAAAAATGAAGAACTTCCATCACACACACGAAAAGATCAGGATGAACCAATGGAAAAAGCTTCCTCTAGCAATCCCAAGGAACAGAAAGTAAACCAATTGCTGAGACAAGTGTATGAGCTGGAAGTTTTAGAAAGAGAGATAAAAAGGAATAATGCCATGTTGACCAAGAGGAATAAGGAGTTGCACAATTCTTTCATGGAGAGGAGAGGAATGTATATGTTGCTAAAAAGCAGAAACCTAAGATACATGAAGGACAACACCAAGTTGTACAAAATGATCGGGCTCCTGAGGCTATAGGTGAAGAATTCCAGACCAAACCCTAGCACTCATTTTTCACTAGAAACCCTAGGTGAAGCAGCGGTAAGCCTTCAAAATCCAGAATCAATCCAGGCTGCTGTTGATTCTCCAAATGTTGAGCAAGCTGAAGAAAGGTTGGAAGGTAAGCAACAAAATTGAAAATGTAATTTGGGAGGTTGCCTAAATTTTTTGCAAGAACAGGGATTTCGGTGGCTTAGGCAGACGCTGAAGCGGTTCATTAGCCACCGAAAGCAGTGCTTTCGGCAGCTAACATACCCAAAATTTTGACTCCTTAACCACCGACAGCAGAAAGAGGTGCAGAAAGTAATTTTTTCATAAAAGACCAATTTTGGTAAATATACCTAGCTCAAGGATGAAGTGTAAAAGATGAAATTTGCTGAAGTGCACCATCAAAGGAGGTCTGTTCCAGTTTTTGAAGATACATAAAAAAGGAAAGGGTCACACACCCTACTTCTTTTAGAAAATAGTGACTTATCTAATAGTGAACTGGTTACAGCTTTATCCTCAGTACTCACTACATTCATCAAAAGGTTCAAACAGTGGACGAGTTTTACAGCTAGATAGACTAGTAGTTAAATTAGGGTTTTTTGACCTAATTATGCAAAAACAATTATTTTTTCTATTTTTAGTAAATCAAATCCAACTTTTCATGATCTGAATATTTTTTTAAAGGCTATAAATGCTAAGACTTATGTTATAGAAAAGGTTCGACTTCAGGGACCTGGAGACCATTACTATTGTCAAGCTTCTCATATTGCTCATGACCTAATATAAGCTCTTTTTCTATCATATGTTTAGCTTCCATTTCTTGTCTATTCTATGCTTATGCTTGAATGTGTTGTTCAAGTTTATTCATGTTATCTGATGTCTGATATCTATCATCCTATCTACATGTTGATGATTTGAATTATAAGTACTTTACTTGTTATGATTAGCCATTTATATATATCTGTTTTATGTATGAATCTTCCAGCATGATAAGTTCTCCATCTCTGCACCATATTATCAAACCTCTGAATAGCGGTAGTTAGAAGATTTATCCTTGATTGATTTTTATGCATGTCTTGAGAGTGTGAGGTCTTGTATGTCACCTGACTTGATCCAGTTAGAAAAACTATAAAAAAATTTAAGTTACCAGGCATCGTCGAACTGCAACCTAGAGGAGTTTCCTGGAGTGATAACATATTGAATCTAATGTCACTGGTTTTTGAATAAATAGTAGGTTGGGCACCTTATGAACCAAAATACGTCTTATCAGGGATTGAATTTTGTGGGTAGGTCCAAATCCCTTATTAATTAAGGGAAGTATTTCCATTTGGGACCATCCTTAGGAGATTCCAATTCTCTATGAACCCTTATAAATATTTCTTCCATATCTTATTGAATTTCTATGTCACCCTAAGAGATATAGGAGATCTATATTGTGATTTATGTTATATTTTTATCATTCAAGATCGCATTATATTAGGATCTTTAATTGATACAATAAAAAATATAGCAATCAAACACAAGAGACAATGAACACATTGTTTTTCTTCGGGGAAACCATAAATGGAGAAAACATCGTAACTTCCTCTGAGATAGAATCATCACCAAAAGTAAAACCTTAAAATAGTAAGATGATCTCCCCACAGTAGTAGCCTCTTTCTTTCTAGCCCCAACAACTTCTAATTTCTCAGCTATGTGCTACAACTGAGTGTGAGTGAGTGTGTAATAAATAGAGAGGCTCACTTTTTATTTATACTAATTCTCGACTTGAGAATGAATCACTAGGTCTGAATTCTCTAGGAGAGTCTAATAACCCTAGGGCCCCAAAACTATGGGGACTTTAACCCTTGATCAATAGGAGGGTTACCCACAATGACTTGACATGACTTGTTTTCATTATAGAAACTCCCAATCGGAACATCGGGGCATGACATGACTCAATCACATTACAAACACTTCCCAGAATAAACATCAAGGTACAATACATGAAATATACATGAAATATACAAGTGAATACATTCCAAAGTTACACATACATCAACATTCCCTCTTAACTAGGAACGTATTCTCTTGACACAATTTTTCAGCATTGGTCTTCTTCTCTGGATCATCTCGTCATATGCATATTCAAGTCACCTTCATATTCAAGTCATATTCATCTTGGATCTCGATCATCTCTCGATCTGGATCATCATCACTGGATCTGGACCATCATCACTAGCTCTGGATCATCACTGGATCTGGATCATCATCACTAGATCTAGATCATCATCACTAGATCTAGATCATCATCATTGGATCTAGATCAACACTATATATGGATCATCATGGGGACATTATCACTAGATCTGGATCATTATTCGATTTGTATCATCACTATTGGATATGGATCATCACTGGATCTGGATCATCACGGAGACATCATCACTGGATCTGGATCATCACTCGATTTAGATCATCACTGGGTCATCATCATAGGTGTTATTTTATGATTCTTCTCATCACAGGAAGTTCTACAGAGCCAACCCTTTTTCATGCTGGTTGTAGGCCTAGCCTCCATGTAGGTATTCTTCAATGCTTATATTTGAACCTAAGTTAGAATGGCTAGCACTCACATATGACCATGAGAGGAACACATCCAACACCATGTCAGAAAGCCACAACACTTACATTCACCAGCATGATAGAACAAAACTACTATCATCTGTGAAAAGGCATAACACTGACATCCACCAGCATGATAGGACACAAATACTATCATCTGTGGAAAGGCACAACACTCACATCCACCAGCATGGTAGGACACACCTACTACAATGTGTGGAAAGACACAGCTCTCACATCCATCATCATGGTAGGATACACCTACTACCATATGTGGAAAGGCACAACACTTACAATCACCAGCATGGTAGGACACACCTACTACCATTTGTGAAAACGCTTAGCACTCACATCCACCAACATGATAGGACACAACTACTATCATCTGTGGAAAGGCTCAAGACTCACATCCACCAGCATGATAGGACACAACTACTATCATCTGTGGAAAGGCACTGCACTTACATCTGATCATGTGGGAACCAATCGTACAGTCACATTAGAATGGCCCTCAGCCCTAGGCTGAGTATTTTTGGTAACTGACCAGGAACCTCCATTCAGATAATGGTAATATCCCTTATATATGATCATGTAGGAACCAATCCTACAATCGCATTAGAATGGATCTCAGCCCTAGGATGAGGATTCCTGGTAATTGACTAGGTACCTCCATTTAGAGAATGGAAATAGCCCTTATATCTGATCATGTAGGAACCAATCCTACAGTCACATCAGAATGGATCAGCGCTCACATCTGACATGGAAGGAACCAATCCTCTCACCATGAAACAATGGCTTAGCCCTTACATCTGACCATGGAAGGAACCAATCCTCTCACCATGTCACAATGGCTCATGGACTCATCACTTCCCCTTGGGGGAAACCTCGATCTGGAGAACACCAAGCTTCTCCCTGAAGTACTCAAACTTCACTCTGGCTAATGGCTTCATCAACACATCAGCTATATGTTCATTCACCACAACATACTGGAGCTTCATTGCTCCTCTCTACACCATATCCTTGATATAGTGAAATTTTATCTCGATATGCTTTGACTTGTCATGGAACACTGGGTTCTCTAACAACTTCACACAACTCTGGTTGTCACAATATATACAAGTAGCATCTAGCTAGAGATCAATAAATCAGACAGTAGCTTCCTCAGCCAGACTTCCTCACAACTAGTTGAACAAGCTGCGACATACTCTACTTCAGATATACTCAGTGCCACATAGGATTGCTTCCCGCTAAACCGAGAGATTACACCTGATCCCATACTGAAGAAACACCCTGAAGTGCTCTTCCTATTGATGGTACTTCCTTCCCAATATGGATCAACATAACTCTCTAGGTTAATCTTCTGATTCACCTCATACTTGAGCCCATTATCAATTGTACCCCTATGGTACCTTAAAATATGCTTTGTAGCAATCGAGTGAACATGTCTTGGATCTGTCAGGAATTGGCTCAAGTTGTTCACATCAAAGCAAATATCTAGTCTCGTGTTCGTCAGGTACATCAAGGACCCAATCATTTGACGATACATCATAGCATCAACCAACTCTAATGAAGCGTCACTCAATAGCTTCAGGTTTTATGCCATAGGTGTGGTCATGTCCTTGCAATCCATCATCCCGAACCTGTTCAGGATCTCTACTATATAATTTCCTTGTCCCAGAGAAATTCCATCTGCATTCTGCCACACCTCCATGCCTAGAAAATAGTGCATCATACCAAATTCCTTCATTTCGAACTTCATAGGAAGCTTCATATTCGTATCAGTAATCAACCCATCCATACCTATTACAAACAAATCATCTACATATAGTAGGAGTATCAATGGGTTACCATCTTCAACCTTGTAGTAAAGGTTGGAATTTGCTTTACTCTTGGTAAATCCCAAATTGGATAGAAAGTTGTCACTTCTTCCGTACCATGTCATGGGTGCCTATTTCAAACCGTACAAGGATTTCTTCAATTTACACACATGAGTCTCCCTGTCATGTGTCTCAAAACCAAGTGGTTGATCCACATACACTTCCTCTTCCAATACACCATTCAAGAAAGAAGTCTTCACATCCATCTGGTGTATCTTCCATTTCATCACGACATCCAAAGAAAGTATTGATCTGATGGAAGTGTATCTAGCTACAAGTGCAAAGGTTTCTTCATAATCTATTCCTTCTTTCTGGGAAAATCCATGAGCCACAAATATTTCTTTATATTTCTCTATGCTACCATCTACAACATTCTTGATCTTGTAGATCCATTTGGAAGTTACAATAGACTTCCATTTTGGTCTTGGGATAACATCCCAAACATCATTCTTCATGATCAATTGATACTCTTTGATCATAGCATCCTTCCATTCTTTCCTTTTTGTTGCTTCTTCACAATTGGAAGTTTCTTTATTGATGAAGTCACATAATAAGGCTACATAACCAAAGTAGGACCTGGTTCTTTTTCTTTCTCTTTGATTTTATTCTGGAGCCCCATATCTTTCTACACCTTGGATAGCTTCTCGTACACAAGCAGGTTTCCTCTTGTGAGGATTCTTCTCCTCAGGTGGATCTATAAGTTCTTGAGGTTCTTCTAATTCTCAATATTCTTCTTGATATTCTTCGTTCATGGTTGTGTCATGAATTATGGGTGCGTCTATTTCTTTAGGTTCTTCGGCATGTCTTTTTCTGGATTTGTTGTAAGCTGAGTCTTTTTCAAATGTTACCTCCCTGCATATGTTTATCTTCTTGAATCCTGGGTAGTATATTCTGTAGGCCTTCGAGCTTTCAAAGTATCCCACAAATATACCCTTTATTCCTAAAGGATATAAATTTGTCCTCTTTTCTTTTGAAATGTGTATGTACACTGGACATCTAAATATTCTAACATGGTTGACTTCTGGTTTCTAGACATAAAAGACTTCTTTAGGTGTCTTGTTCTCGAGTACTCTGTGTGGAGTACGGTTCTATACATACACCATTGTTCTAGCAACTTTTTCCCATAGATGCATGGGAATATCTTGATCATGAAGCATAGCCATTGCATCTTCCATGATTGTTCTAATCTTCCTTTCTGCAACCCCATTCTTTTGTGGATTATATGGAGTAGTTAACTCCCTCTTAATCCTTGAATATTTGCATAATGCTTTGAATTCATTTGATGTGAATTCTCGAGCGTTATCTGATCGAAAGGTTTTTATCTTCTTTTCTATGTGGTTCTCGATCAAGGAATTGAATTCCTTGAACTTGATAAATAACTCATCTTTGTTCTTCATGAAGTATATCCATGTCTTCCTAGAAAAATCATCAATAAAAGAAACATAGTATACATACCCGCTTAATGAACTGGATGACATCGGACCATATACATAGGAGTAAATGATTTCCAAGATTCCTTTTTCCTTGCTCTCACTACTTGGAAATGTTTTCTTTGTGTTCTTTCCTTTCGCACATCCTTTGCAGACTCCATCATGTTTTTTTTGAATTTCTAGAAGACCTTCAACAACTTTTCTTGCAAGTGGTAGTGCACTGTAGTGCACATGTGCAAGCCTTTTATGCCAAATTTCATTTGGATCTACTGTGTCATGGACCAAATCTTGTTCTGGATGGCCCTTGAATTTGTATAGAACTCCCTCTTGTTCCCCAATCACTACCGCATCATTAATATTCTTTCCCTTTGGACACCTAATAACTTTGCCATCTATAAATGCAACTATCAGGCCTTTTGCATCTAATGCAGATATGGAGAGGAGGTTCTTTTTTAGTCCTGGTACAAGCAATACATCTTGCATCTTCATAAACTTTCTAGAGTCTAGCTTATAGGAGGATTCCCCACTGCCTTTTGTTGGATACTGGTAGTCATCTCCAAGTTTCACCTTGTGGGGTGATTCATGTTGTGATAGTTTCACAAAGGACTCTTTGAATCTTGTTATATGTTTGGAAGCCCTACTATCTATAAGCCAATAATTTCTTCCATGTGTGATGTTTCCCGTGAGAGCGGAAATCAAGACATATTCTTCATCACTTTCTTGTCTGATTCTCTTTGTGGAAGGTTCATCATCCTCTGCAGCATGAGCATGATGTATTCTCTTGTTTCCCTTTTTCTTATTTTTGCTTTTAGGAAAATATTTTGCAAAGTGTCCAAATTCATCACATGTATAACATCTGATTCTAGACAAATCTTTTCTGGTGTTATTTTTATGGAAATGCTTACCTCTGGAGTGATAAGAACTTCTTTTGATTTTCTTGGAGTGAACTATGAGAGCTTGATCTTCACTTCCCATATTTTCTTCTTGATCTTCTATCCGTGCTTCTTCTTGAGAGCATTCTTCCCATATTCTACTAAATTTGACTAGCTTATTTCTGGCACAGATCCCTTGAATAAAGGAGTCCTATGATCTAGGGAGACCATTCAAGGTGGTCATCACAATCTCTGCATTCTCCACTTCTTCATCTACTAATTCGAGTTGTTCCTTGATCTGAGAGACATTTTTAAAGTAATACTGGATGGTCTCTGCATTCTGGATCTTTACATTCTTCATATCGTTTCTCAGAGTCATCTTCTGTTTTATGTTCTTCCCTTCAAACAGTTTCATCAAGGCATCAAACATAGCTTTAGGTTTATTTAGGGAGGACACCTGTGGTATGAGGTGATCCTTGATTGAATAATAAATAATCCTCTTAGCCATGACCAATTTCTTCTTGTGTAATGCATTAGCCTCATATCCCTTTGGAACTGGAACCTCCTCATTGATATAGGAGTCCAACTCATTTTCTTCCAGGACCAGGAAGATCCTATACTTCCAGGCTCGGAATTTATCATCTCCCTCAAGATTTTCATCAAGCTTGGTATGATGAGACATCTTAACTAAGAACCTCAAATGGAAATACAAAATATTTAGATCTTACCAGGTCAAGATGTCGGATCTGACCCTGGAGCTGAATTTCTGTAGTGCTAGTTCAGGAGCAGATTAGGGTTTGGATTTCTCAGAGTTGTATCCAACCAAATGCTTTCATCTTGATCTTGAAACTTCGATTTTGAGGAGGAGATCAATCCAGGCTTGGGCTCACTCAAAAATTCCACTTCTATGGAAATCCCTAATTTCCGGTAGTAGTGTCGTGTTAGAAACTAAAAATACTCAGAATCGGATTCTACTTCGACAAAAAGATGTGCCCTAGGGAGGAGAGTCCGTCCAACCTTATTTTGCTGAAAATATATGGAGAGAGATCCAAAAAGTAGGAATCCATAGTTTTCGCAGCTGCACAGTGTCTTCTTCTCAGGTTAGTTCTAATACCATGTTATATTTTTATCATTCAGGATAGCATTATATTAGGATCTTTATCTGATAGAATAACAAGCACAACAATCAAACACAAGAGACAATGAACACAGTGTTTTTACTCAGGGAAACCATAAATGGAGAAAACCCTGCAACTTCCTCTGAGACGAAATCAACATCAAAAGTAAAACCCCAAAACAGTAAGATGATATCCCGACAGTAGTAGCCTCTTTCTTTCTAGCCCCAACAACTTCTTCTTTCTCAGTTATGTGCTACAAATGAGTGTGAGTGAGTGTGTGATAAATAGAAATGCTCACTCTCTATTTATACTAATTCTCGACTTGACATTAACTCACTAGGGCCGAATTCTCTAGGAGAGTCTAATAACATTAGGGCCCCAAAAATATGGGGATTTTAACCCTTGATCAATATGAGGGTTACCCACAATGATTGACATGACTTGTTTTCATTATAGAAACTCTTGATTGGAACATCGATGCATGAAATGACTCAATTACATTAAAAACACTTTGTGGAATAAACATAGGGGTACAATACATGAAATATACAAGTGAATACATTTCGAAGTTACACATACATCAACAATTTATCTCCTTAGAAAAGTATTACCAAAGCACAATGAGTCGATTTAACACAAGTGACCAAATTAAAATCACTTTTCCAAGTGATGACAACTCCCCTAGACAAACTAGTGGCACTAACACGACGAACATCCTAGTTTGGTAATACTTTCTTAAGGCCATTTTTGTACGTCGAATTTGATGGAATTGCTTCTTTAATAAAGAGTTGCTTGAACCTTTGGACCAAAATAAGTAATCTCATGGGTCTAATTTTGTGGGTATATCCTAATCCCCTATTATTTAAGGATATTATTTCAATTTGGGACAATTAGTAGGAGATTCCAATTATCTAAGTGCCCTTGTAATACTTTGTTGCCTACCTTATTGAGCTTCTATATTTTCTTGAGAGATTTCCTTTGTTATGTTTAAGATTATTCTTACCTTCTTTTCATTTGAACCTAAAAAGTGCACCATTTGTAGAGCTCCATAACAAGTTTATGAAGTGTATTTTTTTTTAGGCCTATATTTGGATCTAGTATGATAGTAGTGTCCTACTCTTCCCGATTACAAAAACGATGCATGCTAGTAAATTCCATGAGAACATTAGATCCTTCTGCTTCAAACAAGATCTGAAGTGGAGATACAGCTTTTCATATGTGGAAAAGAGAGGGTGGAAGGTAGAGGGGATGTGGAAATGTTTTGTTTGGGTGGATACATAAAATTAGGGAGAGGGAAATGGGAGGAGGAGAAAATGGAACCACTCATTCTAAAAGTAAGGCCTCCTAGACTAGGGTTTCATTTAGCTTCTTAAGGTATATTAAGAGATCCTATAGATAGATTGAGCAAGAGGACGAGAGTAGAGAAATAGGGGAAGGTGAGTGCATCAAAGCCTTATCCCAATACTTTTCCTTTAGTTGTATTGATTTAGAGGGAAGGGGAAATTATGGATTATTCGACATGTGATTCTCTTGTTCAATGTATTCCAGGAACTTTCCATCTACAATATTTGAGGATAGGCACACTAATGGTGCCCAATTTTCTTATCGTATTGACATATAAAGGGGAAATTTGCAAATTAAAATCGTTGTCAGTGGGATATGCTTCCATACTTGAGACCATTTCCTTCTAGGACTCCCCATTAAGATCCACTTCCATACAACTTTATCCCACCAAGAAGTTTTCTATCTTCAAGATATGATCATTAATTTTGATATGTTTACCAATCTTGTCTCCAATCTATTTCAACATTCCTAGGGTCCAAAATTCTAGAGTGAGGTTTGGAAGCTTTATCCATATTTGAATTTTGATAATACTTCATTTTTCTGGATGAAAAATTGAGATCTAGTTCCTTATGTATATAGATGAAACGTTGTGGAAATTTGGTCCTTCAACTCTTATATGATCCCTATCCTTCTAGTTGTTGAAAGAAACATTGCAAAACCATGGGATCCAAAGTATATTTTTGGGATATATCCAAGCAATTTTTCCCACTTTTCCCTAACCCATCCCTTTAGATATTTCTTTGATTGACTTAGCCTCTCCACTAAACTTCCTAATGAAATCCCAATAGGTGAAGTACATGATTATATTCTACACCTCAACCTTTGGAACATCAAAATTCATTTGGTTTCATCTCTTATTGATATATTGTTTCTTCACCTTGTTTCTTTTTGGGGCCAAAAGGGGAGATGGATTAATGAAACCCTATGTCAAAGGAGGGGGATTGTACCAATTAGCTAATTCTTCAGGGTGTGTGCAAGTTAATGAGGGCCTCTTTTGACACATTAGATGCAATAAAAAATTAAAAAAATAGGCATCCCTCAACTCACATGGACATTTTGAGACACATACACAATGAATCTTGTGATGAGTAAAAAGATGAAATGTAGGAAATTGAATGATGTTTCCAAATATATAATTTTTTTCTATTGAACACATTCTCAAATATCTAAAGTTTTATCTTTTTTAGCAGAGACTTTTTGGGGGACAAATTATAAGCTGTGTTTTTGTGCGTGTATCTTTTGAGTGCCTAATTGACGCAATCAACTTACGAAAACTGCTATAAATAACGATAACAACTAGTACTAGTGCACCATTATTTTTCCAAAAAAAATTATAATTTATAATTTCTTTTTCATTATCTAAGTGATTGAACCTCAAAAGAATATGCCAAGTGTGGCTGCAACCTTTGAAGGTATTAATGCAATGATCATACACTTTTTTTAATAGCATGCAGACGTCAGTGTCCTTCAGTGCACCATTATTTGGATTTTAAACTTGAGAAAGATAAGAGTTATGGACGAAACACTAACAATGTGTTTTTTGAGTTAAGAAAACAAGAAAAATAGAAAAAAATTACATATTTTGAATTTGCAGAAAAAATGTTATCTAGGTCTAAAATTTCATAAAAAAACCATTGTGCGAAGCATACTGTAACAAGGGGTAAACTTACAGTCATATTGAGAAAAATGATGAGATTCCTAATTAGGATATGCTTTACAATATTCATACCACATGTTTGGAAAACCCAAAGCTATGTCTGAAGCAGACACATAGGAAGAGTGATAACACTTGGAGATGAGACAGGGCTTGATATTATTGTTAAGAAATGTGAATATGTTTCTTTTAAATTGAAAATTTTGTTTTGCTCCTATCTGGATCCCATGAAAACCAAAATGCATACACATTTTGTAGAGCTAAAATGCGCATGCGTTTTGAGAAAAACCATATTTACCTTAGGGATAAGGGGGGTAAGGGGGGTTGGGAGAGAGAAATAAATAGAGATCAGGTTGGGAGGTAGGGGTTTAGGGAGGATTAGGGTAATTAGTGGGAAGGTGTATGGGGTTGGGGTAGAGAGAGATGGGGGGATGGTAAGTGGTAGGGGGAGGGCGATTAGGATATACAAAGAGAGAGAGGGGTAGGGGTACACGGAGCAGGATAGATAGAGAGAGAGGGGAAGGGTTAGGGGAACTATGAGAGAGAAAGAGAGGGGAGGAGTGTGTGGTTATGGGTAGGGCGAGTGGGGGGTTAGGGAGAAAGAGGGTGAATTAGGGGTAACGAGAGAAATAGAGAGAGGTGGGGGTGTTGGAGTGCTAGGGGAGAGATATAGGGGTGGGGTAAGGTGTAAGTGTAGGAGTGAGAGAGAGAAAGACTAAGAGATGGGATTAGTAAGGGTTAGGGGGAAGAGGGCAGAGAGAGACATAGATGATAGGGGGGATTAAATGTATGGGGAGGAGTAGGGGATGAGAGAGTGAGAGAGGGGTTCAATAAGGGTTATGGATATGAGAGAGAGAGAGAGAGAGGAGGAGGATAATTTTACTAAGAGGAGTATGAGAGAGAGAGAGAGAGAGAGAGAGAGAGAGAGAGAGAGAGGGAGAGAGAGAGAGAGAGAGTATGAGGCAATGTGTAGTAAGTGGTATGGGGAGTGGGATTAGGATAGATAAAGAGAGAAGGGTTCTAGGAGTAGGCAGAGTAGGAGAGAGAGAGAGAGGAGGAGGGGTAGTTGTGGGTAGGGAGAGTAGGAGAGTGGTTAGGGGTTGTGAGAGTGTGTGTGTGAGAGAGGTGGGGAGGTTGTTACGGGGTTGGGGGAGGGAGAGAGAGAGATGGGGGTTAGGTGTAGGTGGAAGTGTATGGGAGAG
>LPNX010205903.1:253882-301665 GCA_001517045.1 Pseudotsuga menziesii
TTAGTAGGGAAAAATCCCTAGCTACGTGTAGTTGCACCTACCTTCCCTCTATAGGACAGAAGGATAGAGTCAAGTGGATGAAAGAAAACCTGTAACAAGTTGTTAGAGAGAACCAATGGAGAACCTGCAACAAGATGTCAGAAATCAAAGCATGTATATCTATATAACCTACAAAACAAAAATAAACAGAAAAAAAGACCATATATCTTCTAGCTTTGTTTAAAATGGGGCCACCATGCCCAGGCTCAGGATGCTACCTCTCCTCAAGGTTGGGTGGTATGGATCTATGCTCAACATACAAAAGGTTTGGCTAATGGAGAAAATGGAATGAAGGGAGTGAGTGGCTTGAGAATAATGGATTCTCAAGGCACTCATGTAGGCAAAGTAATGGTAGGAAGAAATGAGTGTGTTGAGCATGATCCCCACCCCTTTATTTATATCTTTTTTTCTTTGCTTTAGGGTTTTTATCCCTTGGTCAGGGTTTTAAGCCCTTTTCACCCCTTTCTTAGTTCTTTTGGGGTTTTTAGGCCCCTTTTAGGGGTTTTAGCCCATTTTTTAAGGCTTTAGCCCCTTTGTGATCTATTTTGGCTCTTTTATGGGGTTTTAAGCCCTTTTTATGTTTTTTGAACCTTTGAGGGGAAAACATAGGTTACATAAGGGTGTGGGGGCCAATAAGGTTTATGAATTGGATGTCTTCATGTGGTGTAGGCCATATGGAGAAATTCAGATGGTTTTTTGGGTTAAGAGATTGCCCCATGACGTGTGAGGGAAGGGGCTCATCGTATGGCCGACGGACATCATAGGATTTCTGGGAGAGGCAGTGCTTCTTCGTTCAGGACATGGTGGATTTGGTTTTTCTATTAATGTTGGCTCATATCAATGGGTGAGTTACAATGAATATGTGACATGTATATGGATGATGAGGGCATCCCCATGCTCGTAAAAATATCAAAAAAATAATGCGATCTAGGATCTTAAATGAAAGAGCCGATCATATACAACTGGTGTTACATAATAGTGGCCTTAATAAGAGGCTGAACAGAATACTGAAATAAAGAGATGATACATCGGACCCATGGAATTCTCATGGAATGCTATATCTTCATAATTGATGGTCTGCTAGATCTAGAGAGGTACATAGCTGCAAGGACTCACTGACAGAGAGTCAGCTTCCCTCTGGTACAATATGCCACATCAATTATGAATCTATATAGAAGCACTGCTCTGTGGTTTCTGAACACTATCTCCAATACAACCCAAAAATCACAAGGGGCATGAAAATTTTTGGGTCCCTTCATAGACTCACCAATGTGCTAGATTTAGGTGACACCCGGGGTCTTCGACCAAATACTGCACAGACCAATACCCTGTATGAATCTCAATGATATGATGATGTAGCTAGAGTCGAGCATGTGAGACACAACCATCCTAAGAGGCACTAAGGACTCCTATCAAGTGGTCTAAGGAACTCATCAATGAGGTTAATCAAACTAGGATACAAGGACCTCTAGGTCTATCCTTTGGGATAGATGTGTTGTTGTCGACAAAGGGAGACCTGCAACTGACCAAGGCAATGGTGTTTACTTGGCTAGAAGTGCAAGTGAGATAACCAAAGGTGTGATAAAATATTGGGATTAACACACTAAATGGGGAATAGGGGCATGGAATCATGGGAGGCTCAAACTTCCTTTGTTCATATTATGACGACAGGGTTGACCTGGCAGCAAATGAAATTGTTTGAAGGGAGGGGGATTATAGCTGTTATACTAGGAATGTAACTGCAGGTGGGAAATACTTGGGGGAGGTAGAAACTTTTGGTATTCATGGGATCCAAGGAAGACTCATTGCAGAATACTCTTGAACAAAGGAAAGCCAAAAGGGGAATGTTGTTGAACTGTAACACATGGGGTGGTGGCAAAAGACACCGCTGTGGTACGATCTCATGGATTTTAGGCGAGCACGAGAAAGTAAATGCTTGATGGTGCTTTCAATTTTAGGGAGTCTGGAAGCATGAAGAAGACTCAAATGGGGTCTCTTTTTTGTTGATAGTCTCATGTTCGCCAAAAATGATAAAAGTGTACATAGGAGAACTCGCCCATCCTTTGGGGGATGGAAGACTTCTTTACTGTTGGTAGTCCAATCAAGATGGAAAAGGTTAAACCTATACAGACTGGACCATCATTCAAATACTTTTATGAGAATGAATGAAACCAAGTTTTCTCAACAATATTTTCTTTGTGAGAAGGCTAGAAAAGAGCTTAAAGAAAACCCATGGTGATCTTTTTCGTAAAGTTCGGTCCCAATGCCTAAGAAAGAATAAAAGGATGAAGAGGGAAACATTCTTGGATTGAGTGTGCAAAGGTGGTCCTTATCATATGGTAGTCTACACAGTTCACAAAAGGAGATAAACGAGGCTATGTAGACTCCCTTTCCAGTACTTTAGCGAGTGGGAAAGGAAACAAATGTGCTCAATGATATTTTCATTCTTTTAGGAGTCAGAAAAGAGCTTAACAGAAAATCCATTATGGTAAACCAAGCAAGGGGGCACTAATGGTGCCCCCTTGTGGGACAATGGATAGATGTCAAAGGTGGCTAGCTATGCAGTATGGATGGAGTGGATGGCTCATGAACATTCCAATACCTATCGAGGGAGACTCACGATGGTGCACAAATCGAGGTGACTTCTGGGAAGTGGCCCAAAAATCATAGTGAGAGCATGAGATAAGGGTCTCGTCGAAAGACAAAGGATGGAAAACTAAACCCAATTATGCAAATGGAATCTTAAATGGTCTTCAGATGACTCTTACTATTAGCTAGTGATGTTGCCCTTGGTGTGGTGGTGCATGGGGAAAAACTAGACCAAATGGAGACCTATGGGTATGGAGCTAGCTCAACATACAATGTGTGATTTGCATGGTGACACAAAAATTGACGTGACTCTGAGAAATGGCCCAAGGAATCAGTAGGGAGGGAGGAAATTTAAAGGTCATTTCTCAACCCGGGAGCATTGTGAAACTACAGAGATACGAAGAGGCCTCAACCTTTAGGATAGGTCTAGGGACCTGACGGTATGTTATCCTAGTGGTAGCTAGATCATACATGCAACATACCATGTGCATGTGCAAATGGGGGACCACACCCTTCAGTGGGCTACAGGTGGCACAGGTGTAGGGATAATATCTACCTACTCTCGTGCAAATGATACGACAGAGTTCTATAATGGACTCACTACGACTAGATGTAGAACAATGAATGGAGGGGGTCACTAAATCATGGTAAAAGATGATGTAAAACAAAAAACAAAAAATATGCCCCAAGTGCTTCATGGTGGAAACTCAGGCATAGGACCTTTGACGAAGAAAATTGAACTTGCCTTGGAGACTCTGCAGTTGGTGCAAAGTATGTGGGGGAAGAGTATGGAATTCAATGGGAAGACTGGACTCCACGCCATGGGATAGGTGAAAAGGTGTAAAACCAATGGTGTTTTTAGAGATCTCTCCATCATCTTGAAAGTGGTGTCAAGATATATCAGGTGGATCTTCCACAACTGGGGAGATGAAAGTACTACTGGGGCTAGAGATCATGTAAATGGTGTTGGTGGTCGAGGAAGAAACTGAAGGGTGGATCTCCTTAATGATAGTGACTTTAGATTCAAGGGAATGTTTTTGAAGTTAGCTAAGGGAAGCATGAAACTCATCCAAGTCTTGACAGTGGTGGGAGTAATGTCCATACAATCCGCAAAGGGCACATGCATGGTTTGTCCTTAAAGAATTGTTTTTGGTTGTTTGCTGACTCGAGAGGATGAATACTAGAGCATTTTCTATGGTCTCCATGGAATATAGATGTGTGTGGAGGATAGGTATTTCTATATATTTCTAGGTTGCATGACCATGTACGTCACACACGCCACAAGGAGGATTCGGTCGAGGTTCACTTGCTACTTTAGTGTTCTTTCCCCTAGCCTTCTTTGGGTGAGGAGGGGCTGGCGTAAGTGTGGAAGGTGGTTTTTGTGGGCCATGAGAGGGTGTGACAATGTATCAATAAGTTAGATAAGAGCCATCAAAACCTGGGGCATCGGGGGCTGGGCGGGTGGTTCTAGGTACTGTTGCAGCTGCAACAATTTCCCAAAATTCCAAAAAAAAATTGCGACCCTCCTATGTTTTGGATTAGTTGATTTTCTTCTTTTGTTTTCTGAGAATGATTGAATTAATTTACCACTTGTTTTGATACTCCCTCTGATTCTTAAAGTAATCCACTGTATGATCAAACTTTCTCACTGCCTTTGAATGCATTTGAAGCATGCATGAATCAGAAGTATTTGGTTTGGTTTTCCACTATTGCGGATGGATCTGTGGTTCGGTTTTCCGCTGTTGCGCATGGATAATTGATTTTGTCTTTGATTTTCCTTATCATCCATTGGTTTTCTCATCAGTCGATATTTTGGTTTTCGTCAGAAGAGTTTGTCCTTTCTTTCTTCATCGTTGCAGACGGCAAACCACTTTCGCTCCCGATCCTTGCTTAATCGTTTCGTTTCCCGCTCGGCTGACTTTTGGGTCTTAGGTTGAAACTTTATATTTTATTTCTTCGCTGTTGCGGAAGGTATTTGCATTTAGCTTCTACCATTGCAGATGAATCTGTGGTTTAGTTTCCAACTTTCTTTCTGATTCATTTGTTTTTACTTCGGCTGAACTTTGGTTTTACATCGGAGCTTTTATCGTTTCGGTCATCCGCCGTTGCGGAAGCAAAACTACTTCCCCTTCCGATCAGCCTTTTAATGTTCTTTGAGTCATGGGTGTCCACCGTTACGGAAAGAAATGCGTTTCTGATTTCGATCCAAAAGTGTTCCGCTGCCGGCTTAAGTCCCGACGTTTCGGATGGCTTGGCGCTTTGGTCGTCTGCCATTGCAGAAGAATGCATGCTTTAACCTTCCGATTAGTTTTGTCTCCGACGTCCGATCCATTGGGTTTTTCCCACCATGCATGTTTTCACGGATGGATTAACACTCTGGTCATCCGCCGTTGTGGAAGGAAGTTTGCTTTCAACTTCCGACCCAAAAGCGCCTCGCCAGCCGATCTTTTACCCGCCGCGGGAATTTGACCGTAGGTATATATATACGGGGTTTGAGGGGTATTTTATATTTTTATTTTCAACTGTCGAGCATTGTCATTGTCATGCGTGTTGTTCTCATGAGCTGCAAAGGATCCTGTTGCTGGTACCCACGTCTAGGTGGCTCGACTGTGGATGTTTGACCGCTCATCTGCCAGATTGGTCACATTTCATTGCCAGGTAGGCTCGTTGGCCTTTTCCCCATTTCCGTTTAGGTATTTGATTGATTTTTTGATGCGATTAGGGTGTTAAGTGCAGCCGTTTCCTTCATCCCGTTAATTTCTATGCTTGTTTAATTGGGGGTTTTTATCGTAACTGTCTTGGGAAGGGGGAATTTTGACCCACAGAATAGTTTGCACACCGTCGTTGTCTTACAACCTCACGCGTAGTGGATGGGGGTTTGGTGTAGGAGGCCGTTACACCATCTGCACCAAGCTTCCCTGTGTGTGATGATGGGTTTGAAAAGGGAAAGTTTTGTGGTTTTCTCTATATCATTTGGTGGGTGCCCCTTTTGTTGAGATTTTCATTCTCCCCATATCCTCGAACCCTAGCCATTTTTTCCTACGCAGTCCCGCACAACCAAATTCTTGCTCAGTTTCGAACCCGGGCCGGGGAATGGGGTGTACCGCGACGCATAATTCTTCACCATAGTTTGCACGGGGGGTTTTCCTTTGACCAAACGTGCCCTAGAAACCCGCATCCTTGAATAGCGAGCATTTTTCTGCATTGTTCCACGCGTTGTTATTTTTAAACCCTAACCTGTGGAGGGTATATGTCACGGCATTCAGTTTGTTAACCAGAAATCGCAAGGGTAGTGGTGATGTTAAAATCTTCATTTGAGGCCTTCCATAGTTTTTTCCTATCTGTCCCGCGCAGTGAGTTGATAATGACACTTGCAGAGAGTGGAGGCTTTGGGCATGTTAATGTAGATGTTTTTCGCCCTATTTCATTGGCAAAATTTTCAGTGGTAGATTGCATAATATTACTGCATATAACTATTTTCAATCATGCTAGACATAGAATAAGTCACTAAACACTACACAGTATGTCTAATACTCCTATTACTTAGGCCATTTCAAGCTGTAAATGCATATTTTGCTTCATTGACTGATTGCTTTAAATACAGAAGAAGTAAGACACTGCACATTGTCATATAAATGCCTACAAATTGAATTGATTAATGTTACAATGTTATATATGGCAAGAAGAATTTGAGTCCACCATGTCAAAGAGGAAAAAGAAGAAGGCCCCTGTGGTCGAGGAAGAGCCAGAAGTAGAAGTTGTAACTAAGACATAATACATATACGAGGACACGAAGTGCATTTCTGGCGTTGAACCAAAATACCAGTGGGGGGAAATCTATAGGATGATCTCCTGAAGAGAGGTTCCTAACATGGGATTAGAAGAAGAGTCCATATATGCAAACATAGAAAGATTTTCACTGATGAGGATCTCCACTAGACCTGAGTTATTCCTGTGCACTGAAGTAATCGGTTGGATTCTAACCCGGGAAGATGTCACAACAATGATCCTGGGGGATGTTAACAAACAGGGCTATGCTGCATACAGCCCCGAATATGTTTCCCTGGCCTACCACTTTCCAGAGGTCCAAGTGTTCTTATCTGATGACTGGTTAAACAACATCATAATGGACTTGGTAGAAACCATGAAAAGAATGATGTTGACTGGAAAACATTTTAGGACCAGAGTAATAGGAGAATATAATACTGCAATTTTGAGAGCTCCATACAGATTCATAGCCTTGATGCTCAACATAATATTTGGAAGAGCTCATGGCAGGTTTTTCAAACTAGAATGGATACCTATTATTTTTTATGTTGCAACCCAGGGGACAATTTTCAACTGGGCCAACCTTGTCTCAAACAGTATTTCTTCTTGCTTAGCCTCAACCTTGGGAGGACATGCCCATAAAAGATCATAATTTTATATGAGTTCAATACTTATAGACTGTATATTATGCAACCAGCCTTTCCCTAGTCTCAGGTGCATCTAGGACAGGGAAAGAATGCCTCTCTGTGCTGCTTACAAACCATTGTGGGCACATAAATATCATAGCCATTACAGAGAAATCTATCAACACTTCCTTATGCCTCTATACACACTCATTTTCCTGAAGGAGTGTGATTGTATGTCAGAGGAGGCCATCCAAGTAATAGGGGAGTATGCAGACTACTTTTTGACTGAAAATGGCCTGTACTTCAGAATGTTTGGAGGATCGAGAGCACCTTCCCTGCTTCCCAAATACGCGACTGATTACATTATCCACAAGGAGGCAGTCAGACAAGTGTTCCTGGATGGAATAGGAAGCTTTCTATTCAAACATAAGAAGACTGCTTATCCTCCCTTGACCTTCAAACTAGGAAGTTACAGGTTCACTAGGGTGAAACAAGATGATGAGTTCGTAGAAGAACTGCAGAGGTTCCATTTTGGCGAGATGCCATACCACAGAAATGACTCCCACGGTAAAGTGGTGAAGCATTGTAAAGAAACAAAGTGCATTTTGAGTATACTCACCATTTTGATAGGGAACAGTCTGTCTTCCGAAATGCCCCGAACATGACAGCATTGAAGATAAGATTCAAGAAAAATATTGCCACCAAAGGTGGAAAGGGGGATGAACAGGCTAAGGCTGAGGAAGAAGAAAAGAGAAGACAAGAGGAATCCTAGATATTGGTAGAGGAAGCTGCAGGGTGGCTGCACAGCGAAGAGGGAGGGAAAAGAAAAGCGTCCCATGAAGCAACTGAGAAAGCCCAGGAAACAGCTAAAGAAGCAGAAGAAGCAGCTAGAAAAGAAGTTGAAGAAGCAAAGAGAAAGCTCGATGAGGAGCTACAAAATTAGGAAGCAGAAAGGTAGAGACTAACACAAATAGAGACCGTACAGTTAGCCGCTGGTACAGCTGGAGGGCAGACTCAAGATAAGGAAAACCCAGAAGGCCAGGACCCACAAGTGCCTGTTGCCAGCACACTTGTGGTCTCCACACTCAAGCTAGTTCCTTTTGTTCAGAAAAGGGGAGAAGAAATCCCTGATTTCAACACTGTCTATTATGATAGGGAAACAAAGAGAATAATGAAGAGAACAGAAAGGAAAGTAGAAGCACGAAGTATGCTTGGTAAAATGATAACGGATACGGCTGTTATGTTAGGAACAGACCAAGATCCAAGGCTTACCCTGAGAGCCGAGACTGCACTTCTCCATGCCTCAGAAGATAACATGGACAAGGTAATAACTGACTTGGAGAAGTCCAAGAAATCCTCTGCTCAGTTGAGAGATACATTGAGGAAAGAGAGGGAAGAAAGCAATAAGCTCAAGAGGAAATATGAAGATATGCAAAGGGAAATGAATTCCTCAAGAGCTGAAGTACAGGCCCTCCAAGGAGAAATACAAGTGCTGGAAAAGACACATGAGTCTCTGGAGAGAGTACAGATAGAATATCAAGAGTTAAGAACTGAAAGGGAACAACTACTGGCAAAGGTGGAGGAGCTATAAGAGCAGCAAAATATCCTCTTGGAGGACAATGATCTGCACACCCAAGAACTGAAAAAGGAACATTAGGAACAGATTTCCTCTCTAAGAACTACTCTGGAGGAAGAAAGAGAACAACAGGTTAACCTTCAGCCATTCAAAGAACATGTCTTGGCCCAAAAAGCCAAGATGTTGCAGCTACAGACTGCTGTTGAGGAAGAGAGATGTAGAGTGCTGTAGATCGATGGCCGATTGGAAGAGATCTTGGAAACTGCATCTTACTTTGTGGACAGATCTCAAGATATCCTCGAGGTCCTAACTGTAAGAATGGCGAGGCTGGAAAACAATGAAGAAGCTCCAGCAGAGCTGCCATAAAAAGATAAACAAGCCCTCAAGTGGGATTATAACTTAATAGAATTTGCTATTAACACCGCAGAGGATTTCAAGAAAGCAGTCAAGAAAACGAAGGGAGCCTGCATGGAATTTTTCAGAAGAGTCCTCATCACATACAACCGGTGCCAGGTAGAGGCCGAGCAGAGGCTGGATCATTTCCTAGATCACGATTCATTTATGGAGATGTTGCAAAGAAGATATCAGGATGAAGAAGCAAGAATGCAACGCATTAAGGCCATTGATGAGTAGATTCTGAGAAGCAAAGTAGGCCATTCATCAGTTAGTGTGCAGCTTTTGGAATGCCATCTTCGGTTAAGCGCTACCAGAGTGGAGGATATAAAGAACCAAGCTGAAAAATTTGAAATCAACATTCAGTTTTTAGAACCCTGCGCATTTGAGGGAATTGCCTCGGAAGCTACGAAATGGAAGAAGTTTCTAGATGACCAAGTGGGACCCTCCTCATGAAGGATCGGTCATTATTGTAATTTGTAAATATTTTGTAAAACATTTAAGAAAGTAAAACGTTGGAAAACGAGGGGTTGGGAAGCCCAAAAGTCACTTTGGGCAGCCCAACAGTCTCACCCTTTTGTATAAATGTAAAAGACTTAGAGGCAAAAAAAAGGGCTTTTTTCCCAGTTAGACTAGAAAGCAATATTGTAAGAAGAACTATTTCTCTTTGCAATAAAGAAAGATGGTTTTCCTGCTGGAGAAAGATTGGTGGAATTTCCAAATGTTATGCTATGGATGACTGAAAGATGAACTATTTTTTTTTTCCAATTTTTGTCCATTAACCATGAGATCGTTCTAACTCTCTGAACCTATGTTCTTGTTCAAATTATTTCTGGTTCATTTTTGTGGAAATGTCACCATTGGTAATGTATGCTGATTATGAAATAGTTGGCTATCTGATTGTTGAAATATCTTTAATATTTCATGTGTTGTAGATAAGAATATCAGCTACTTGTAATTCTGTTTATAATGCATGAATAATCCGCATTACTCATAAATAAATCATATTCTGGCTCCCCGGGGATAGGTAGATAGATATATAGTTAGTTCATTTCATTGTTGCATATGTGATATAGATGCATGTGAGACTTAAGACGAGAGGTAAGAACCTGCGCATCACATTGTGACTACTCCCTGTATCCTCATCACCCTGCATGGTTAATTAGGCATATGCATCTCATACATTAAGTCAAAAATACAAAAAATCGGTGGACCGGGCCGCAACCGGTAAAACCTTTGTTTTGTTACTTGACCTACGGTAGCCGGACCACAAACCGGATGGATTCCCTATACCAAACAATCAACGGGCTAGTTGGGAACGTTGATTGGGGAGAATCCCTTTCTGTTGTTGCCTGTGAATTTCCAGGCCTCAATAGTTCTGGCTCTAGAAGGAGGGCCACCAGTGAATGGCTGGCCGTGGAAACTTATTGTTCCCAAGATTAGCCTACCAGCAGATATTTTGAAGCTTACAACCTGACCCAAGTACTTACAGGTTTCGGTTATACTTTTGAAATAAGAAAGCTTGTTCTCATCCTATATTGCTCTTTGCTTAGATTTTTGTTCTTTTGCCTGTGCCTATGGCTGTCAGAAATGCAAATCAGCCCAACCCATTTCCTGCTTGGAGAGCGAGATCACCTTTGAACCTCATGCCTCCATTGCATAATTTACCTCAACACTTTGACAAGTTGTTGCCTAAGTTTGACCCCGAAGAAAGGACTGCTGTAGATGACCACCTACAAAGCTTTTATCTAGCATTAGAAGGGCTAAGGGCTGGGGAGTATGAAGATGTGGTTTGTAGACCGTTCCCACACACCCTAAAAGGAGCAGCAACATCCTAGTATTTCGGGTTGCCCGCAAAATCTATTCCTTATTGGGACACCTTCGAAAGGCACTTTTGAAGTAAATACTCAGCCCAAAAGACACATGCCTCACTAATGAAAGGTCTTGGTGTGTTAAGAAAAGAGAAGAATGAGAAAGTATGTAGTTTCACTCAAAGATTTTCAATATACCTAAAGAATTTTTCTGAAGCTGACAAACCCTCAGATAAGGTCTTAATTGAGTATTACACATTTTCCCTAGGACCTGAGTTAGCCATGTTCGCTAAAATCAAAGCCAAGCCTACTTTGGTAGAAACTTATGAAGAAGCAGAAAGGGTAGAAGCGGAAAAACAAAGCATAGAAGACTATCCTGAGCAACTGAGAGAAAAGAATACCAAGAAGAAAACCCTATGGCCATCTAAACCTAAAGAGGAACAATCACATGATTATCAAGGAATGTTGAAAATGATGCAGAATCTATCCAACAGAATAATAGATCTGGAGAAAGGGAGGGAAGCTGATAAAACTCACAAACCCTATATCCAAAAAGAGAGGATAACAACCAATGGCAAGTCCCTCCCCCACATTTACCATCAGTAAACGTAACAGAAGTAGGTTGTGATAATTTTTGCACTTTTCACCAACAACCTCATTCGGAAAAGAAGTGCCCTCAATGGTTGAATTCGATGACACTGGTTATGAATCAGCTGCTAGATTCTAAACTAGCTAAGGACAATGGTAAGGAGGAAAAGAAAAACCAGGCTATGGAGAAACAAGATAATGACACCATGTTTTCATGGAATGGTATCTTGTTGTTTGACACTGAAGAGAGCGCTCTCAAAACTGAATGCACACCTACATCAACAAAGGACATAGATTTAACAATTTTGAAGATCAAAAGATTGCAAAAGAACGTCATGAGAAAATTAGGGGTGAAGGTTGAGGACAAAACACCTTGAGCCAATACCTGCAACCAAGAGTTAGAGTCAATCACTGAGACTGTCAAACCTGTAGAATGACTGATAGGTGTTAGTGAGGAAAACACTAATGAAATTGGACAGCATGAAGAGGATTTTCCTACCCAAAACCAACTAGGAGAAGAATACATAGAACCAGGTTGGGAAGAGAAAGATGATACCCCACCTTTTCTTTTGACCCTAGAAATGCTGAATCACAATGTGTATAATTGCTTGGTAGATTCTGGATCAGCGGTGAATGTTATGCCTCTAGAGATTTGCAAAAATATTAATGGAAAGCTAGAGTCCACATTTTGTGAAGTAACGCAATTAGATAGCTCAGGTGTCAAAGTAGTGGGAGAAATGAAAAATGTTCTCATTCGCTTGTCTGCAAACAACACGATTTGTCAATTTATTGACATCACTGTGGCTGACATTCCTAATGGATATGGGCTTATTCTCAACAGAGATTGGTTTTCCAAGTTAAAAGGCTATTTTGCTTTAGATTGGTCTCATTTATTGTTGCCTCTCACGGGTACGCCAAATAAGATTAAGATTTTGAGAGAGCCTTACATGAAACATACTGTCACTAAGCTGGGAAAAGGAAATGAATCTGTTGATTCTGTCCTGGGGAATTATCTAATTGAGCTTAAGATAAGACATCTTACAGAAAGAAAATCCAGTTCTAAAATTAACTATCAGCCTAAGCTCCTTCAACTCCCTCAGGCTGAAAGGGATGAATGTAGGGTTGAATACATGTGTTCAATTTCAAAAATAGAAGAGATAGACCATGGTTATATGTCTCATGTCTCTAATCCATCCCACCCTTTAACTCCCTAAGATTAAAGATATTCAGGAGTGGGAAATTTTTTTCTTTTCTTTTGCTTTGTACATAAATAAATTGATGTCGGTTTTATTTAATGCTTTGATGTTGTTTTCTTTTATTGCTTTATATTTCTTTCAGTTTTGAATAAAGAAGCAAACATTGGTTGCAATGGAAACATTAGGGTTCTTTATTAACTAAAATCTTGAGCAGGAGACTGTGCTTTAAAAGTATAGAATGTCTTCTAGTAGTAGTTTTCCTAACTGGCCATGCATTCATTGAAGTCTTATTTAACCCCTGTAAATAACTCAGAAGTATAGAGGTCTGGAATACTCTTTCGAGGGTCCATACATCCCACATCTTAAAAGTCCAAGGGGGTGACAGCAAAAGACCCACGGAATGGAAGCAGGGTAAACAATATATCATATATAAATGATCCCATGCCATAATTTCAGAAAAGCTAAAAGCTATCAAGAGTCAAAAATCCTAAAAGAAACAAGACATATCAAAGCAAAGTATCAAAATCATAAGTACTAAATTGCCAAAAGATCCTCTCCGTCCGTGAGCTGAAACATGAAATACACCACTCACACAAAAGGACACTATGGGATAGAGGATCCTGAATTAAATTTCAGTAAGTAAGGAAAATGGAGGACTCAAAAGAACTAAAGCTCAAATGGCACCCAAGTGCAATTGGCATGGGAATGAGGAACAAAAGGATAATGTTGTTTACTATCTGTTACAATCCTGTGGTGTCCAAGACTGAAACTACCTAAGGACAGGTAAAATGAACCTCATTTATTAGGCCTCAAAAGAGTTCTTCAGACTTGAAATATTTATGTTGTTACCATTTCCCAAAGAATGGACTACTTCTCAATGGTTTAAATGCTTAAGTTGGCCAGCCTAGGGATACAGACATCTAGAAGATTTCAACCTTTATTCAGACGGTCTTGTACTGGGGAAGAGTTAATGCAGAAATCTAGGGTTCACTAGGTAGTCGCTAATTGTTGCAGCTGCAACAATTTCCCAAAATTCCAAAAAACATTTAGGACCCTCCTTTGTTTTGGATTAGTTGATTTTATTCTTTTGTTTTCTCAGAATGATTGAATTAATTTACCACTTGTTTTGATTCTCCCTCTGATGCTTGAAGTAATCCGCTGTATGATCAAACTTTCTCACTGCCTTTGAATGCATTTGAAGCATGCTTGAATCAAAAGTATTTGGTTTGGTTTTCCACCGTTGCGGATGGATCTGTGGTTTGGTTTTCCACCGTTGCAGATGGATAATTGATTTTGTCTTTGATTTTCCTTCCGATCCGTTGGTTTTCTCATTGGTCGATATTTTGGTTTCCATCGGAAGAGTTTGTCCTTTCTTTCTCCGCCGTTGCAGACGAAAAACCACTTTCGCACCCGATCCTTGCTTAAACGTTTTGTTTCCCACTCGGCTGACTTTTGGGTTTTACATCGAAACTTTATATTTTCTTTCTTCGCTGTTGCGAAAGGTATTTGTGTTTAGCTTTCGCCGTTGCGGATGAATCTGTGGTTTAGTTTCTTACTTTCTTTCCGATTCATTTGTTTTTACTTCGGCTGAAATTTGGTTTTGCATCGGAGCTTTTATCGTTTCGGTCATCTGCCATTGCGGAAGGAAAACTGCTTCCCCTTCCAATCATCCTTTTAATGTTCTTTGAGTCATGGGTGTCCGCCGTTACGGAAAGAAATGCGTTTTCGCTTCCGATCCAAAAGTGTTCCGCTATCGGCTTAAGTCCCGACGTTTCGGATGGCTTGGCGCTTTGGTTGTCCGCCGTTGCGGAAGAATGCATGCTTTAACCTTCCGATTAGTTTTATCTCCGACGTCTGATCCGTTGGTTTTTTCCCGCCATGCATGTTTCCGCGGATGGATTAACGCTCTCGTCGTCTGCCATTGCGGAAGGAAGTTTGCTTTCAACTTCCGACCCAAAAGCGGCCCGCCAGCCGATCTTTTACCCGCCGTGGGAATTTGACCGTAGGTATATATATACGGGGTTTGAGGGGTGTTTTCTATTGTTATTTTCAATCGTCGAGCACTGTCATTGTCATGCGTGTCGTTCTCACGAGCTGCGAAGGATCCCGTTGATGGTACCCATGTCTAGGTGGCTCGACTATGGATGTTTGACTGTTCATCTGCCTGATTGGTCACATTGCATTGCCAGGTAGGCTCGTTGGCCTTTTCCCCATTTCCGTTTAGGTATTTGATTGATTTTTGCTGCGGTTAGGGTGTTAACTGCAGCCATTTCCTTTGTCCCGTTAATTTATATGCCTATTTAATTAGGGGTTTTTATCGTAACTGTCTTGGGAAGGGGGCATTTTGACCCACATAATAGTTTGCACACCATCGTTGTCTTGCAACCTCGCGCGTAGTGGATGGGGGTTTGGTGCAGGTAGCCATTACGCTGTCTGCACCAAGCTTCGCTGTGTGTGATGATGGGTTTGCCGAGGGAAATTTTTGTGGTTTTTTCTATAGCATTTGGTGGGTGCCCCTTTTGTTGAGATTTTCATTCTCCCCGTATCCTCGAACCCTAGCCATTTTTTCCTACGCAGTCCCGTGCAACCAAATTCTTTCTCAGTTCCGAACCCGGGCCAGGGAAGGGGGTGTACTGAGATGCATAATTCTTCACCATAGTTTGCACGGGGGATTTTTCTTTGACCAGACACGCCCTAGAAACCCGCATCCTTGAATAGCGAGCATTTCTCCGCACTGTTCCACGCGTTGTTATTTTCAAACCCTAACTTGTGGAGGGGATATGTCACGGCGTTCAGTTTGTTAACCAGAAATCGTAAGGGTAGTGGTGATGTTAAAAGCTTTATTTGAGGTCTTGCATAGTTTTCCCCTATCTGTCTCGCACAGTGAGTTGATAATGACACCCGCAGAGAGTGGAGGCTTTGGGCATGTTAATGTAGATGCTTTTCACCCGATTTCATTGGCAGAATTTTTAGTGGTAGATTGCATAATATTACTGCATATAACTATTTTCAATCATGCTAGACATAGAATAAGTCACTAAACACTACACAGTATGTCTAATACTCCTGTTAGTTAGGCCATTTCAAGCTGTACATGCATATATTGCTTCATTGACTGATTGCTTTAAATACAGAAGAAGTAAGACACTGCACATCGTCATATAAATGCCTGCAAATTGAATTGCTTAATGTTACAATGTTATATATGGCAGGAAGAATTCCAGTCCACCATGTCAAAGAGGCAAAAGAATAAGGCCCCTGTGGTCGAGGAAGAGCCAGAAGTAGAAGTTTTAACTAAGACAGAATACATATATGAGGACACGAAGTGCATTTCTGGCGTTGAACCAAAATACCAGTGGGGGGAAATCTATAGGCTGATATCCCGAAGAGAGGTTCCCGACATGGGCTTAGAAGAAGATTCCATATATGCAAACATAGAAAGATATTCACTGATGAGGATCGCCACCAGACCTGAGTTATTCCTGTGCGCTGAAGTAATCGGTTGGATTCTGCCTCGGGCAGATGTCACAACAATGATCCTGGGGAATGTTAACAAACAGGGCTATGCTGCATACAGCCCTAGATATGTTTCCCTGGCCTACTACTTTCTAGAGGTCCAAGTGTTCTTATTTGATGACTGGTTAAACAACATCAGAATGGACTTGGTAGAAACCATGAAAAGAATATTGTTGACTGGAAAACATTTTAGGACTAGAGTAACAGGAGAATATGATACTACAAGTTTGAGAGATCCATACAGATTCATAGCCTTGATGCTCAACAGAATATTTGGAAGAGCTCATGGCAGGTGTTTCAAACTAGAATGGATACCTATTATTTTTTATGTTGCAACCCAGGGGACAATTTTCAACTGGGCCAACCTTGTCTCAAACAATATTTCTTCTTGCTTAGCCTCAGCCTTGGGAGGAGAGGCCCAGAAAAGATTAGAATTTTATATGAGTTCAATACTTATAGACTGTATATTATGCAACCAGCCTTTCCCTGGTCTCAGGTGCATCTGGGACAGGGAAATAATGCCTCTCTATGCTCCTTACAAACCATTGTAGGCACATAAATATCATAGCCATTACAGAGAAATCTATGAACACTTCCTTATGCCTCTATACACACTCATTTTCCTGAAGGAGTGTGATTGTATGTCGAAGGAGGCCATGCAAGTAATAGGGGAGTATGCAGACTACTTCTTGATTGAAAATGGCATGTACTTCAGAATGTTTGGAGGATCGAGAGCACGTTCCATGCTGCCCAAATACGCGACTGATTACATTATCCATAAGGAGGCAGTCAGACAAGTGTTCCTGGATGGAATAGGCAGCTTTCTGTTTGAACATAAGAAGACTGCTTATCCTCCCTTGCCCTTCAAACTAGGAAGTCACAGGTTCACTAGCATGAAACAATCTGATGAGTTCGTAGAAGAACTACAGAGGTTCCATTTTGGCGAGATGCCCTACCACAGAAATGACTACCACGGTAAAGTGGCGGAGCATTGTAAAGAAAACAAAGTGCATTTTGAGTATACTCACCATTTTGATAGGGAAGAGTCTGTCTTCCGAAATGCCCCGAACATGAGAGCACTAAAGAGAAGATTCAAGAAAAATATTGCCACCAAAGGTGGAAAGGGGGATGAACAGGCTAAGGCAGAGGAAGAAGCAAAGAGAAGACAAGAGGAAGCCCAGAGATTGGCAGAGAAAGCTGCAGGGTTGCTGCATAGAGAAGAGGAAGGGAAAAGAAAAGCTTCCCAAGAAGTAGCTGAGAAAGCCGAGGAAGCAACTAAAGAAAAAGAAGAAGCAGCTAGAAAAGCAGCTGAAGAAGCAAAGATAAAGCTCGATGAGGAGCTACAAAAGCAGGAAGCAGAAAGGCTGAGACTGACACAAACAGAGACCGTACAGTCATCCACTGGTATAGCTGGAGGGGAGACTCAAGATAAGGAAAACCCAGAAAGCCAGGAACCACAAGTGCCTGCTGCCAGCACACCTGTGGTCTCCACACTCAAGCTGGTTCCTTTTGTTCAGAAAAGGGGAGAAGAAATCCCTGATTTCAATACTATCTATTATGATAGGGAAACAAAGAGAATAATGAAGAGAACAGAAAGGAAAGTAGAAGCAGGAAGTATGCCTGGTAAAATGATAACGGATACGGCTGTTATGTTAGGAACAGACCAAGATCCAAGGCTCACCCTGAGAGCTGGGATTGCACTTCTCCACGCCTCAGAAGATAACATGGACAAGGTAATAACTGACTTGGAGCAGTCCAATAAATCCTCTGCTCAGTTGAAAGATACATTAAGGAAAGAGAGGGAAGAAAGCAACAGGCTCAAGAGGAAATATGAAGATATGCAAAGGGAAATGAAGTCCTCAAGAGCTGAAGTATAGGCCCTCTAAGGAGAAATACAAGTGCTGGAAAAGACACAGGATTCTATGGAGAGAGTACAGAAAGAATATCAAGAGTTAAGAATTGAAAGGGAACAGCTACTCGCAAAGGTGGAGGAGCTAGAAGAGCAGCAAAAGATCCTCTTGGAGGCCAATAATCTACACACCCAAGAACTGAAAAAGGAACATGAGGAATAGATTTCCTCTCTAACAACTGCTCTGGAGGAAGCAAGAGAACAGCAGGTTAACCTCCAGCCATTCAAAGAACATGTCTTGGCCCAAAAAGCCAAGATGTTGCAGCTACAGACTACTGTTGAAGAAGAGAATGTAGAGTGTTGTAGATCGATGGCCGATTGGAAGAGATCTTGGAAACTGCATCTTACTTTGTGGACAGATCTCAGGATATCCTTGAGGTCATGACTGCAAGAATGGTGAGGCTGGAAGACATTGAAGAAGCTCCAGTAGAGCTGCCATCAAAAGATAAACAAGCCCTCAAGCGGGATTATAACTTAATAGAATTTTCTATTAACACCGCAGAGGATTTCAAGAAAGTAGTCAAGAAAATGAAGGGAGCCTACACGGAATTTTTCAGAAGAGTCCTCATCACATACAACCGGTGCCAGGTAGAGGCCGAGCAGAGGATAGATGATTTCCTAGATCGCGATTCATTTATGGAGATGTTGCAGAGAAGATATCGGGATGAAGAATCAAGAATGCAATGCATTAAGGCCATTGATGACTAGATTCTGAGAAGCGAAGTAGGCCATTCAGCAGTTAGCGTGCAACTTTTGGAAGACCATCTTCGGTTACGCACTGCCAGAGTGGAGGCTATAAAGAACTAAGCTGAAAAATTTGAAATCAACATTCAGTTTTTAGAACCCTGCGCATTTGAGGGAATTGCCTCGGAAGCTGCGAAATGGAAGAAGTTTCTAGATGACCAAGTGGGACCCCCCTCATGAAGGATCATTCATTATTGTAATTTGTAACTATTTTGTAAAACATTTAAGAAAGTGGAACGTTGGGAAACGAGGGGTTGGGAAGCCCAAAAGTCACTTTGGGCAGCCCAACAGTCTCACCCTTTTGTATAAATGTAAAAGACTTAGAGGCAAAAAAAAGGGCTTTTTTCCCAGTTAGATTAGAAAGCAATATTGTAAGAAGAACTATTTCTCTTTGCAATAAAGAAAGATGGTTTTCCTGCTAGAGAAAGATTGGTGGAATTTCCAAATGTTATGCTGTGGATGACTAAAAGATGAACTATTTTGTTTTTCCAGTTTTTGTCCATTAACCGTGAGATCGTTGTAACTCTCTGAACCTATGTTCTTGTTCAAATCATTTCTGGTTCATTTTTGTGGAAATGTCACCGTGAGTAATGCATGCTGATTATGAAACAGTTGGCTATCTGATTGTTGAAATATCTTTAATCTTTCATGTGTTGTAGATAAGAATATCAGCTACCTATAATTTCTGTTTATAATGCATGAATAATCCACATTACTCATAAATAAATCATATTCTGGCTCCCCAGGGATAGGTATATAGATAGATAGTTAGTTCATTTCATTGTTGCATATGTGATATAGATGCATGTGAGCCTTAATACGAGAGGTAAGAACCTACGCATCACATTGTGACTACTCCCTGCATCCTCATCACCCTGCATGGTTAATTAGGCATATGCATCTCATACATTAAGTCAAAAATACAAAAAATCGGTGGACCGGGCCGCAACCGGTAAAACCTTTGTTTTGTTACTTGACCTACGGTAGCCAGACCGTAAACCGGACGGATTCCCTATACCAAATAGTCAATGGGCTAGTTGGGAACGTTGATTGGGGAGAATCCCTTTCTGTTGTTGCCTATGAATTTCCAGGTCTCAACAGGTACCATACTGGAATTCCCAGTGTAAAGTTTGGTAAGTTCAAAGTAGCCATAATAGGCTTACTTACGATGCCAGATGGGGAAAAAACGAAGGGAATTGTATGGAATGGGAAGGATCCCCAGTAATTTCCTGGTGACTTCATTTGAGGTTGTAGTTGCAGTTACAGCTGTAGATGGGGTTGTGGTTGCGGATGGTGTTGCGACTACGGTCGGTGTTGAGGCTACAGTTGGATTTTGAGTGCAATAGTGCTAGATGATAGCATACACAAATCTGCAGTATCACTTGGTGCCGGTGGAGGTGGTACCAAGAGGAAGGAAGTGGTCATGGAGGTGTCGGTGAACAACCCAAGGCCAACGTTCAACAATGAGGGGTTGGTTATGTTGTCAACGGTAGTATCGATAGTATTTTGACGTTGGCTGGTGTTGTTGGCCCCTACGGATCATGGTAAGTCAATTGGTCCAAGGTCACAATATTCCCATAATGAGGGAACATTATAAGGTGAAAGACAATGGATGGCATGGCTTTCATAGCATTCATGTAGCTACATCCAAGGAGAATTTTGTAATTTGATTGAGCGTTAATGACTTCTATGTCAATTAAGACTGTCTTACCTACTAAAGATATGGGGACATGCAAAAGGATGCCTTGGGTTCTAGTGGGGTGGCTATCATAAGCACGCAGTGTAGTGGTGGATGGTTGCACGATTGGGGACCCAAGTTTCTACAAGACCAAGGTTGACATAACATAGGTGGATGCCCCCTCGTCAACAATGCATCGGTGTATGACCAAATTCTGAATGGATACAAAAATTTGGAAGGAAATGGTTGATGGCATCTGTGGTTCTCTGTTGTCCACATCAAAAGTGATCAATTTGGGGTCGGAGGGGTCTACGGCACCAAGGGAAGATAGTAAATATTTTCGTTGTGTTGGGAATGTTTTAAGTACCTCGAGAGCGGACATGGCCATGGGTGATTGTGCTAAATAGTCAAGAATGCTATAATTGACTGCTGCTCTTGCAGTGACGTTATTGGCGAGACATCGAAATGGGAGTCATGGACCTTTAGGTGCCCCATCCATGGGGGGGGGGGGTAGGGAGGTGAAGATGAACGTTGGAAGTGTTGGATGTGGAAGCCGTTGATGGGTCAACGGCTTCAGTAGCATATCCGTACTGGTTTTGCGTAGTCTATAGCTTGATCTCTTTAGTTGTTATCACTAGAAGGTGATGGGATCCTATTTCTGTATGAAAGGGTATAGCGAGAGTTGTGGGAGAAGGAAAAGGAAAAGGCACAGTTTCTACCAATCCTTGGATTGGTAACGGGTTCTGGAGTACCAGGGGTGGAAGGCCCGGTGGTGCTAGATTAGGTTGGGCTACTACGTTGGTGCCCCGATGAGCTTCATCTTGGAGATATTTTTTGGCACATTCCATGAAAGGGAATTCTTGAGTGTAGTGCTCGTAAACATTGCACAATTGGCATGGATGGTTGGTCTATAATGGAGCATGTCAAGGTGGGTTAGGATGTTGGGGGTTTTGAGCTAGAGGATTGGCACCATTGTTGGGATGATTTGGTTCTTGGCCACCTCCTTGGGGTGGGTTGTTGCCCTAGTTCCTAGCTCTCTTTTTATTACCTTGCCCTTGTTGGTTATTGAGGGTAGGTTGGTTGGGACAATTTTGTTGAGCAAACACTTGCCCTGTGGGCATTGAGGGAGCTGGAGCAGAGGCCAGAGAGGCTTGTATGGGTGGCGCATAATAGGTTGGAGGAGCTGGAGGGGCTTCAAATACGGTCATCTGTCCCAAATATGCTTGTGCTGGCCAAGTCAGCGCATGGGCTTGTTGAGGTNATGGGGGGCGCATAATAGGTTGGAGGAGCTGGAGGGGCTTCAAATACGGTCATCTGTCCCAAATATGCTTGTGCTGGCCAAGTCAGCGCATGGGCTTGTTGAGGTGGCACATGATACACATAAGAGGTGGTGGCTCTAGAATGTGCCATCATCCTGGAGTAGTTGGGCATTGGGTGCTACTAGGAAAGATTAGGGTTGTTTCTTGGTGTTGATAAATTACTCATTTAAACACATATTTTATTATCTTTCGTATATTTTATGACACGCAGATAATTATTCAACCTCAGTTATGAGTGTATTTAAAGTTTATATGAAATCTTTGTATTTATCATTTTTATGGTTTTATTAATTAAAAATAACATTATTAAAGTGCAATCGATAGATTAACTAATTTCTATTATTATTTGTAGATTTTATAGTCCTTTTCGGCTAAATTAATAAACATAATGCATTCATCCTGCCTTTCGCACAACATGTCCAACTCAACATCCACTGTCTAGATCGTCGTCCATCCCATTGCATGAAACTTGCTGGTGGTTTTCCAGATGTCGAAATTTGTTGTTGTAGACTCCAGTCCTAAAGTGTGCTATCAGATAGACACCTCGTTTTCCCTAGATCAATTCCTAGTGTATCCAGCTCATGACCCAGCCTTCCATTCTGCTCTCTATCCAGATCGCCCATCAAACTGCACACTGCTAAGAATTAATTTTGGGCATTTAAAATGTGAAACAACTGCAAACGTTCTATTATCCACGCGTCTAGGTTATGAAGCTGTGCTCTAGATGTTTTCCATCCTACATTCTCCATTGATCACCATGACATCAACCATCCATGCGCTAGATTGATGCATTCAACCCATGCTCTAGAAGATTCGCCACTACTCTATCCTATGTTCGCCATAGGTCACCTACTGCACTTAGGAAGGAACCTATGCACCACCTCTGTAGATCATTCACACTGAAGATAAGCCTGTGCGCCACATAAGAAGACTATTCGCACTGGAAAAGGGAGATGCATGCGAGTTGGCCTACGATCTGTTATGTGCCTTTAAGATCAACTAAATTTAGAGAGCAGACGACCACTAAAGGGTAGACTTGCTCATCTTTGTAAATCATTATATATAGCAGCGTCTGTGAGAGAGCTTAGTTAGCTAGAAGATTTAGGTTAGTCAAGAAGAATCAGTTCATGTTCTGATATGTTCTCAAACATTTGTATTTTTGTTCCACCATCTGAATAAATAGCTGTATGCATTGTTGTTGAAGATTGCGTTTGAGTAGAAGTTAGCCAGGAATCACCCTTGATTGCTGAGAGGGACCCTCATCAACCAGAGGTTTCTTTTCTTGTTAATTTCTTTCATTTTTTTGTAGCTAGTTTAATTCACAGTCTGTTTTATTTATGTAATGCAATTTGATTTCTGAATTAGATAATTAGACTACGCGCATAGTTTGTTTCTAGTCTTGCTTTCAGTCATTTTATTTTTAGTTTATTGTTCAGTTTATTTGCAAGTTAGATAAAATAGATTGTTGTTTATTAATTTAAGTAAATTTAATTCTGTCTATTTCATTTTTGTCTTAATTATCATTTTATGCAATTTACATTTCAGTTTATTAATATTCAATGGTTTCTTTATGCGTATGTTTATGAATTTACTTAAGTTTATTTTGTTGTTATATTTTCTTAGTAAGTAGGTTTATTTATTTCTTTATGCATTAGAATTACATCTGCATGGCTTTAGTTGAAGATTTGTTCATTTAGGTTAGTTTTTACCATTTTAATTGTGCATCCTGTCATTCAGCCCTTAGTTTTGTTTTTAGTGCCTTTTATGTATTTTGAGATTGTTTTTAGTTTCATTTTGTTAATGTCTGAATTATGTTTTCACTACCATAGTTAGGTGTTAGTTTTATTTAACATTAAACTTAAAGATTAATTGTTTTAGGTTATTTATTAAAATTTTATTATTTTCCTTATTTCTTTTTGCTTGGATGTGTGTTAAGTTATTTTTATCTCTTTAATGTTATTACTAATTTTGTTTTAATACTGTATTATTTCGTATTTATGCTTTTTTAGATTGATTTATTTGTTTGTATGTGAGATTTAGTGTTATATGTGTTTTCCTCGGTATGTTTCTAGGTTGTCTCTTTTATGTTGTGTTATTGTTGAGAGAACTTGTAGGGAAGAACCTAAATATATTTCTTTTATTAAGTTTTATACTTGATTCTTCTATCAAGTTTTCTACTTGCTTCTTTTATTAAGTTTTCTAGTTGCTTATAAGTTAAGTTTTCCTTGTACCCTAGTTTCCCGTTTAAATAGTTAATTGTTGATTATACTTCAGTTTAAAGTTATTTTCAATTGTTTAGTTTATTAGTCTACCTCATTTTAATTACTTTAATAAGTGCATTTTTAGGAGTTTGACTCAGTTTTTCATTTTGAAAGATCTCTCGATTTTTTGTTTGTTAAAATATTTACACAACACCCTCTACCTTTGCATATATTTTGTGTCAACTCTAAGCTTTCTAACCCTGGTTGATAATTAAAGAACAGGTGGATTAATTTAAATATTATAACACCCAACACTTTTGCCGCCATTGACGGGGAGTTGTTCTGTAAGGTAGAGTAGAATTCTTTATGAAGTTTAGTAATAGGTTGGTCACTGGGGGAGCAATAGGATGAGAGGTAAGAACCTGTTCATCTGTTATAACAGGCACCCCCAAATCTAGCAACAGTAGTAACATAGGTTTTCTTTAGTTTAAAAGTCTTTCATGAGTAGAATTAGAGATCCTCAGGGTATATTTGTCAAGACCAAAAAAGTTATTGAAGTCTCTACTAACTATCGTAGGGGATGTACTTCCCAAAATACTAACTCACCAGAAAGGTATCGAAAGACACCTATAGGAAGTAGTTCTACCCTGAAACCTAAGGAGTCTCTCTTAGAATATCTTACTGGAGAAGCCATAGAAGGAGAAGGGACCTTGGTAGAAGGTCCTAAGGACCCCATACCTGAGGAAGTTCAAGAGGATCATCCATTAGAAACCCCTAGCCCTCCACTAGTTTCAAATCCAATTAGCACAACTTTTTCACTAGTAGGAGATCCAAATTTTGTTGACTTTGTTGATCCTACTCAAGTAAAATCTCTCTTTGGAACCTCCGTAGATCCAGTTATCTCATAAATTGAAACCTCTACCATAGAACCTACTATCCCTCTAGGATTCAATAAAAACATGGTTGATCAAAGGAAGATCTCTCCCAAAAAAGAACGTTGGGACACCCCATTATCACCTCGAAAGGAGCCTCCTAAATATATTTACATTAAGAATCCAGCTTATATGGAGAGACGAGGAGAAAACAAATATCATGATGAAGTTATAAATGAAGAAGGAGAAGGGGAAAATTGAACGAAGGCTACTTTTGGGTTGCCTATCTTAGATACAATGCAGGATGTAACTATGAAAAAAATCCCTCCTTCCTCCTTTCCTACTTTCTATGGAAAAAGTAATGAGGACCCGGAAACTTTCTTGTTCGAGTTCGATATCCTTTGAAGGAGTTACAATTATCTACAATATGCTCACAAATTAAAACTCTTTCCGGCTACACTCAAGGATTCCACCTTGAGATGGTTCATGGGATTAGGAGAATCCACTATGAGGACTTGGGATGATATGAAAACCTCATTCTTGCGAAAATATCAAGAATACTACAAACCTAAGGATTCTTGACATGATATATTCAAGATACAACAACTTGAAGGCGAGAGCCTAGAGGATTATCTCGAGAGGTTCATTTATAGATTACATAAGTCTAAATATAATTACCTCTGAGAAGATGCAATACGTACAATTTTCCTCAAGGGAATCTCCAATGACTTGTTAGATGGTCTTAATCTCATGGAATCTGGTGATATTTCCCCTAAACATTTTGCACAAGTCAGTGAGATGTTTAAAAATTATTCTAGGAGTAGGGGGAAAGTTACAAAAAAAATTAGAGAGGCTTTTAGTAGAAATATAAGAGGAAATGTTCCTAGTTCAGGAGGAGTTACAAGAGTAGAGATAGGAAACATGTTGGAAAATTTTAAGACTGATATGTTAGGATCAATGGGTTCTAAACTAGATGCTTTAAAATCCAAGAATAGGAAGGATAAAGAATGAGCAACAATGAGTATGTTTTGTCCAAGATGTATAACTAAACATCCCCAAAGGGAATGTCCATTAAACAACATCTCTGTATGCCACATCTGTACAGAAGAGCATCCAACAGATAATTGCCCATCCTTGCCTAGATTGCAAGCCATCCATAAGAGTGGGGATGTAGCTGAAACATATAGGACGCCTCCTTGGAAATATAGAGACCAAATAGCATATCCAAACTTTCCATCACAACCTCCACTCTATTATCCTCTGTATCAACCACCTCAACAATGGAACAATTCCAGTTGGCATAATTGGCCACCTAAGTATCCTCCTCCTTAATTTCCACAACAGAAATAGTGGTCACAAGGATGGAGAGGACAACCATATTCTCAGCCACAACCTCTCCCTGCCCCTAATCATCCTTATCCTCATAATCAAACAAATTTCTAGCTAATGTCACCTAGATTTGTACCTCCAGTTCCTTTTATCACACAAAAACCTCATCACTTTCAAAATGCAAATCCTCCTCTACCGACATTATTATCTGCACAGTCGATACCTAACCCTAATAATAAACCAACTCAAGATCTTAACAACATTGAGTTGCAAACTCTTCCCTCATACCTTATTTCGACTATACATGTACATGAAATTCAATTACGATTGGGAAGAGTTGTGAATAATAAACCCAAGTCATCAGTCATCATTCAGGAACCAAATGGAGAAGAAGAAGATTCAAGTGAATCCATGAATGATGCTATTTTGTAGGATGCGAAAATTCCAAAAGTTTTAGTACACACCCATCCTCCATAAGAAACTATTCAGGAGCAAAGAATTCCTCAATTTCCAGAGAGACTAGCAATAGAAAAACCTATAGTTTATCTAAAGTATAACATTTTGAATGAATTAAGGAACATCTGTATTGAAATCCCTCTATTACAAGATATTAAAGATATACCCATCTATAGTAAGGTAATAAAAGATCTCTGTATTAAACACCCAGGAAAGAAGCAAAAGGACCCTCTTACAATTCATGTTATAGGAGAAATGTCTGAATGTATGACAGGTTAGTCCCGGGTTGCAAAATATACAAATCTAGGAGCCTTGGTAGTGACTGTAATTATAAACAACGCCACCATAGAGAATACGTTAATCGATTTAGGGTCTTCTATTAACATGATGACCACCGCAGTTTTAGAAGTTTTACAATTGGGACGATTTCTCTGACCTACTCCTTCCATCCTAGAACTAGCAGATCACACTACGGTAAAACCCGCTGAAGTCCTGGATGACATTGTTGTATCAGTAGCTTCATGGGAATACCCTATTGACTTTATGGTCATAGAATCAAAGGATCCTTCTAAAGGACATCCTATTATCTTGGGAATACCATGGTTATCTACTGCAAATGCTTTTATAGGGTGTAGGGATGGAGAGATGACTATTTCCAATGGGTTGTCCACACAAAGACTTATTTTATAACCCCTAGCACAACCAATAAATGAAAATTCATGATGGTTAAATTTTTCTTTTGGGGATTAAGACTTAGATTATATCTCCCTTCCTAGTGATTTTTCTTTATCACTTCAGGAGCAGACCACCGAAAATTTATTAAACCACATTGTTTCTTTGACAACCTGTATAGATTTCCCTCAGTCTTTTGCTCAATTAGTTCATATTTTTGGATATGAGTTTCAAGAGAATATTTCTCTCTCAATGTTTACAGAAAACACCTTGTGTCTTCACAATTGAAGAGCATACTGGATCGTATACCATACCTTGTGAGGTTCGCCCTGAATAATTCTTATATATAAACATCGGATTAAGTAAAAAACAACAAGCACAACTGCTTAAAGTTCTTAATAAACAAGCTAGAGCATTTTCATGGGAATACACCGATATGAAGGGTATACACCCTAATACCTATATTCACCATATTTATATGGATCCAAGCATGTCACCTATGAGGTAGCCACAGAGGAGGATGAATCCTGCTCTAAAGGATATAGTAAAAGAAGAATTACAAAAACTCCTCACTACTGGTTTCATCTATCCTATTTCCGACAGTAAATGGGTATCTCCTTTAGTAGTATTTCCAAACAAGGTCATAGGGAAATGGCGTATTTGTGTTGATTTTATAGAGCTAAAGAGAGCTACACTTAAAGACAACTTTCCTTTACTTTTTATCAATCAAGTATTAGATACTCTATTAGGTAAACAATATTTTTCCTTTCTTGATGGGTATAGTGGTTACAACTAGATTTTAATAGCACCGGAAGATCAACACAAAACCACTTTTACATGCCCTTGGGGAACATATGCTTATCAAGTTTTTCCATTTGGCTTATGTAATGCACCTGCCACTTTCCAGCGAGCATTCTTAGGAATCTTTTCCGATCTTATACATGACTGTGTGGAGGTATACATGGATGACTTTATGGCCTATGGTAATACTTTTCAAGAAGCCCTTGACAATCTCGAGAAGGTATTGATCTGATGTCAAGAAATGAATTTATCTCTCAGTCACGAAAAATGTGAAATGTTACTGACAAAAGGTATAGTTTTGGGACACCATGTTTCTTCCAAAGGAATTAAGGTAAAACCTGCAAAGATCGAAGTAAGTGTTGGCCTTGCCTCTCCAAAAACTTAGAAATTGGTAAGAATCTTCCTTGGTCATGCAGGCTTATACCACCGCTTTATTGAAAATTTTACTAAAATAGTTGCACCAATGTTTAAGTTACTTACAAAGGACTCAGAATTCCAGTGGACAGAATCTTGTCAAAATGCTTTTGAAATCCTAAAAGCTAAACTATCGATGTCACCAATACTTAGGGAGGGGCCCTGATTGGTCCCTCCCTTTTCACATATCTACCGATGCATATGATATGGCCATAGGAGGAGTCCTTGGTCAAATAGAAGGATGAGCACCTTATGCCATCTATTTTACTAGAAAAAATTTGACCCCTGCCGAATTAAATTATACTATTACTTAAAAGGAATTTTTGGCAGTAGTTTATTCTATTAATAAATTTCATCATTATATCACAGGTTATGAAGTTTTTGGGCATACGGATCACTCTGCCATTAGATTTATAATGTCTAAACCAATTACCAATGGTAGAGTGACCCGGTGGCTTCTTTTATTACAAGAATTTAACATTACCATCATTGACCTACTTGGTAAAGAAAATATTGTAACAAACTTCCTTTCCTGTATTCAACATGAAGACCGTAATAAACCAGTTGACGACACTTTTCCTGATGAACATCTATTTGTTGTATCTATTCAAACCCCTTGGTTTGTGGATATTTCCAATTATCTAGCAACTGGGAAAATACGAAACCATTTGTCTCCACATGAGAATCGTCGTATTATAGTTCAGAGTTCCAATTATTCTTGGGTTGATAACGATCTCTTCCACATTGGTCCTGATCTTATTATTCTACGATGTGTGCGGGAGGATGAAATGACAGACATCCTCCATGCATGCCACGATGGACCATGTGGAGGACCTTTTTCTTATAAGAGGACAACATATAAATTCTTACATTCTGGTTATTATTGGCCAAGCATTTTTAAGGATACTTCCAAATATGTTAAAGGATGCGATAGTTTCCAAAGAATCGGTAGACCTACGTCATTTGATCAAATGCCTTTACAACCCCAAGTTATGATTGAACCTTTTGAGAAATGGGCTCTTGATTTTGTAGAACCAATTTCTTCCATGTCTCGTAAAAAGAAATATATCTTAGTCTGTACAGACTATGTCACCAAGTTGGTAGAAGATAAAGCTTTATTTAGAGCCACAGAGAAATCGGTGGTAGAATCTATATATGAAGAAATATTCACCCGGTTTGGTGTCCCTAGGGAAATTGTCACAAATCAAGGTACTTAGTTTACTTCTAAATTAATGAAAGAAATTACTACGAAATATGGCATCCAACATTGCAAATATTCACCCTATCTCCCTTAGGCTAATGGTCAGGTAGAATCAACTAATAAAGTATTCGAATCCATTCTAACTAATACCATTCACTTACATCACAAGGATTGGGAAGATAGACTCCTAGAGGCTTTATGGGCCTATAGAATAACATGGAGAAACACTACCGGACATACCCCCTATGAGTTAGTGTATGGAAAACAAGTCCTTTTACCTATTGAGTTTCAAGTTAAAATTTTTTGTATGGCAGCACAATTAGGAATGAATTTGGATGAATTACAGAAACAACGAATATTACACATTAATGAGTTAGACATGATTAGACAAGATTCACTTCAAAGAATGATGTTAATACATAATCAACGAAAAACATGGCATGATAAATTTATTAAGCAAAAGCAGTTTAATACCGGAGATTGGGCACTACGATTCGATTCATGTAAAAATTTAAAGGGAAATTAACTACCCATTGGATGGGTCCATACGAAGTAGTTATAGCTTTTGACGGTGGATCAGTAAAAATTAAAACAATTGATGGATCAGAAATTTCCTTTGTAGTAAATGGACATAGACTTGGGCTCTATCACCAACTGACATCTAAACATGATTTTATACAAAATGTTTTGCAGAAAAATGAAATGGAATTAGTTGAAGGGGAAGCTATTCCTCCTCCTCCTGATCCTTGAAAAATATTTTGGGTTATTGTCACTTGTATATATGTAAATATGTGCTTGTTGTTTTGAATAAATAAGAGTCATTTCTAATAGGTTGTCTACACAAGAATATTTTTCTTTTATGTCTTTATGAATAAATTGAATCATCTAACAAGTGGTTTTGTATTTTGATTACAAGTGTATTATCTCTATGAGCAGCTAACGGAATATTACTTGGATAAGGAAAGTATGCTAAATAGTCATCAGGTATTTTAATATTTTTTGGGTACTTTCGAAATTTGCAGCTTATACGGATAAATTTTTTATTTCAATCCTTTGTATATCATACTTAACCAATTATGGTATGATTCATATAGTTTTTAGTATTTTGATTCAAACATGTATATTTCTGATTTATTCTTTTAAATAGTTTCTTGATAAGACCCACTTTCATTATCATATTTTTCACATCCGTATTTTTCACCTATGGATTATTAGTTCATGCTATACTTGTTATCAAAACTTGTCTCTTGAGTATTTTGGTGCTAACTCGAAAGTAAGTGGATTTTTTATCTGTGGGGAACATTACTTTTCTTTCATATAGAAGGACTATTAGGTTAAAGAACAACTTTCAATTATTCTCTTTTGACATGTTTTATGAGTCTGGCCATTATGAAATTACCTATAAATTTATTTTGAAAATAATTAAATTATGTGTTTAGTAGGATTTAACATGCTCTAGTACCAATCAGCTTCCATATATTTTATATCATTATACAAGGAAAACCCACCGGGGTACTGAATAGGCCTGTTGGCAGCAGGTCAATGCTAAGTAAGAACCTTACAACAAGAAGCTCGATAAATGCAAGTAAACCCGTTGGGGTACTAAACAGGCTCGCTAGCAGTAGGGATATGCTTGCATGGTACCAAGATAAACATGTCGGGGTACTAAACAGGCCTGCTGGTAGTGGGGCAATATCTGGTTAATACACCACTATGCACAGACTTCGTAAAATAGTGATAATATATGAAAAAATCTTCAAAAATTATGTCATCGCCAATTGTTTATAATGTCATTTGAGAATGGCTCTAAGTTTACTTTGCCCCGACCGTCTAATTCTGCATATATCTAAGATGTCATTATCTTAGAAATGGGACCCGCAGCTGTAAATCTCACACTCCAGGGTACACTTAAAATGCTTGACGGTGACAAGATATCTTTACAATGAGGCATGGATGGCTAGTTTTTCCTATGGTTTTATTTTAATTATATTATTCTCATTTTACATGGTCTTTTTAAGCACTATTTTATTTTTCATGAATATAAATTTCTGAACCATTTCCATTTACTAGTTAGTTTTTTAAAAAATAATTCACAACTTGCTAGCATTATTTCTATTTTTCTAGAACAATCAATTCTTCTCTTTGTATGGATTGAGGACATGCCATATATTTGTCTTGGGGGAAGATGGATTTCATTTGTAAAGAAAAATAGATTATTTTTATTTTATGACAAATCTATTTATCTCTAACAAATGATAAGTATTTTCAGGAATGTAAACAGTGGAATTTGGTTATAGCTTGAAGCATATTTTACAGCAAAATTCAATATGGTCTTACCATATGAAGAATCGAATGAAGGAAAATGAAATATCAAATAGAGATCTAAGAAAAATGGTGATATTATAGTACTTATGATTAAATTTGCTAACTAAATTTTTTTTGGGGGCAAATAGTCTTTACTTCTATTTCACTGTTAATAATTCTATCCTCTTACCCAATCATGCATGAAAATGATCAATATTTTTTTTAGTTAAAATGCAATTTATTTTTTTGTGTTATATATTCAACCTGCCCAAAGTTTTACTTTGGACATGGTTGAATTAATTTTAAACCTTATAAATGATAAAATTATTTTGAACCTGAGAACTGTTAAGTTAATAATGTTGAAAATCCAATAAAGTCATTTTTAACTTTCATACAATGTGTGACATGAAAGATATGTTTTTTTTTTTTTAAATTAAAGGTTAAAAGAATGAAGTTTAAATTACCTTCTTTATCTCCCAAATTGAAAGCAACTGCTAGTTCGCCTTCTTCCTAAATTGTTTTTCTTTCTTTTTGCTCAATGGGACCTGACATTTCTCTAGTTTGGGGAAATGTTGATCCTAGATTTGTTATCATTTTTTGCAGATAAATTACTCATTTAAACACATATTTTATTATCTTTTGTATATTTTATGACACGCAGATCATTATTCAACCTCAGGTATGAGTGTATTTAAGGTTTATATGAAATATTTTTTATTTATCATTTTTATGGTTTTATTAATTAAAAATAACATTATTAAAGTGAATTTGATATATTAACTGATTTATATTATTGTTTAGAGATTTTATAATCCTTTTGGGATAAATTGATAAATAGAACACATTCAGCCTGCCTTTCACACAACATGTCCAGCTCGACTTCCAGCTCGTCATCCAGCCCGTTACGTGGAACTCACTGGTGGCTTGCCAGATGTCGAAATGTGTTGCTGTAGACTCCAGTCCTAAACCGCGCAGCTAATAGACACTCCATTCGCCCTAGATCGACGCCCAGTATATCCAGCTCAAGGTCCAGCCTTCCATTCAGCTCTCCATCTAGATCGCCCATCAGACTGCGCGATGTTGAGAATTAATTTCAGGCATTTAAAACGTGAAACATCTGCAAACGTTTTGTTGCCCACGCGTCTGGCTGATGAAGCTGTGTTCTAGATGTTTTCCAACCTGCATTCTCCTTTGCTCACCACCACATCAACCATCCATGTGCTGGATTGATGCATTCAACCCACGCTCTAAAATATTCACCACTACGCTCTCCTCTATTTTCCATCAGTCACCTATTGTGATCAAGAAGAAACATGTGCTCCACCTCTGCATATCGTTCACGCTGAAAATAATCCTATGCGCCACATCTAAAGACTGTTCGTGCTGAAGAAGGGAGATTCTTGTGAGTTGGACTACAATCTATTATGTGCCTTTCAGATCGACTAAATTTAGAGAGTAGTCGACCACTAAAGGGTTGAATTTCTCATCTCTATCAATCATTATATATAGCATCCTCTGTGAGAGAGCTCATTCATCCAGAAGAGTTAGGTTAGTCAAGAAGAATCAGTTCATGTTCTGATCTATTCTCAAAAATTTATATTTATGTTCCACCATTTGAATAAAGAGTTGTATGCATTACTATTGAAGATTCCATCTGAGTAGAAGTTAGCCAGGCATCACCCTTGATTATTGAGAGGGCCTCTCATCAATGAGAGGTTTGTTTTCAACTTTATTTATTTCATTTTTGTTGTAACTAGTTTAATTCACAGTCTGTTTTATTTCTGTAACGCAAGTTGATTTATGAATTAGATAATTAGACTGGGCACATAAGTTGTTTTCAATCTTGCTTTCAGTCATTTCATTTTCAATTTATTTGCAAGTTAGATAAACTAGATTGTTGTTTATCAAGTTAAGTAAATTTAATTCTGTCTATTTCATTTTTGTCTTAATTATCAGTTTATGCAATTTACATTTCAGTTTATTAATATGCAATAGTTTCTATATGCTTATTTTTATGAATTTACTTAAGTTTAAGTTTGCTGTTAGATTTGCTTAGTAAGTAGGTTTATTTATTGCTTTATGCATTAGAATTACATATGCATGGCTTCAGCGGAAGATTAGTTCATTTATGTTAGTTTTTACCATTTTAACTGTGCAGCCTATCATTTCGACATCCTGTTCAGTCTGTTATTCGGCCACCCCTTTCAGACCACAGTTCAGGCTGTTATTCAGCACTTAGTTCTGGTTTATTGTTTTTTATGTATTTTGAGATTGTTTTTAGTTTCATTTTGTTAATTTCTGAATTATGTTTTGACTGTCATAGTTAGGTGTTAGTTTTATTTAACATTAAAGTTAAAGATTAATTGTTTTAGGTTATTTATTAAAGTTTTATTATTTTCCTTATTTCTTTTTTCTTGAATGTGTGTTAAGTTGTTTTTGTCTCTTGAAAGTTATTAATGATTTTGTTTTAATAATGTATTATTTCGTATTTATTCTTTTTTTAGATTGATTTATTTGTTTATATGTGAGATTTAGTGTTATATGTGTTTTCCTTAGTATGTTTCTAGGTTGTCTCTTTTATGTTGTGTTATTGTTGAAAGAACTTGTAGGACATAACCTAAAGATATTTCTTTTATTAAGTTTTCTACTTGCTTCTTTTATCAAGTTTTCTACTTGCTTCTTTTATTAATTTTTCTAGTTGCTTATAAGTTAAGTTTTCCTTGCACCCTAGTTTCCCATTTGAATAGTTAATTGTTGATTGTACTTTAGTTTAAAGTTTATTTTCAATTATTTAGTTTATTAGTCTACCTCAGTTTAATTACTTTAATAAGTGCATTTTTAGGAGTTTGACTCAGTTTTTCATTTTGAAAGATCTTTCGATCTTTTGTTTGTTAAAATATTTACATGACACCCTCTACCTTCGCATATATGTGTGTCAACTCTAAGCTTACTAACCCCGATTGATAATTAAAGAATAGGTGGATTAATTTAAACATGATAACACCCAACACTTGGTTGCGGTGGAATCCAAGGATGTGTCACATGATACTGTTGGTGCTGGGAGATGGAGCCTATGATGCCATCTGAAGCATGGGATGCCACCGGTGCATCGCGGTAGGAGGTGCCGGCATGGAGGGAATATGGAATAATGGTGTAAAGATACCTATATTGAGCATAGATCAAGTCAAATTGCTGGGCCTTCGAGATGGCCTCTTCGCTGGTTTGGGGATGTTCGGAGGTGACGTCCTTGGCAATGGGCACTAGAAAGGTTTCTAGGAACTAGTCGAGGAAAATCCTGTCATCAATTTGGATCTTGCATAGGTTGTGATGTCACTGGCACTCGTGGTTGTGGTCAGTTATGTGGGTCACAGTGTTTTGGCAGCAAGATAATAGAATTTCCATGCCCTCATCATAGCAGAAAAGGAGTTGGAAATATTGCAAGAACATGAAGGCTAAGGAGTTGAAATCTAGGTACTTGGCTTGAGGTAGCTCAATGTATCATTTGGTTGTGGCACCCGTGACGGTGCGTTGGAACAGCCTTTAGTCTGATCAAGTCATCTACGATCTTGTTTGATGATCACCATAGATGAAACATCATTATGTGATTTTGGGGGCACTCCCCTGCCTTCCCTTCGAACTTTGGAATGTCTAATGGGAGTTTGGTTGGCATGGGATGCCAATGGGCTTGATGGAAAATCGGGTCATTGGTTAACCTGGACAAGTCATCAAAATTAAGGCAAGCCATGAATGCGAGGTTATACCTAAGGATAGTGTGGGAGGGACCTGCAATGGCATCAGGGTTTACAGGAATGTGCTGACCCTGTATGACTAGGGTAACTTACGACTGACTTTCCGCAACAGGGATAGTCGACACAGTCGTGGAAGGGCCATTTCCCTTAGGTATGAGAGGTGGAGATTGAGGTGCTTCAAGGGGTAGATGACTTATGACAGTATGCATCGTGGCACTAGGACCACCAATAGGGATGTTGGTGATGAGGTGAGGCATGGACGTGGGTCCGCTATTGCTCACCCCTCTGGAGAAAGGATCCGAGTTTGCACCAGCCATGGGGATAGATGATGTATTATGAAAGTGTGGCTTGGATTGGTATGAATCCAAGTTAGAGTAAGAGGTTGTGTGGCCTTCTGATGGTGAAGAGGTTTATTGAGTATGGTCTCGACGGTGCTGGTTTAAAGGTCCAAACTAAGGGGATTCCCCCCTTATACAAGAGGAGGAACGTGATGGATCAATGGTGTCTTTCTCGTAGTAACCAGTAATGAATATTTGGACCCCGGATTAATGGCTTCCTAGTGGCTTGCTGTTATACCAGAATCCTGTCACCATCATGTGATAAGACCTTTGACATACCTACTTGCCCTGAATCCCAGCTTCTGGGGTGAAGACTAAATGGTTTCTTATCAGTCTATCATACAAATTCCTAGCGTCGCTCATCGTCCCTTATCTAGGAGCGGTACCCCTATCCGCACCGCTTTTCATTGGTTGTCCACAAGCAGCGCCACCGACTGTCACCCTTTATCCATAGGCGGTTATTACCAGAACCACTCTGTCAAAGAAGGAGAAGCACGGTACCCTAGGTAAAAGGGTAAAAAGAGAAGCTTCTCGAGGCTTCTAGATGATAAGCCTCAAGATATCTCTTATCCCTACTACTATAGGTTGGTTGAGCTTGAGATCCCTCATCCTAGGATCTTAGAGGCCACCTCACCCACTAATTTCTCAACAATCTCTATCCATTAAAGCCCTATATATATGAGCTCATAGCCATAGTTGGGGGGAGAACATTGAAGGTATTGTTATGCTGTTGGACTGATTCTTGGCCCAGGATCATTTGGAGAGAGCATATAGAGCTATAGTCGGAGCTTATGGGGATGAAGACTTGGTTTCATGGAGATGCATGTCAACACTAAGGCTTGGTTGTAAACTTCCTCATATTTCTAATGCAAGTTGATTTTATGTCCCATATATATTGTTGATGTTTGATTTCAAATATATATTGTTAGATTCCTTAGTCACTAGCATAGATTAGTAGATCATATTCTGGTTGCTTTGATTTGTTTCGTGTTGAACTCGTTTGCAGGTACACAGGTGAACTATCAAGGCCTTGTATTCTATATATCTACAGCATCTAGGGGGACTTATCAACCTCTGTGATATATTTGTTCTGGATCTAAACCATTCAGACCAGCGAAACACCTTGCTGTCGAGAGGAGGTGAAATATTTCGATCAACAAATCTGGTGACTCCGTTGGGGGTAGTTGTATTCATTTGTTCTGATCGTCCTCAGTCTGCAACTCTTGTCTGAATCCAGGCTCCATTTTCTTTAACTCTTTATAGTCATATCTACTTTATGATTTGTACTATTCGAGTTTGAAATTTCTAGATCTGTTTAGATCTGAGTTATTTCGGTTTTTTATGCTCTGTTACCATATTCAATTCGATAGTATCCATCTTGATGTAGTTTATTTTTTATCTAATCCATTGTTCTCTTTTTGATTTGGCCATCTACAGGAAACCGCAGGAATGCTTTGTGCGAGGAGCGGTGCCACCGCCTGAACACAGTGGATAGTAAGTGATGCGACCTCCTGAACACAGTGGACAGTAAGTTGTGCCACCGCCTATATCTGGTTAGCAAGGAGTGGTGATGCTTTGGAAATTCTCTTACAACACCTACAAAGCGCAGTACCAGGTAGGCATTAGTCCAAAAACCCTTTTTCCTCAATTTTCTTTGTAAAAATTTGGAATTTTGATTTCTTTCAATTATGTTATCAATCTTGTGTTATTGAATCTGATGAGTGTGGCTTGCTGCTTTGGTGGTTTAAGATTGATTTTGAGTGGAATTTCAAAAATTTGTTTAGTCTTTTTTATTGTTCATCTGCTTCTTGCTTGTTGGTTGTGTTTAAAGAAGGATTTCTTGTTTTCTGAAAGTTAGGGTGCTCATTGAACTCTCTTTTCGTTGTATGTACTGAAAGAATAACATTAGATTAGCTTCTAGACTTCATTTCTTGCTTGCATAGTAAACTTCTTTTTCTTCCCTTCAAAAAAGAAAAGTTTTGCTTGAGATTAGGACATCATATTTGAGCGTTAGATTTGGGTTTTCTGATTGGCTTCATTAGCTTTCAGGACCTTTACGATCTTTCATCTCTCATGCATATAGGACTATCTTGATCAAAATATAAAAAAAATGGTAGTTTTAAGTTAGATTTTCTTATGTTTTTGAGAAATTTGAAAAGTTAGAGTGCATTGGCATATAGGTGTGTTTGGTGTTGTTGTTTTAGGAAAAGAGATTTTCACCCTTCCCATTTGCTTTCGGAAAGAAGAATTTGGTTTGTAGAAGTATTTTCTTGTCTTTGATTTGATGTTCATGACTATTGATTGGTGTGATTTTTGGTCTTGAAACAAAAAGAAAAAAACACTCTCTTCCCTCCCGTAAGTAGGCATATTGAATGGTAAAGTGAATATTTGCACAAGCATACTGCATGGTTTTACTTTTCTGTCAGAACATCATGCATTCACCTAACCATACAAGTTAAAATCAACGGTAGTTGTAGGTTAAAATTTACGTAGTAACTTGAGTGATAGGTTAGAGACGTGTTCAGGCATCATAAAATGTAGGAGCTATCGTTATTTGTCAGCATTACATTTCAGGACTCATGCGGTTCTTCCATGTACCATTGGTATATCGAATTGCCTTTCACGTACCCTTGAGGTATATAGAAAGGTACTTCATGTACTCGATTGTATATCGGAAGGCCCCTTGTGTACGGTTATGCATTAGACAACACTACTACCGATTCAAGCTCCCACGTACCTTGAGTATATCGGGAGACCCCACTAGGGTACCTTATCTATCTGAGAAAATCCCTTTGGCCATCTTGTTTGGAGCCATACATGGAAAACAACATTCAAGGAGATTACTACACATGTACCCTCGAGGTATATCACGAGTGGCACTGGCTTGACAATCCTAGTGAGAGACCTAACTTTTGAACTCCTCCTGTCATTTTAAGTCTGCTTGTTTTGAACTATCGTTTGAGTAGGGAAGTATTTTGGTGTGTTTGTTCTAGATTTTCAGACCCTAGGTTAGATAGGAATTATACACACTGGCTGAGTTAAGACAGTCCAGGAGAGTATGGGGCTTGCCACCTGATTTCACTTCTATTTTAGAAGGAAACCCCATGGAAGCTATCGACCGAGGAGCTGCTACCACCTCCCAAGTGGGAGATCATGTGGTGGGAGAAAGTGGAGTACCATATTCTTCACACTCGACTCCCTTGGTCCAACATCCTTCCCGTGAGGATTCATCGCTCCATCCTCCCGCGGAAGATCATGTTGATGATACCCATCCATATTTTGGTCCTAATGCTCCTTTTTGGGAGAGACCTATCGGATAGGCCATTGCCTCATTTGGAACCCATGTAAGTTCTCTTGAAAGTGAATAAGAACATAGGAAATACCGTGTTACTATCGTCCATGCACAAGAGGTAGAAAAGTAGATTAACAACATACTAGGCTCTTCACCAGTTTGTTCCACATTCCTTCCTGTGGGATATCATTCACTAGCTGATTCTGTGAGACCCATTGAACTAATTATAGATCATCCATTAACAACCCACAACCCAGGTAAAATTTCCACCCCTCTCACCTCTTATGTCATGTCTTATCCAAATCTGCCCAGATCTTTTGCATCTAGGGCCCAACCTTCAATTCATGTGTCTTCAATACCTTTGAATTCCGAGGGGAAACCCCCGGCATGACCTACATTATATGATCCCATAGTTGTACCTAGTCAAGAGAAGACCTCTAACATAGAAACATCTATAGTTTTTGTCCCTCCCACCCACACCAATATGGTAAATCCCCCATCTAGTTCAGGTCAGTCCTTGGGGGCACAACCTATGACCATTCAATCTTCTAGTGGTTATGGTTATCAAATACCTGTAGGTAATCATCCATCTAATCCTACTGGAATTCCATTCCCTAGCAACACTTTTACACCATGGTGGAAACCCAACTGGTCTAACATGCCAGCCATGAGAGGGATACCCATACATACTGTGGGAGGTGCAGGAGGACCGCCTTATGGAGGTCCTCCCCCTAGGGGTCCTAATGGTCCTAGAGGGCCTGGCGGCCCTCCTCATGGTACTGGAAATCCTAGTGGTCCTGGGGGACCTAGTGTCTTTCCTCCTTATGGCTATGGAGGGTCCGGTGGCCCTCCACCTAGTGGTTCCAGTGGCTGCAAAGGTTTTCCACCTCTTGGAGGTTTCGGAGGGTCTGGTGGTCCACCTCCTAGTGTTTCTGGTGGTCCTAGTGGTCCTGGTGGTCCCGGTGGCTCTGGTGGTCCTCCTCCTGGAGGCCCTACTGGTACTAGTGGTCCTAATTCCATAAATCAATCGCCCATGGGTGGATTTCCTGGTAGTTCTTCCTCACAACAACCCGTGTTTCAGTCAACTTATGGCCCTACTGGTAATTTCATGCCATATCAATATTACTAGTATGTGAATCCCAATAGACAGTTACCTTTCCTTGCGACTTTGGACTTGCCTGATTTTTCCAAGTTGCTTAATGACCCCATTCGACACAATCCCTCCCATTCTGGTAAATTTACCATCGAACATTCCAAAATTCGATGGGAAGCAAGGTGAAGATCTCTGGAACCATGTCATAACTTTTCATTTGTGGTCTTCCTCGAACTCCCTCATGGATGATTCCATTTGGTTACAAATCTTTTAATGAACTTTGACCACTATGGTCGTGAAGTGGTATATTGAACTCCCACAACATTCGTTTGTGGATTTTGGCTCGTTGGAAACCATATTTCTTACGCACTTTTAGCTCCCTATTCATTATGAAACGAGCACTGATATTTTAACTTCTCTGTAGTAGAACACCTCCACCCACATTTCTGATCATATTCATGAGTGGAGAAGGTGGAGAAAGCTTATTAAGGCTCCTATTCCAGATCAGTTGTTAGTTGATTGGTTCACTAAGTCCTTTTTTCCTCCTATTTCTCGAGATGTGGCCATGGGTGGTGCCGTTACCGAAGAGCAGGCTATTAGTCGGGCTCAGTACCTAGACTTGGTCTATTCCCAGTTCGAGACCCTTTATGACCTGATTCCTCAAGCTCCTCGCCCCAACACAGACCTTGCCAAGCCATTAGCAGAAGTACCTATTGATGGGATTGTTGGTTCAATGCAGTCCCCATCTGCAGCGAAACCTACCAAGAAAACCCAACCTGCTACTCCTTCAACTCCGAAGTTTTCTGCTGAGATCAATTCTATTCAAATTACTCAAACCTCGGGTAATAAAAAGAAAGGTAAAAATTGAAATAAAAAACCTGGAAACCAGCAGGAGGCCCCACAATCAACCCATAATGACAACAAAACAGGGAAAAGGAAGGCTAAATACCCTTGTCTATTATGTCGTGGTGACTACTTCTCTAAGAAGTGTCCCCATCGAGATGAAATCTCCCAGTTTTTGAAGTCTAACCCCGCACCTACAGTACTTATGGATCCTTTCCCCTCTCAACAACAGCTGGTAGACCACATGTCGAACTAGGGTAACTCTAGTTGATCAGAGGAAATTTGTATGATTTCGTCAGATACCATCCATCTGCAAACTTGAAGCCAGAATTATGATAAACCCACAGATAAGCAAGAAGACCAATCTTCTTCAGGGAAAGCTCCCTCCACTAGTTCTCCGGAATCCTCGTCTACTATTCCCTTGTCTATCGAGAAGCCTACTCTCGACATGATTTTGCGCCCACCAAAGAGTACTCTTCGGAAGGCTGTCTTTAATCCCAATGCTCAAGATGCTCAATTCTATAATGTGGTTGAATATCTCGCTTAGGCACCTTCTGCGATGTCTACCCTAGAAGTACTCCAAAGTTTCCCTACACAACACAATAACTTGTTGACCGCATTAGGAGTTGTAGACCCAGATAACACTAACTTGATTCACTTCAATGTTGAGAACTATAAACCTAGATTACTGCATAAACTTGCTTTTCATATCATTATGAAAGTAGTGGGAAAGAAAGTATTTTGAACGGTACTAGACGAAGGAGCTTCAACCTCAGTGTTATCTCTGACTTGTTGGAAATCTCTTAGCTCTCCCGAGTTTGTTACATCACCTATGACCCTTAAAGCCTTTGATGGATGAGGATTCCAACCCCACGGCCTCATATCATCCCTAGTGGTTGAGCTGGGGGAAAAACCGTTTCCATCCAAGTAGAAGTGGTAGATTCCCCTTTAGATTATAACCTCGTTTTAGGAAGGAATTGGTTCTATGCCATGAATGTCGTTGCTTCAACAGTGTTTCGAACACTCCAATTCTCACATCTTGGGAGAATTATTACTATTGACTAGCTTGATTTCTGTATGCCGGATGTTACTACCTCTACGGCTAATAACATCCCCATGTTAGGTTAGTCCCCTCCTCCTTACTAGTCGATTGGGGTAGGTATACTGAAGTATTCATCCCTTATGGGGATCTTTCCCTCCACTCCTCCTAGCATGGATACCGTGACAGTACATATGATCGCCTCATTTGATATTGAGCCCCAGGGCACAAATGTTGTTGAGTCCACCTTGTTGAGCTCGCACGAAGCTATGTATGACACCATTCAAACTTGTTTTGATGATGACACTAATGATGTTCATTTAGTGGCTTCAAGCTCTTACCATTTACCATACTGGTTAACACCTTCTCCTCCAGTTTTAAACTATCTCTCCGAGACTTTCCCTTCCAATGAGTTCATTATAGAGATCATGAACACGGGTGAGCCCATTTGGGAGGATCACCATCATAGATCCATGTTCCTCCCCCATACCAGTTTGGGAAGCTATGATTTTGCATCCTTGTTTCCTACTGATATTGTCAACGTTTCGCAAAGTCCTATATTGTTGCAAGATAAATATTCTGAAGGAAACCTTTGCAACATTACTCAGACGAACCCAATTGACATATCATCCAAGCCTGATGTTATTGAGCATGTTCATGTTGGGCAGAACTACCCGATAGATGAATCTGAAGCATATAAGGCACTTTTTAAGGAATTTCGTGATATTTTTTCCTGGTCCTATGAAGAGATGCAGGGATTGACCCTTCCATTGTGGTCTACGAGATTAAAACTTATCCCACAGCTAAACCTGTCAGGAAGAAACTTAGGTAGGTCCATCTTAGGAAGGCCACAGCTATTAAAGCTGAGATTGAGAAACTTCTGAAAGCTAGTTTTATTTATCTTGTACCTTTGATGGAATGGGTATTGAACATTGTCCCTGCCAATAAAAAGAAAGGCACCATTAGAGTCTATATCGACTTTAGGGATTTAAATAAAGCTTGTCCCAAAGACAACTTTCCTACCCTGTACATCGATCAGATTATCGACAATTGTGCTGGAAGTGTCATCTTTTCATTCATGGATGGCTTCTCCAACTACAATCAAATTGAGATATTTCCCGCCGATCAGCATAAGACAACATTCATTTTCCCATGGGGAACCTTTGCATATAAGAAGTTACCTTTCGGCTTGAAAAACATTGGTGCCACGTTCTAGCGTGCAATGTCCTATGCATTTCACAACATTAAACATATTGTTGAACCATACCTTGATGATATCCCTGCTCATTCACAGCAACAGGAGGACCACCCTGGTATTCTTCGAGACATATTAATGAGATGTCATCATTATAATATATGGCTCAATCTGCATAAATGTGTTTTTTGCGTTGAGACATGACGTCTGCTTGGATTTTTGGTATCCAAAGATGGCATCCAGATCGATCCTTTGAAGCTTACCGCCATCATTAATCTACCAGTCCCAACTACCATCCTTGAACTCCAAAGTTTGCAGGGGACGACAAACTTTCTCCACCGTTTTGTGTGCAATTTCGTTGAGAAAATGCACAGTTATATGCATCTCCTCATGAAGAACACTCCATTCTTTTGGGATGACCAAGCCCAATGCGCCTTTAATAGTCTTAAGCATGCTCTGACTCATTCACTTGTGATACACCCCCAGGACTATTCAAAATATTTTCTCTTGTATATTGATGCCTCTGCTACTACCATCACCATGGTTTTAGTGCAGGACAATCTCCACGGTCAAGAGCATGTGATTTATTACGCCAGTAAGAATCTGATTGATTCTAAACCCCATTATTCACATGTGGAGAAGCTAGCTTTGGCCACGGTCATTGCTGTGAAATTTTTTTGTCACTACATTTTGCTTCGCACTACCACCATATTGGCAGACCAGAACTCGATGTACTAGATTCTGACTCATCAGGTACTCGGGGGCAAGTACTCCCATTGGATCGTCATCCTTCAGGAGTTCGATATTGAGTTTTCCAAGGCTACATCAAAGAAATCCTTGGTTTTTTTCAAGCTTATATGTGACCTTCCTTGTGCTACCACGGAATTTGAGCCCAACGATTCATTTACGGATGAATTATTATTCCTAATTAGCACTACTGATCCTTGGTATGGATATTTGTTGATTTATCTCTAGACCTAACATTTTCAGCTGCATCTATCTCGTGATGATCATCATCGCATTCGTCACCACGCAAAATACTACCTCATCTTGCATGATACCTTGTATAGACATGGGATTGACTCCATTCTCTAGTGATGCCTCACTCATGAGGAGGATGAACATGTGTTAAATGATTGCCACTCTGGAGCATGTGGTGGTCATTTATCTAGGATTGCTACAACCCAAAAAATCCTTCCCGTTGGCTATTTTTGGCCTTCTGTCTTCAAATATTGTCATGAGGCTATTAAGAAATGCCCACCATGCCATCATTTTTATCCCAAAAAGTGCACCCATATTTCTCTACTTCACCCCTTCATTTCCATTGGCCCTTTTGCCAAATGGGGGATTTAATTCATGCATTGTAAACCTACCTCAGCTGGGGGGCATGGTTACATCACCGTAGCTATGGATTATTTTACAAAATGGGCTGAGGCCATGCCTACATATGCAAAAGATGGTAAGACTGTCACTCTCTTCTTGTTCAACCATATCATAGCTAGATTTGGAGTTCCGCAATCCATATTCACTGATCAGGGATCTCATTTTTGTAATCAAATGATGGAGGAATTGAGTGCTAAGATAGGTTTTCGCCATGAAAAATCTAGCCGTATTATACGCAAGCTAATGGTCAGGTAGAGGCCATTAACAAAGTTTTGAAAACTATGCTTCTTCAGATGGTTGGAGATCATAAATCCAATTGGCATCTTTCCTCTCTTTGGGCTTATTGGACTTTCGTGAAAACAGCTACTGCTTTCACACCATTCCAGATTGTCTATGGACTCGAAGCTGTCTTTCCTATCCAATGTCAGATTCCATCTTTACAACTCATCGTCGAACTTCTCCTAGACACTTCCGTAGAGGAAGCAAGATTTTTGTACTTGAATAACCTTGATGAGACTCATAGATATGCTGCCTTGGCTAATGAGGCACATAAGAAACGTGTCAAGGAACAATACAATAAATCCATTCAGCCTCATGTTTTCAACGAGGGTGACCTAGTTTTGACTTATGACCAGAGATACGACAAGCTAGGAAAGGGTAGGTTCAAGTCTATTTGGTATGGACCTTTTGTTATTTCCAAGGTGTTAGAGAAAGGAGCCTATGAGTTGGTAGATTATGATGGAATCCCTTTGGGGAAACCTCGTAATGGGTTGTACTTGAAAAGGTACTATGCCTAGGTATTCTTGGATGGTATCTTGTATATATGTATATTGATTGACTTTCAGTATGTTTTCAATATTTTCAAGATGGTTTTAAGTTTTGGTGCTCGCATCTATTTATACCATGTTTTTGTCATGCAAATGGCTTTTTGTAGCTTTGTTGATGGTGCTTTCCACCACACCTTGAATCTAGCCTCGGCTGCTTGGGTTATCTATTTCCCAGCTGAAGATTTGGTCAGTTCAGGAGCAGTTTGCTTAGGTCCTGCTACTGATAAAATCATCGAGTATGAAGCAGTCATAAGTCTTCTGACTGAAGCTACCTCCTCGGATGTCCATCATCTAGTATTTTTGATGGACTCTCATCTCGTGGTTTTCCATTTAAACCATATCTACACCATTAGGAACTCGGTGCTCCTCTGCCTCTTCTAGAGGGTATGTTTGTTAGAAAGATCATTTGGAACCATTACATATAGGCATATCCCTAGGGAACATAATGTAGTTGTTGATTCATTGGCTAATTACATCCTAGATTATCATATTGCCCATTCATGACATTAATCAAACATGGTACATTGTAAATAAACATTTAAAGACACATAGAACTCATAGAAAATGCATTCATCCATTTGAAACATATAAACATCATGTAAAAGTCTGTATATATATATATATATATAGACACAAAAAATGTTATAAAAATAGGTCTCAAGACCTCTTCTGAAGCATGTAGGCTTTCAGGAAAAATCATCATACAAAATCCTGAAGCTATCAACTTTCAGTATACATGTCTCATCCACTAATGGTGCTCATGATAGCACATCACTACTCGAGCCACCCTACGTAGTAGCCTGCTGAATCGACCTGGTACTCCCGTTGTAGATCTCTGATATCTAGTCGATAGATCATCTATGTCAGCATCTGGGATGTCTAGAGTCAACCTCTCAAGGTTCTCCTCTAGCTCCCCAGTGATATCATCACCCTGTTGCACAAAGCGAGCTCCGACTTGCTTTTCTAGTGGAGATGCTCCTCTAGGCCTCGCTACTCCAACATCTGTATGAAGACAAATGGGTCTCGTCACTTATCATAAAAAATATAAAAAATAAAAAACATAAAAACATTTTTCATCTTTAGGGTTTCTTGTTTCTTACCAATTTCTCCCCACTGCCCTCCAGGCGGGAGTGGTAGGTTAGGCTCACCTGTAAAATCTGTGCCCACATAGGCATAGTCCTCGACCATGAGCATCTGATCCCGTAACCATCTGAAGAATGCGTCACTGAAATTCACTCTGCCTATACCTGCTCCTGTGCAAGCCATGACCTGGACCCACCTCAGCATGCAGGGGTTACATGCTCTCAGACTTCGAAAATCCACATGGGGCCTCATCTGGGGGACCTGCTCAAAGAAGAAACAAGCTAATATGGAACCAAAGCCGAATTGCTTCAGCTCTCCCTACCGACATTTAGTCAGCTGATCGTTAAAGATTGGAAGCAATGCTTCCACCTAGTTGAATACCATAGGTGCCATTTCCTCTAGGGCATACAGCATATGTGCCCTGGAAGCTTGATCTACACCCTGGCTCCTTGCCACTCTTTTCACGGTGAACAGAATGATCCGTAGAGCCCTGTCTGTCACTGCCCTGATGGGGATTTTATTCCCCGATGTACCTGTACCTAGTGCATAGTGTCGATCTATGAGATCTCTGGTGGTAATGTCCTCGGCATGGGAACCAGTCAGTGAGATAGGGGCACCCCGTCTCAATAGGTGAGTCAGGTTGTATATGTCCTCTACCTCCACTGTAAGTATATGTGCCCCCACCTTGAAATACTACTGTTCTGGATTCCACATTCTCAGTATGTGTTCCAGTAGTCTCTGGTGGGACACCATGCTCAGTGTTCGGAAGAACATTAGAAGTCCAGAGTTCTAGAGTGCGGCAATACACACTGGATTCCTTTCAGCAGCAGCATCCTCATCATCATGAGTTATTTCCTTCCATATCACCATATTTTGGAAGCCTAGACCTGCCAAAACAACAATGGTATACATCAATATCATCCTTAAATCATTATAAAT